>CM067506.1:9467292-9705124 GCA_034509495.1 Acestrorhynchus altus | reverse complement strand
TATAGTGTGTATATATATATATATATATATATATATATATATATATATATATATATATATATATATATATATATATGTATATACCTGGATTATACCATAGCAATTTTAATCCTCTGAATCAAACAGTCTGTAGGTACTCTCTCATTCATGTTTACATGCCCCACCTTCAGATTCCTCTGCTAAAACTTCAGAACAGACCAACTTTACTGCTACAAAGTGCTTCATTTGAAAATTAGAGCTGATAAAATGTGAGTGTACAAGCAAGGGTGTGATTTTAATATTGTAATGAAACTTTAAATGTGTGATTATAATTTTAGATGTTTTTTGGTGGGAAAACTGAAAGGAGGCCCTGTTGGGCCATCTCTAGCCTGGATGCAAGATCAGATACGGATTGGCATGCTCACAGATGTTGCAGAGATGCCTGTACATCCTGCACATGTATTGGTTGGCATCCCAACCTGTCCCATTACTGACTGATTGCTGATCAATCTGATGATGAAGCCGTCTCAGGAAGTGCAGAGAGAGAGCTTCATCCGGCTGGAAAATGCCAGTTGGAAGTCCTGCCATTAGAGGACCCATAGGATACCCTGCACATATTCCTAAGCTGTTAGCTTCCCTTAAATCACAAATAAGAGTGACGAACTGTTGTATGCGGTGGCTCCACTGATCAAGCAGGGTGTCGCTCCACAGCAAAGATCTTACCTTCATACTCACTCTCAGCCATTATCAGATCCCAAACAGAACAGATTCATTGCTGAAGATGATCCAAAATGGCCAAGATGGTGGGAAAATTTGTGGAAACAGATCTGGCAGATCTGACTATAACAGCCTAACTTAACAAACAGTACTAGCAAACAGCTAATCCACAGCTACACCAAACACTTAGCAAGCAGGAAGCACTGAGCAGGAACCATCCTACTTCTCTCAGTCCAGCAGTTCACCCCCTTTCAAAATCTGCAAACTGGGCAAAATGTCTTTAAGTGCAATTTAGAGCCTTTTATGTATTATAAGGAAGTGTAAAAGTAATGACCTCTCATTAATGATCTCTGACAACAATTTAAACAAGGAAATGATCTAAAATAGGGAATAAGGCAATTCAGAAGTAAACAACATACAGACTTAGTTACATAGTATCATCATTTCACCAATTTACTCAAAGTATTAAGAGATTAGTGCTAATTTAAATGATAATTTTAACTTAACCTATGCCTATGACTACTTGTTAACAATATGAATGGCTCTTGGAATCTAGGGTTTTATGGTCACTTCTTTCTGGATGGTACATGAAATGAGTCTCATTTTTACATTTCTCCAAGCTCTAGCACCTGCCATCCACCAGAGCTCACCTCCATCTCCTATACAAGAAAAAGAGAGAAAGAGAGAGGGAGGAGCAAGGAAAAAGAGGGGTCTTCTGGTTAATGACCATGGTTCCACTCATGTGTGCAGGCAGCGAGTGCCTGTGTGCTTACTGTGACTGATGTGCCGTGAATTATATTCTGGCACTTTTAGCCCTGTCCAGGGAGCAGGGAGCAGCCTCCTTAACAGGGCAGAATCTGTCTCTTCTCCCTTGGTATGGACAGAAAATGAGATAGGGGTCACTAGAAGACTGCTCTTACCTGTCAAAAACAATACAGGAGCAAAGACAGTCTTCCAGCTTGCACTGGACATGCCAGCACACAATGTACAACCTCCATTATGGAAGGATGTTTTTTTGTTTTTTTTTTTGTTTTTTAAAGCTTTGAGCTGCATGTGTTTGAATCCAGACTTTAATTTTAAGTTGTCTTGTGGGATAAAGGATTGAGATATTTTTTTAAACTGATTTATTTTTGTGTAAGAGGTGATCCATAATGAACATTTCCAGTGAAGCTGAAAATTAACAAGTAAATCATTATGGATTAAGGGGTAACAAAGCTGATTAAACTGCTTGACCAGCCTAACTTAGCTTGGTTGTACCTGTAATGGACTTTCCCACCACTAAGGCTTATTTCCTTTATGCAGTATATATATATATAATAATAATAATTATATATATTCAGATTAAATTTATATATAATTATACATATAAATATATTAAATATATATAATTCATATTGTTCCATTTGATATATTTAATCATATAATTGAGATTATTTTACATTATATATATATATAATATAAATGAAGAGAATTAAAGGCACTTAAAGGGTCTATGCACACACAGATGACCAGCACAGCTCGACACCGTGCACTATTCTGTTCACTATTCTCGGACACTAGCGTGGTGAATCATACAGATCTGATTCGTCTCCACTGGACGTCACCTTGTGTAACTCAGAGCTCCTCGGCCTTCTCCTCACCGTCCACCTTCATCACCATCNATATATATATATATATATATATATATATATATATATATATATATATATATATATATATATATATATATATATATATATGTATATACCGCCAATTTATGGTTAGGCTGAGGAGGAGCACTGCCATGGGTGAGATGGTGTAGCAACTGCCTCAGGGCCAGGCACCTGGCCAAAGAGTGTAACTATTGACTGGCATCACCCTTGGTAACCTTTAGAAAGATTATGGTAGGTACACGGTGGTACTCCAATCAATCTGTGGTGAAGGCCACAGTTTCTGTATATGCGCCTGTGGGTGGTTAGACAGCAAGTGGGACCACGCTTCTCCGGCTGCATGGTGGGATCATATTAAAGAGAGGGTGCGTGCTCTAGCAATCCACTATTGAGGCAGGCATAAAGCCTCAAGGCTGAAAAACACTAGAGATTTGGAGAGGCAATTGAACAATTTATATATCCATCATAATGGGGAGACGCTTGACCTTGACAATGCTCAGCCGACAGCACTGAGAATCACTGAGATGCTCATGCATGTCTTTTGGGTCTGTGGGTATGCGTGGGAGGCTTGGGATAAGGTAGCCAGCTTGGGCAGTACATTTAACCCATAGTTTGTGCTGACCCAGGAAAGGGTCATGCGAGGGTGGTCCCAGAACACCAGGTCTTGCTTCTTGCCCCCATTGTGGCTATTGGTGAGCATTGCAAAGCATGAGGTGGGTACCACTGTGCCTGTAGGGGGGCAGATGTGAGTGTGATGGGTTTGTACAAAAAGATCTGTGCTGATCTGCATTTTAGGATGGAGCTGGATGTCATACAGTGAGTGGTATCATGCAACAAAGGAGAGGTGGAAGGGCCTCTTCAAGCTGTAACCTCCCCGTCCACTTTTTTTTGTTTTTTCCAGGTGGAATGGCTTCATCCTACCTGGTTTTAATATTTATTTCTGTCGGAGAGAAGGAGGGTTTTATTAACCTTTTATTTATTTGTTCCTTTGCCCAGGTACATTGGAAGACATGCAGGCCGGTGAAGCTGGGTCCTCCTGGGGTTGTTTTATCATCTGCCTGTTTTAATCCCCCAGAGGCCCATGTTTTTACTTCCCTCCATGTTTTTTTTAATGTTAAATGAATAAGTGTTGTGTGATTTTATTGTAATGGTTTAAGTTTGGAAGAATGGACTTTCAAATGGACTTTTAAACATGGAAAACCCACAATGTTGTTTTATATGTTCTTTCTTATATTGAATAAATATTCAATAATAAAAACAATGCAAACAAACGGCACATAAAGTGGTGTCTCTCCCAAGAATGGGTCATGTACTGACGTATTGGGCCCCAAATGGACTAACACACACCTCCTATTATGTCAACATAATGAAGAAAACAGATAACATTTAAACTGTTATATGCTATCCATATTAATCATTCAATGCATTTACTAGTAATTAATGTACTCAAAATGTAAAATCTACAGTTATGATAAGTACAAAGAAGGCATCTGTAATGAAAAATGTGTACTCTATGAAACAATAACGTCAAGAGATGAAATATACATACAACTGATCAAATTTGACAGCTGAAACAAAATACTTTTGGTACAAAATACTTTGGTACAAATTCACAGAGTATACCATTATCCAATATATATTCATTCAACCACCTTTTTGAGTTGTAAGGTAATAATTGATGCAAACGTATACCATAGCAATTATTATTGTGTAAATGTAAAGTCAGAAAAAGTCACACAGTGAACAAATAATTTCACAATAAACATCATTGAAGGGATAATAATGTTATATACATAACAAAAATAATTAAGGACATTCATCTTTATTTTATTTGGACCATTGTCAAGTATTTTGAACAACTTATTATTATAAATATCCTTGTTATCCTAGTAATTGTTGTTTAGTTTTTATAAACAGAAATTCAAATTCAAATAAAAATTCATAAATTCTTTCATCTCAAATTTTCAAATTCTTTGATCAGATGATATTTGACGTGATTGTTTCCTATAAATACTGTTTTAATACTGTTGTAAATAGGACAATTTTTGGTGAAAATGAAAGCATCCCACCAAATTAGCATAGCGTTCTACAGGTTAAAGAATTACAAAGTGGTCCTGTATGGTAAGTGGAGCTGATAAATTGAATGTTGATAGATGGTTAAAATTTGGTTGATTGGTTTGTAGGGAGGGATTATTTAGTTTTCTAAGTAGTGGTAGAACCACAAATGAATTCAGACACTTCAGTATCATCATCATGCGTCAGTAACAATGGCATAAACAAATGTGAGTTTCTGAGATGTTTTTAAAGCTCCATATAAACATACTTAACTAAATTCTAAATGAAAGTAAGTAAAGCAGTGTGCTTGTTGTTTGTGGAATAATTTCTAACCATTGTGCTAACATTAACAAACTACATGTGAAAATATGAAATTAAAGTAACTATAACCTGCTTATATTATGTTGATGATTTCATTTCATTCCGCTGTCCACTGTTAAATGTTTGTACAATATAAGTCAATGAAATGCTACATGGGACACACATTTTTTAGGAAAACTGCATTTTCTAAAATTAAAAACTGGAATTTTTAAACATAAAGCAATCACACTTTTTAATTAAAAAACAACAGTAATATTATTATGCATTTTAACATTTGACAAATTTGTTTTTGGGTTGTTATGGAATGATAAATTAATCAACTGTGAATAATATAATTAAAAGGGTGGAAATAGAATCCTTAACATTAATTATATTTTCTTTAATTATATAGTATTATTAATTGTATTCTTGGAAAATTAACATTCTATTCTTTTTGTCCTTGCCATGTCCATTGACAATTGTTATTTCTGTTTCTGCCCTTTATTCAGAGCCATGACAATTTTTAGGATAGAAATTGAACTGCATTTCTGAACAATATCTCAGCCCTCAACCAATAGACCAGTTCTCACGGAACACAGACCAACATCTTATAGAGAAATTCAGCACAAGAACTTCCTTAATCTCCTCTATTTTTAACACCTGGACTTAGAAGAATACCCCTTTCACAAGGAAATTGTGGCCTGGTCTTATGGAGAGTTTTTATAACAGTGCACAGTTGACATTGGCAGCAGTGGCATGGCCTGGCTATGGAAAATCTGCTGGCCTCCTCAATTCGCAAGAGATCAATCAAGGTGGCATGTTTCCCTGAAGCTGTAGATTTCCACTAAGGAGGGAGATGAGGGACTGTAAAATAAGTAGCTCATGGGTTTTTTGTTGTTTGTTTGCCTAGACTAAAGTATCCTGAATCTTCTCTTTAATGATATATTGAGACACTATCAGCCATGTACTGAAAAAAGTTGAATTTATTTATGCTGCTACTCCTCTTCACTCCACTTCCTCAACTTTCTCTCCTTCTTCTATCTCCTGCAAAGCCAGGGATGAAGAGATGCTGCTACTATATTACCTGTTGAGTCTCTCTATGTCTCCTTGTTGTGGGGTATTGATGTGTACCCTGCACATCTCTTTTACCTGCTGGAGCTGTTGCATATGAGAAGGTGGATCACCACAGGTGGCACAACATTCTTGCAGGGAGGTGTGCTTGCTAGCAAGTTTCGTGATCCAGCTTAATAGGTATCATGTCCACTACATTGAAACACTGCCTGAGCTCTGGGGCTGTCACAGGGGATTCTCCCGGGCTGCCATGACTTTTGGAGCAGAAGAAGGTGGGGTTCTGTGCATGTCCACTGCATGATTTATATGGGAATGTTGAAGAGGCAGAACTGGGGTTTGAGTAGATTTTGATTTTGGATTAGCAGTTCCGTAACAGTTCAGTTCTTTTTTGACAACAAAAAATATAATGGACTACAAAAATAAAGTAGAGTGTGAGATGGATGTGCAGTGCTTCAATGTTTTTGAGTGATCATTTGATTAACTAATTTCTGGCTTGTATCCATGATATGTATTGTATGATATGATATGACTGCAATTTCCTTCTGGGATTAATCATTTAATTAATTAATTATTTTAGTAACTAGGGATAATTGGATTTGATATAACAATACTCAAAAAGTGATTTAAAAATTGTAATATTTAATAGAAAGGTGGAGAAATATGTTTGCATTGTATAACCTATGATTTCAAATTTTTGAAATCATTGTAAGTCTTTATAAATAAATATGCAGTTGCCCAGCCTTCTGCAAGTACTTAAGATATCCATAATTTGCTGAGAAAAGAATGCTGAATCTAATATTTTGCACCTGTTTTGGTAATGATCAAAAAGCTTTTTTTTTTTTGCACAGTACACATAGTGGTGAGTAGGTTGAGGTGCATACGCAGGAATTCCTGATGCAACCTCCAGAAGCAGAAATTAATTGATTTGAATTGTGATTGTATTGCCTGAACCTATACCTCAAAGTAGTCCTAAACTAAACCTAACCATAAACATATTACATTGTGAATGCATGTCTGCATGAGTTTCTATCCATTATTTTCTTTTTATTATCTCAATAGTGTTAATTTTCTAGCTCAGGGGTTGGCAACCTTTAACACCCAAAGAGTTATTTGGACCTGGTTTCCACTGAAAAAAAAATACTGGCAGCTGCAGATATTTTTTGACTAAAATGAAGATAACACTGTATATATTTCTTTTTCTTACATTTACACTTTGTATAAACAACTATAGTGTGCTGATTATGAAATCCACAAAGTCGTACAGAGAAAATTTAATGTTATTTATATAATGAACACATTTTGATTCTTGAAAAAATAATGACAAAATAAACTTTCAGACCGTGTAGTGTGTGGTGGAGCCTGGACCTGAATTAAAAAAATACACTGGGAAAAAAGTACTATGTCACTACACAATGTAAAAGAAATTGCAAAATATCAGCATAAATATTTCTTTGAGCTGGTTAATGGGACTTATGCTCCTGAAACAGATCAGGGCTGTACGAAGTCACTTTGTGTCTGTGAGTGGGGTTTTTCATGCAGTTCATGGTGAAGAACAGCTGCTCACATACATACAGTATGTGGATCCAGCTCCACCTCCAGCTCCAGATGAGCTTGATTTACAAACTGGCTTCCGCAAGTGTGACACTTATTTTGAATTATATTTTGAAAAATAATAAAATATAATTTTATTTTAATATTTAAAGATCACAATAATCTTCCATTGTAGATTTTTTAAAAGAAAAAGCACAAATAAAATACACTTCAATTAAATACTTATAATTTTTTTCCAAACCATGTGGAGCCGCAGGATGAGAATCAAAGGGCCACATGTGGCTCTGGAGCTGTGGGTTGCCTATCCCTGGTCTAGGCCATGGTCATCTTTTGACTCTGCTGTGCAAGATGGCTGCCTCTCCAGTAGCTCTGTATCTTTTGCTCTTTTTAACCTCTATTCTCACATTTCCACATACTTTGCTCTTCTAAAAACTTTATTTGTCCTGCATGCCATCAGAGTGTATAACTCCTTTCTGTGGGGGAGGAGTGATAACAGGAGGGCAGAGGATGGGAACGAGTAGGAACCAGTAACCTGCAACATGACCACCACAACACAACTGGACTTTGTGCAATAAACAGTTAAAAAGTGCAATAATAATGTATAATACCCCCTCCTACAGGACTTTTTCATGCACTATTTATCTATATTGTATATTGTAATATAGACTCTATATTATATGTTTATATACTTTATATTTCTATAGTGTTTTTCTTTACTAAATTATTATCTTATCATTCTACTCTTTTCTGTTCTGTACTGATGCTTCTGCTGGAACCTTAATTTCCTTGAGGGAACCCTCCCAAGGGATCAGTAAAGTTCTATCTTATCTAATCTAATGGGTGTCAAACTGTATCCACCACAGGTCGATCCACCACTCCTGTATTGAGTCAAATTGAGGTCTTTAATGCACATTTTTATAGTTCTTTTTCTGCAGGTTTTTCAGTACACAGTTATTATGTACACATATGTTTAATTACATAAATGTACTTAAACCACACTTTCATTTACAAATTTCTACCTATATAACAGCATTTGAGACAATGTCTACACCAGAACATCAAAACACATAAACATATGCTAAACGATCAAGGCACATACTTTAAATGCATCAAGTAACAGTAAGAAATATATGTTAGATTTTTTCTATGACACACAATAGGATTGCCTTTTATATATAGATGTATTGAATAGCTGCTGGAAGAATTCTGACAAGCACATTTTCCAACATTTTAAAATCACACACTGTAGTACCATGTGTAAGCTTCTCTCAGCCGGGTGCTTTCCAATGGTGGTCATAATACCCTTTTAGATAAAATTTAAATAGGCAAGTCTCCAGAAATGTTTTGATTATTTTATCATTTTATCATCTAATATTGTGAAGTCACAAAGGAGTGATTCCCATTTTTGATGATGTTGATGATGATGGAGCTGTCACAAATGTGCCTATGCCAGGCCCTATCCTTAAATGCTAGTTGTGAATGTTATCATGAGAATGATGCAATGAGTTGATTGTACATTCTGGCATAAGTCATCAGTTAACACTGAATAAGCAACTACAACAGCGAAGAACTAACAAAATCTTTCCAGGTGAAATGCGCTCCTTTCAGCTATGTTAAATGATGACCATTTTCAACATGGCTATGCTCCCTCATCAAAAAGAGATCTTGCAGAAAAAAATGGAGCGTAAAACAGATGTTCAAAAAAAATGTAGGAAAGGATTGCTGAATAAACTGGACCATAAAACCAAAAAGGAAAAGTGGTGTCAAATAATTTAATCTTTAAAAAAAAGCTGCAACAGGCAAAAAAGTATTCTTTACTTTTTTTGCATTATACTAATAATTAATTAGTATCCATATATTATATTATCCATATATATACAACTGTCCAAACTGCAGATCTTAATAGGGTGTTCAGTGCCAGAAACATTTCTGTGTTATTTATAGGGGCAGTGTCTCCTTTACAATTTATCTTTAACCTTATTTCAGAAGAAATGACTACAATAATTACTGAATGGCAAAAACACTAATTACACAAAACAAATACTGATTATTGGCACAGAGATGCATTTTTGTTATTACAACTCTCTATTTTCTTGTTTAGGCAATAAAAATGCTAGCAACATATAACATGCATTTTTTTGCTCTAGAATGTCAAAATTAGAGGTGAATTCTAACTATGTTACTGTTCTAACTGTTTACATAAAAACATAAATAAAAAAAAAACAACACAAAAATCCTGGAGTTTTCCTGAACCAGCAAAATCAGAATTTTAAATGAGAAAATGAAGAGGCTTTTGCAATAAGAAAAATGTTGACAATTTCTGCATTTTATATAACACTTGCTTTCTAATTTTAAAGCAGTTTATTTTAAAAGAGTTTTAAAGGAGCCACATTTATTCAGAATAAGATGACAGAAGTTGCTTGGTAACTCCTGTGTTTGCCATGTTGCAGCGCCTCTGAAGCAACTTGAGGTTAAGTGCCTCAGCCACTGAATGTAGCTCTCCCTAGAATGAAACTGAGCTTTTATTGTGGCTCAAATACTCTCCATGCTCAGTCTCATTGCCTTCTCCAATACCCATCCCAGATCTCTGAAATTAACCTTGAGTTTTACTGTTAACAGGAAGGAAATTGTATATTATAAAGGGCTTGGCAATGAGCTGTGGATTTGGACCTTTTGACTCAAAGCACAAAGTCATATGCATCATTTGACAGGAAACATAGCTCAAAAGATGTTTTCAACTGCCTGTCAGTTTTTCCAAAGAGCATTGTGGATTGGCCATGTGCTGCACCTTCATTGTTATTCAAGTTGCAGGGGCCAGGCGCATGCAGTTTTCCAGACTTTGTCAAAATTGTGGCGATTGGCCCAAAGAGACGGACTTCAAAATAAGAAGGTAGGGTTTTTCCCCCAAGAAAAAAGCACGGCACAAAATGACAAATGAATAGTTTTACCAAATGACAACTGAATGTAGGCAATAAATCATATTGCTTCACAAGTTTCATTTTCTCCTTAGCCCCTGTACCTATCGTATATTTTGGCAAAGTACTACATAATTATTCTGTATAACATGATGGTGAGTACCAAGATAACAACTTTTCTATTGAAGTATTAAAGTAAAGTGAAGTGTATGGTATCTTCTAATGTTTTGGGGTAAAATTACAATAAGGTGTTTTCTGTTTATTTAAGCTAACTGGTACTATTGGTACCACTGGTAACTGATACTATTGTTCACATCAATGCTAATAGAAAAGTCTGTTTTGGATAAGTGTTATTTAAAAGAAGAGCTTCTTTAAAAAATCCTATGTATTTTCATATATTTTTAATATATTGGTATTGATTTTATTGTAGCACAAACTCTTCTCAAGTGAAACATTCTTGTTTTGTTGGTATCATTAGTGTGCTTAGCTTCATGACCTTATTTGTTAGAACTTTGAGACAGATTAAAGTTTGAATGTAACAATGGTAGAGCCATTTTCAAAGGGTTCTATATACAATATCAGCATATTAGCATATTCTCCATCAGTCTGAAGAACCATTTCATAATGCAAAGAACCTTTTAATTATGCAATGGGTTCTTTGAGTGTTCATGGTTCTATAGTGAACTATTTTCTTTGTTGAAGAACCATTGAACAACCATTATTTTTAAGAGTGTGGCAGGTGGGTGCAGCGAAATTATACCCTGTAAAAAACACTTTTTTTTTCAAAAAACAAACAAACATATTCATTCATATGCATGCCTCCATCCTTGGCCAAACTAACATTCCACAGTTTTTTTCTCTCCTCAGGAAATGCTGCCAACAGAGGTCAAAATCCAGATAAAAGACATGCTTTCCTATATGTCTGTGATTGAGGTCACTAGCTTTGTGTCCTTAAAGTGGGTCACTCAGATAATCACCTGCATTGGGAGCTGACTGGTAGCACTGACTGATTTACTATGGGGCTTATTGTACTCCATCAGTCTGAAGAACCATTTCATAATGCAAAGAACCTTTTAATTATGCAATGGGTTCTTTGAGTGTTCATGGTTCTATAGTGAACTATTTTCTTTGTTGAAGAACCATTGAACAACCATTATTTTTAAGTGTGTACTACAGCAAACACTTGAAATACATACAGTACAACCACCTGAAACACCATAGCAACATCCGCAATAACAATTTCCTAGCAACCAACAATTCCCACCCAAGCAACCATTAAACAATACTATAGCACCCATCTAGTAAGCATTTATACACTATAGCAACCACTTAGAATGCAATAGCAAACTTGTTGCAACATCACTGAATAACCACCCAGCAACACAATAACAACCACCTGAGATACCATAGCAACCACATAGCAACCAACTGGAATACAATAGCAATTTGGACCACATCTGCCACTGATTATGTGGCTCACATGCTGCATGGAAAGATGGCCTAGAAGAGGACCAGATGGAGTTGCCAGAACTCTGCCAGTTTGCAGTCATGACAGGGATGCATCTCAGCCACTTTTAAACTTCCACTGTCATAGAGACCCATAACTCAGCCAAAGGTACAGTAACTGGGCCATTACCATGCCGTATACTGATCAACCATAACAATATGATATCATCCTTGATTTTACATTCTCAGTCCATTTTAGCATCTCATTTTTCCATACAACTGCACTCTATAGTTCTGTAATTACAGACTGGAGTCCATGATTTTTCAGCATACTTTGTTAGCCTCTTTTCACTCTGTGCTTCAATGGTCAGGACTCCATAGGACCATTACAAAGCAGGTATTATGTGGGTGGTGGGTCATTCCAAGCACTGCAGTGGCAACAACATTGTGGAGATGTGGATCACAGCAGTGCTGCTGGAGTGTTTAAACACTGTTTCAATATCACTGCAGTTGTGGGAATGACCAACCACCCACATAATGCCTACTCTGTGGTGGTCCTAATGTTTGGGTTAGTTGGTGTACATGGCTCACATATGCATCGTTTTGTTGTGGCCCACTTACTTTATTTGCTGCAAGAACTAGAAAAATAAGATATATTTTTTAAATGTAATACATTTTTTTAATGTAATACAATACAGAAAAAATGCAATTTAACTCAACTATGTTAGAAAATTAACCTAAACAGAACAGCTGATATTGATGGCAGCTATACTAACATTATAGACACACAGACCACTCTATAGCTACTCATAAACACACCATCTAGAACACCACCTCCAGAATTGCAGCATCAAGCTGTGGTGTGTCATATCAGTGACATCATTGCTATATTACTGTCACATATCTGTCTCATCCCTCGGGTCTGTCTTTGTTTTGTTTATCTTCACATGTGCTTCTGTAGCACATGTCATGTCTCTGCCCATTCCCAGCTGTGTTCCATCTGTAACCCTGCCCCATCATTATCATGTCCCAGGTTTGATCAATGTTATCTTGTGTGTATATAAGTCCCTTGTCTCAGTTAGTCCTTGTCTTTCTTCTTGGTTGCCTGTTTTCTACTCGTCCCTCGTCTTGTCTACTCGTATTGATGGTTAGTGTACCTTATTAGTTATCAGTTAATAAACTCAACCCTGCAAGTACTTCCACCTCCACCTCCTTCTGTGAGCCCTCAAACGTTACAATTACTAACAACAATATAGGATACTATAGCAGCCATTTGGCAACAACAAAGCAAAACTGCTCGGATACATCAGAGTAGAGACTCCACAAGACATCTGAAGCTGTACCATATAAGATATGGTACTAATAAGATATATGCATGTACAAGCAACCACTGATTTTTTCAGAATGTATTCAGATGGTGTTTGTGCTTTATTACAAAGTCATAAGTGAAGTACAAGTGCTAAGAAGTTCATATGACTTCGTTAGAGAATGGTATTGTGCTTAAAATGCATACTGATATATAACTTTGGAATTTAAAAGATCCTGCCTCTTTATGTACCCCTGTATTCAATATTGGCTTCTCCACAATGCTAATAAAACAATTTGCCGTTGACTTCCTTTAACTGGCAGGTTACAGTAAGTCAGTCACAAAGCCGCAGCCATCTGTGTAGAATAACTTCATAACTTTGTTTGGGTACATTGTTCAAGTTGTTTAAATCTATTGCATTTGCATGCTTAGCTATTGGTTTATCCCCCACACAAGAGCCTATGTTCTGAGCAGCACCTGAGCTCAAACACATGGTTCACATTTTCTCTGCACCTATTGTATTGCTGAACAAAATCCAACCTTGAAATATCTAGGAAACACAACTTGGTACAACCATATGGCTCACATGTTATGTATTTAGCCTGAGTCAGTCACATCTTTATCACTGCCATATTCTATATATGCCATAAATCCAGAGCTTTATTTGATGACATAGAGTCCCTTGACTGATAGCACTCAACAGTGATGCAATAAGCATAATTTCAGACAGAAAACTTTAATTGAGTGTGGCAGGTGGGTGCAGTGAAATTATACCCTGTAAAAAACACTTTTTTTTTCAAAAAACAAACAAACATATTCATTCATATGCATGCCTCCATCCTTGGCCAAACTAACATTCCACAGTTTTTTCTCTCCTCAGGAAATGCTGCCAACAGAGGTCAAAATCCAGATAAAAGACATGCTTTCCTATATGTCTGTGATTGAGGTCACTAGCTTTGTGTCCTTAAAGTGGGTCACTCAGATAATCACCTGCATTGGGAGCTGACTGGTAGCACTGACTGATTTACTATGGGGCTTATTGTACTCCAGAAAAGTGTTCAGGACAATCTAAAATAGATAGTTGCACAGGTTGCTTTGCTAAAGACTTCCGGCACAGCAATGTGCCAAAAAAGCAAAAATAACTTAAAGCCACTGTGTAATAGTCTTAAATATCATTATGAATCTGGTGGTATTTTTGTTATTATTAATGTTTTAGTATGACTGTTATTTTATGTTATTTTATGACTATGGTTCATGTATTCATTGGACTGATAGAAAATGTTTTCACATAAACCTTTGAAGAAATAAACAACACCAAACACCATGTGTTCCAAAGCTGAAATTCCACCTTAAATTAGTGAAACAGTTACTTCAGGCACCTGTAGATTCTGTAGCACTTAAGGTGGAATGGCTAATTGCAAGAACTATGCTGAAGAGTCTCCAGTCTCAATGGCACGGTTCTTCATAACATGGCGCTGTGCAAGATGGCTGCCTCCCAATAGCTCCATGGTTTTAGCTCTTTTTAACTTCTTTTTTCTTCTTTCCACACACTTTCTCTTCTCAAGACGACATAGTGTGTACTGTTATATATCCCATGGATATGTACAACCTCGAAGATGCAACCAGGAGCCAGTTTTCTCTCGTATTCGAGAGAGGAGCTGCTGGCCCTGAGAACAAAGACACACCGGGATACAACACCCGATCCCAGAGGAACTGTGGAGGAGAGCCCGGGGCTGCAAGGACAGTGGTAAACTAAAGGCTAAGCTAACGGACAACCGGCGGCATCGCAAACTGTCCATTCCCTCCATCATCATGGGGAATGTGAACTCACTGCCGAACAAGATCGAGGAGCTGTCTGCCCTCAACAATCAGTGGATCTACAGAGAGAGCAGCTTGTTAATCTTTACAGAGACATGGCTAAACCAACTCTTACCGGATGCTAACGTGGACCTGCAGGACTTCACTACCGTGAGAGCCGACAGAGACACCAAAGCCTGCGGGAAGAGCAAAGGTGGGGGGCTGATCATCTACGTGAACAGTCGCTGGTGTAACCCTGGCCATATCACTGTTAAGAAGGTCTTATGTTGTCCGGATCTGGAGCTGTTAGCCATTAGCCTCCGACTCTAATACGTCCCCCGTGAATTCAGTCACGTGATCGCCGTCTGTGCATACATCGATCCCAGAGCAGAAGAAGCTGCTGCATGTGAGCAGATATGTTCTGTTATAGCAAGGTTGCAGACACAGAACCCTGAAGCATTTATGATCATCTCTGGAGACTTTAATCATGCTACTTTGGACTCTACTTTGGCTAGGTTTCACCAGTGTGTGGACTGTCCTACAAGAAACAACAGGACAATCGATCTGCTGTATGTTAATGTGAAAGAGGCATACAGCATCACACCCCTCCCCCCACTTGGGAAGTTGGACCACAACCTGGTTCACCTCCAGTCAAAGTACACCCCCATGGTCCAAAGACAGCCTGCAACCACCAGAACCATCAGGAGGTGGTCTCCAGAAATGGAAGAAACCCTCAGGGACTGTTACGAGGCCACTGACTGGGATGTGCTGCTTAGCCCACACTGTGAGGACATTGAGGGGATGACACACTGCCTGTCAGATTATGTCAACTTCTGCAGACATGGTCTCCTCCGCCATGATGGTACGGTGTTACCCAACAACAAGCCATGGGTAACACAGAAAGTCAAGGCTGCCCTCAACAAGAAGAAGGCCACCTTCCAGAGGAAGGATAGGGAGGTGATGAGAGCAGCACAGCAAGAGGTGAAACACTGCCTGAAAGAAGCCAAGGACAATTACAAGAGGAAGGTGGAATGGAAGCTGGAGGAGAACAGCATGAGGAGGGTCTGGGAAGGTGTGAGAAGCATCACAGGCCACAACACCAAGACCAGGGGTGTGGGGGGAACAGTGGAGAAGGCGAACGAGATGAACAACTTCTTCAACTGGTTCAACCCAACCCATGCACCCCCCACCCTCTCTCTCGCTGCATCCATCTCTTCCTCTTCCATCAACACATCCTCCACCAGTTACAACAACGTCCTCCTCATCATCAACCACAACACAGACTCCACTCTTCACTGCGGACCAGGTCAGAGGTCAACTGAGGAGGCTTCACCCCAGGAAAGCAGCATGGCCTGACAAAGTATGTCCTCGTTCTGAAGGCCTGGGTGAGCCAATCCAGCATCTCTTCAACTTCAGCCTGCAGGTGGGGAGAGTGCCTAACCTCTGGAAGACATTGTGCATTGTTCCAGTTCCGAAAAAGAACCGGCCAAGTGAGCTGAATGACTTCCGATCTGATGAAGACGCTAGAGCGGCTCTTCCTCTGTCTTCTCAGACCCCAGGTGCAACATGCCCAGGATGATCTGCAGTTCATGTACCAGGCAGGTGTTGGTGTGGAAGATGCAATCATATACCTGCTACACTGAGCCCACTCACACCTAGATAAGGGGAATGGCACAGTGAGGATCCTGTTTCTTGACTTCTCAAGTGCTTTCAACACCATCCAGCCCCTTGCTTCAGGACAAACTAAACAGGATGCGAGTGAACCCATGTCTGGTCACCTGGATATCCAACTACCTCACGGACAGGCCACAGTATGTCTGGCTGAAGGACATCATGTCTGACACTGTGATCAGCAGCACTGGAGCACCCCAGGGCACAGTGCTGGCCCCTCTTCTCTTCATCCTGTACACAGGAGACGTCTGCTACAACTCAGAGCTCTGTCACATTCAGAAGTTTGCTGATGACACAGCCATAGTTGAGTGTATCAGGGATGATAGCGAGGAGGAGTATCGGAGCCTGGTGAGGGACTTTGCAGCCTGGTGCCACAGGAATCATCTGCAGCTCAACATCTCAAAGACCAAGGAGCTGGTCATTGACTTTGGGAGGTCCAGACCAAAGTCACAACCAGTTGTGATTGAGGGAGATGAGATGGAGGCTGTGGACTCCTACAAGTACCTTGGGCTGTGGCTGGATAGCAAGTTGGACTGGTAATGCAACATCGACCACCTGTACAGAATGGGACAGAGCAGGCTGTACTTTCTGAGGAGACTACGGTGCTTCAACATCTGCAGGAAACTTCTATGGATGTTTTATCAGTCTGTGGTCACCAGTGTCCTGTTCTACACTGTGGTATGCGGGGGGGGGGGGCAGCATATCCAAGAAGGACACACACAGGTTGGACAAGCTGATCAGGCAGGCTGGCTCTGTGGTCAGCACAAAGCTGGACTCTCTGGTGTCATTGGCAGAGAAGAGGACTCTGAAGAAGCTACTGGACATTATGGACAATTCCAGTCATCCTCTGCACACTGTCATCAGCCACCAGAGGAGCCTGTTCAGTGAAAGACTGCTCCTTCCCAAGTGCAGGACCAATAGACTTAAAAACTCTTTTGTCCCGCACGCCATCTGACTGTACATCTCCTCTCTGGGGGCGAGGAGGGGTAACAGGAGGATAAAGGATGGGAATGAGTAGGTGCCGAACCAAACAGTCAACATTAACCTGCAACAAGACCACCACAACACAACTGGACTCTATGTGCAATAACAGTTTTCTTTCAAGTGCAATAATAATGTGCAATACCCCCTCCTACAGGACCTTTTTCTCATGCACTATAATCTATATTGTATATTGTAATATAGTCTCTATAGTATATATTCTATATATTTATATAGTGTTTTTAGTGTTTAGTGTGCCTCTTACTAAATTATTTTGTTGTTTTTTTATCTATCTATAATTTAGTGCTTCTTACTAAATTATTTTTTTTATCTATCTTTCTACTTCTGTACTGATGCTGAATCCCATGCTGCTACTGGAACCTTAATTTCCCTGAAGGAACCCTCCAAGGGATCAATAAAGTTCTATTCTATTCTATTCTATTCTATTCTATTCTATTCTATTCTATTCTATTCTTTTCTTTTCTATTCTATTCTATTCTATTCTATTCTATTCTGTTTGTCTTGGAGTTTTCATTAGCACAGAGCTAATGAATATATTTACATAAAATACATATATATTTGACAAAACAAAGTGTAGGAAAGTTTTATAGATGTAACTGTAAATATAGTTTTTTTTGGGGGTTATAAACCAGCCATTAGGGGTGTACTTTGTGTACTTCTGGTGCCACTCCCAAGCCTGGGTAAATCGTGAGAGTTGGGTCAGACCATTATGCAGATCACGAATATGACTGCCATACCGGATCGGTAGAGGCCTGGGTTAACAACAACCACCTCCAGTGCTGTTGACCAGCAGGATGCTGGTGGAAATTGGATTGTAGGTCAAAGACCATTGAGAAGGAGAGGATGAAGGCAGGTTAGAAGGCAGTGAGAGAGAAGGAAAGGCAGGAGTGTGGAGGTTAGAGTAGGGACTCTGAATGTAGGAACAATGACTGGTAAAGGCAGTGAGCTTAAAGATGATGGAAAGAAGGAAGGTAGATATTCTGTGTGTTCAGGAGACCAGATGGAAAGGAAGCAAGGCCAGGAACATTGGAGGTGGAGTCAAACTGTTCTATCATGGTGTAGATAGGAAGAGAAATGGAGTTGGGATAATCCTAAAGGAACAGCTTGTGAAAAGTGTTCTGGATATAAAGAGAGTGTCAGACAGGATAGTGAGTTTGAAATTGGAAGTTGATGGTGTAATTTTGAATGTTTTCAGTTCATATGCACCACAGTTTGGTTGTCAGAGGAGAAAGAGAATTTTTGGAGTATGATAGATGAAGTGGTAGAAGGTGTCCCTAGAGAGGAGAGATTAGTGATTGGCCCAGACTTCAATGGACATGTTGGTGAAGGGAACAGAGGGGATGAAGAAGTGCTGGGTATGTACGGTGTGAAAGACAGAAATGCAGAAGGTCAGATGGTTGTAGATTTTGCAAAGAGAATGGAAATGGCTGTTGTGAACACATATTTTCAGAAGAGGGAAGAACACAGGGTGACATACAAGAATGGAGGGAGGTGCACTCAGGTGGATTATATCCCCTAGCAGGGGATGCCACCTTAAAGAGATTGGAGATTGTAAAATGGTGCCAGGGGAAAGTGTAGTAAGGCAGCATAGGGTGGTTGTCTGTAAAATGAGATTAGAAACAAAGAAGTGGAAGAGACTGAAGACAGAGCCAAAGATTAGATGGTGGAAGCTGAAGGAGGAGGATGCTTGCAGGCAGTTCAGGGAAAAGTTGCAACAGGCCCTTGGGAGCAGTGAGGAGCTACCTGAGGACTGGGAAAGTACAGCTAAGGTGGTGAGAGAAACTGGTAAGAATGTGTTGGGTGTTTTGTCTGGTCAGAGGAAAAAAGACAAGGAAAGTTGGTGGTGTAATGAGGAAGTCAGAAGAAGAAGGCAGCTAAGAAAAAGTGGGATAAGCAGAGAGATGAAGGAAGTAGGCAGGAGTACTGTGAGGCTAGTCACATAGTGAAAAGGTTGGTTGCAAAGGCAAAGGCTCAGGCCTATGATGGGTTGTATGAGAGGCTCAACAGTAAAGAACAGTAAGTAAAGGACTTATATCATTTGGCCGAACAGAGAGATACAGCAGAAAAGGATGTACAGCAGGTTAGGCTGATAAAGGATAGAGAGGGAAATATACTAGTGAGTGAACAGGGAGTTTTAAGAAGAGGAAAGAAGTACTTTGCAGAGCTAAAGAATGAGGAAAATGAGAGAGAGAGGAGGACAAGGGGAGAGATAGTGGATCAGGAAGTGCAGAGAATTAGTAAGGTGGAAGTGAGGACAGCTTTAAAAAGGATGAAGAATGGAAAGGCAGTTGGCCCAGATGTCATTCCTGTGTAGGTATGGAGATGTTTAGGAAAGAAGGCAGTGGACATTTTGTGGACCAGGTTTTTAACAAAATTCTGGAGAGTGAGAGGATGCCTGATGAGTGGAGAAGCAGTGTACTGGTCCCCGTTTTTAAGAACAAGGGTGATGTGCAGAGCTGCAGTAACTACAGAGGTATAAAGTTGATGTGCCACACCATGAAGGTATGGGGAAAGGTTGTTGAAGCAAGGCTAAGGCGAGCGGTTCAGATCAGTGAGCACCAGTTTGGTTTTATGCCCAGAAAGTGCAATGCAAATTTTGCATTGAGAGTGTTGGTAGAGAAGTACAGAGAAGGTCAGAAGGAGCAACATTGTGTCTTTGTGGATCTAGAGAAGGCATATGATAGAGTACCAAGAGAGGAACTGTGGTACTGTATGAGGAAGTCAGAAGTGGTTGAAAGGTATGTCAGGGTGGTGCAGGACATGTATGAGGATAGTGAGACAGTGTTGAGCTGTGCAATTGGAGAGACAAATGGTTTCAAGGTGAAGGTAGGGTTATATCAGGGATCAGCTTTGAGACCCTTCTTGTTTGCAATGGTGATGGACAAAGATGAGGTCAGACAGGAGGCTCCATGGACCATGATGTTTGCAGGTGATATTGTAATCTGTGGTGAGAGTAGAGAGCAGGTGGAAGAGAACCTGGAGAGATGGAGGTTTGCACTGGAGAAGAGAGGAATGAAGGTCAGTAGAGACAAGAGGGAATACATGTGTGTGAATGAGAGGGAGGCAGATGGAAAGGTGAAGATGCAAGGAGTAGAGGTCGTAAAGGTGGATGACTTCAAATATCTTGGGTCAATCATCCAGAGCAATGGACAATGCAGAAAAGAGGTGAAGAAGAGGGTGCAGGCAGGATGGAATGGGTGGAGATGGGTGTCACGGCTGATGTGTGACAGAAGGATAGCAGCAAGAGTGAAAGGGAAGGTTTACAAAACAGTAGTGAGACCTGCTATTATGTATGGTTTGGAGACTGTGGCTCTGTCTAAAAGACAGGAGGCTGAGCTGGAGGTGGTGGAGATGATGTTGAGATTTTCTTTGGGAGTCACAAGGATGGACAGGATTAGAAATGAGCAGATCAGAGAGACAGTGAAGGTGGAGCAGTTTGGAGATAAAGCCAGAGAGGCCAAGTTGAGATGGTTTGGACATGTGTTGAGGAGGAATAGGGGATATATCAGACAAAGAATGTTGTAGATGGAGCTGCCAGGCAGAAGGAGAAGAGGAAGACCTCAGAGAAAGTTTATGGATGTAGTGAAGGTGGACATGGAGATGGTTGGTGTAACAGTTGAGGAGGCAGGTGATAGGGCAAGATGGAGGCAGATGATCCGCTGTGGTGACCCCTAAAGGGAGCAGCCGAAAGAAGGAAAAGAAGAAAAAGATTTTTTTGGGGTTATGGCATCAGCTGAGTGGCAGCATAACAAGATTTAGGACTTCTCTCTCTACTAAGCCTGAAAGAAATACTGCTCAATACTTTGTGTTCACCATATCCACTAAAACACTGACACATAGTGACAAAGGCCTGTGTCTTCAAACAGGTATGTTCAAAATGAAGTTGCTTTGTGAAATAGATGTTTTAAGGCAAGGAATTTAGTTATTGGCAGCAACCTAAGCAAAGAAGCTCAGACCTCCTTTGCTCCAGCAATCCCTTCCAGCTCTTCTGAGGGGATTCCAAGGTATTCCCAGGCCAGCTGAGAGATATAATCTCTCTAGAGTGTCCTGTGTCTTCCCAGGGGCCTCCTCCCAGTTAAACATACCCTGAAGACCTCACAAAGGAGGCATCTACCCCAGACACCCAAACCACCTCAGCTGGTTCCTCTCAACATGGAGGACCAGCAGCTCTACTCCGAGCCCCTCCAGAATGACTGAACTTCTCTAAGGTAGAGTCCAGCAACCCTGTGGACAAAGCTCATTTCAGCCACTTGTACGCAGGATCTCAAGCCCAAGGCCATAGGTGAGAGTTAGAATGTAGACTGACTGGCAAATTGAGAGTCTTGCCTTTTGGCTCAGCTCCCTCTTCACCAAAACAGACTGACTCAACACTGCAGATGCTGCACCTATCTGCCTGTTGACCTCCCTCTCCATCTTTCCCTCACTCATGAAGAAAATCCTGAGGTACTTGAACTCCTCAACTTGAGGAGGAACTTATTCCCAACCCCTTTTACAATTCCCATGGTCCCAGATTTTGAGGTCCTGATTCTCATACAAGCTACTTCACACTCAACTGCAAACTGATTCATGTGAGAGCTGGAGGTCCTGGCCCAATGAAGCCAACAGAACCACATCATCTGCAAAATGCAGATGTATAATCCTTCAATTACAACTGGGATACCTTCTGCCATTTGAATATGCTGAGAAATTATGTCCATAAATATTATTAACTGAATTGGGGCTCAGCCCAAAGGAGCAAGATGGGTCCCCCTTCCCATGGGCCTATCACCTGTGGGACAGAATCCTACAGTAATTGGAGTCCATTGCGATGTGGATTGGGTAGTGGCCAAAGGCATGGGCCTTGGTGTTCTGATCCTTGGCTACTGAAACTGGCTCTTGGGACATGGAATGCTACCTCTCTGGTGGGAAAGGAGCCTGAACTGTTGCATAAGATTGAGCAATAACAACTAGATATAGTTAGTCTCACCTTGACCCAGAGTTTGGGCTCTGGAACCAATTTTTTTTAGAGGGACTGGGCTATATTCTATTCTATTCTATTCTAAGGCAAGAGTGGGCTTATGTATAGCTGCCCAGTTCTCCACCTGTACATTAGGGTTTTCTATGAAGAAATATGAAGAAAACAACATAAACAACAAGACACCTACAAAATATTTATTTTGTATTTTAAACAAGTGAGTTTTAAGTCTGGATTTGAAAAGAGGAAGATAATCAATATTACAGATGTCAGGTGGGAGGGGTTTGATGTGGCTACGGAAAGTGACTTTCAGCTCTGAGAAAATTCTGGCAAACTATCAGGCAGCTCAAGCAGTTCCCAACTAACACTGTTGGAATGGGGGCTGCTCACCTTGACTGTGGATGTCATCAGATGGAGGAATAATTTGTGGATCTTCTCAATCCCAATAGCATGTCTTCCATAGAGGAACCAGAGCATGGGGGTTGGGGAGGTAGTTAGAAACTCCTTGGTGGCAGGGCACCAGGGGTGGATGAGATCTGCCCAGAATATCTCAAGGCTCTGGATGTTGTGGGGCTGTCCTGGCTAACACCTCTTTGCAACATCATGTGGACATTGGGGGCAGTGCCTCTGGATTAGCAAACATGGGTGGTGGATCCTCTTTTTAAGAAGGGTGACCAGAGGGTGTTCTCCAACTAGAGGGGGATTACACTCCTCAGCCTCCCTGACAAAGTCTATTCAGGGGTAACCTCAGATACAAGAGGAACAATGCAGGTTCCTTCCTGGTCATGGAACACTGGACCTCCTTACCCTTGTGAGGGTCCTCGAGGGGGACATGGGAGTTTGCTCAACTAGTCCATATGTTTTTGTGAACCTGGAGAAGGCATTCAACCTTGTCCCTCAGGGCTTTCTGTTGGGGGTCCTCTGGGATTACAGGGTACTGGGGTAACTGCTAATAGCCATCCAGTCCCTGTACAAATGGAGCAGGAACTTGTTTCACTTGGCTGGCAGTAAGTCAGACTGGTTCCACATTGGAGTTGGATTCCATCAGGACTGCCCCTGTTTTGAATATATTATTGTAATTTTCAAACAGAAGGTTTGAACTTTCAGTTCCCTTTATTTATTTAGCTACTTTGTTTTTCAATTGAAAAAAAACAACAACAACAACTTTTGTCCCCACTTTGGCTACATACCTGAAAAAGTAAAAGTTTGCAACATCTGATTTGTTCTTTGGTCAATTTGATGTCAGTTGGGCCAAATTTAATTCTGTCCAAGGCAGACAGAGTCTACAGGAAAAATTGTTTTACAACAATCTCTCCTAAAAAGACATTTTTTTCACTAGCCACTCACAGGAAATGCATTACAAAAGCTATATAAAAAATCATGAAAATGATTGATAGTGGCTTTAAAATGGTGATAAAATATCAGATTTAATAATGAACTTCATTCTTATAGATATACAATTATTGACATATTTATGTATGTGTGTATACACAGATGGCAAACCACACTGAAGTGTTGAGTCCTTACACCTAAACTCGAGAGCTTCCAGGCAGCCATGACAAAATGTTTACACTGTTAACATTTATTTACAAGTGACATTTGCAATTTGTTTACAGTGCCAAGACACAGATGCTGCATCTTTTTTCTTTAATAAACTACTTTGTGCTTACACTCCTGCTCCTTTTGTTTCAATCGTCAATAATACATTGCATAAAAGTGGGAAACTGCTGTGCATTGACATTTTTAATACCTTTATATAAATGTTTATCTTGTATCTCTTAATTTCTTAGCTAGGTAATTAAGCAAAGGATGTATTGGGTGGAGACAGGTGTCAGGGCTGATGTGTGACAGAAGGCTAGCAGCAAGAGTGAAAGGGAAGGTTTACAAGGCAGTAGTGAAACCTGCTATGGTGTATGACTGTGACTCTGTCTAAAAGGAGGTGGCTGAGATGAAGATGTTGAGATTTTCATTGGGAGTGTCAAAGATGGACAAGATTAGAAATGAGCAGATCAGAGGGTGAGTGAAGGTGGAGCAGTTTGGAGATAAAACTAGAGAGGCCAGGTTGAGATGGTTTGGACATGTGTTGAGGACAAATAGTGGATATATTGGACAAAGAATGTTGTAGATGGAGATGAGATGGAAAAGAGGAAGACCTCAGGAGGTTTATGGATGTAGTGAAGTTGGATATGGAGATGGTTGAGTAACAGTAGAGGAGGCAGGGGATAGAGCAAGATGGAGGCAGATGATCCACTGTGGCAACCCCTTAAGGGAGCCGTCAATCAAGCAAAGCATGTGTTGTATTTCTTGTTAAAGGTTGAGGCAGGTGCAACTGAAGTGACTATGTTTGGTTCTGTTTTTAGCAAGAGAAATGCTCAGGTTTGAGGAGGTCATCAGCGCCACAAAACAATCAGGGAGTAAGTACTCTTCAAATTACTGCAACTTTTTTTTCTATATAGGCCTTTTCCATGACATTCACTGCTTTAGATGTCATAGATGTATTTTTGTCAGTTCCCTCTAACATTTTGAAATGAGGCACCTGTGTCGCAAAAACCTTAATTAATGAGTAAATAATTTAAATTCCAGATGTCCATGAATCCTGGTTCTTTTGTATCATGTCACAAGCACAAGTCCAGATGTGCCCAGACCTTTCTTTTTGGAAAAAAGAATGATAGTGGAGGGGGCCGTGGGGCAAGACTGCACAGAGAGAGCAGAAACACCACAGCAACACATAAGACTGACACTGTCATTCTGGCAAAAGTGACTTAATGTCCGCTGTTGGAGATGACTGAAAAACATTGCCATCTCTGGGGCCCAGAGAGAGTCAATGGAAATTACGGTAGCAGAAACTGAGGGATTGTCTAATATTCAAGTGCCCAAGAGAAACATTATCAGCTTTTCACTTGTTTGTCCACCGTTTTGAGCAGTAAATTTTTCCCTTCTAACATATGGAAAGCACATATAACTTTTAACTTTGCTCTGCTGCATCATTTCTCATTTGCCACTGTCAATGCTATTGGAACTATTTAACACAACATTTGACACCAGGCATATGCTTTGCCTGCCCTACAACATTTGGTTTTATTCCATGATGAATGTGATCCCTTGTAAGAGCCGTTTTAGCAGCTCTGGCCTCATTGCTGCCTAGAAATAACATTTGGCATTACCATACTGACTTTCTTCCATGTGGAGCATAGAACATGAGCCTTAACCTAAATAGCCTGACAGCATATTTGGCTTTGTTTGCAGCTTTGTTTCTTGTGCTTTTGACTGTCCTTATGAAGGAGATGTACAGCCAACCCAAGTAACAATGGTATAGAAAGGTTAAATAAATACATAAATTAATTAATTAAATACGTAAATAAAATGCATTAAATTAAAATGTAAATGTAAAATTTAATAGATGGTTCTTTTTCATTAAAAGAGTTTAGTTTGTGAGTGTGAAGGACCTTTTTAAAGAACAGTTTAAAGAGCAGATTCATAAGATAAATGTTCTAGGAATAACCCTTAAGTTACATTATAATAATGCTTAATTAGTAAATGTTTATCTAATTTACAAAAACGGGTGGTTGAGAAAAGAAAAATTGCTTTATTGACATTAGTCAAAGTGTGCTTTTTTGCACCAGGAGTGTATATGGAATTTTTACATTATTAGAAAATTATTTACAAAGGTTCATCACACAGCCCATTTACAAAAATGTTTTTAAGTTACATCTCTTAAAAGTTTTTTAAGGGAACCAAACATTGCTTAAATAAGTGTTTTTAAGAGAAAGGTTTTAAAACCTGGACAAATAAGTCTTTTGGTATTTAGAAACTTAAATAGTACATTTCAGCCATCCATTTTTTCTACCTCTAAAAATGTCATAGTCCCTAGTGGCCCTTATTACGTTGTTTGCTGTAAAAGCCACAGTGCTACTCTGGCCCTCAGACTTGGCCTTGTGTGTGTACTCCCCCACTGTTTGTTTACCTTTCCTGAGGGGATTTATGTTTTTAATGGCTCCTCTTTCCCTCCATTTCTTGGCCCAGGTGGTGAAGCAGCTGCTGGAGTTGGGCTGCTATGAAGTGTCCCTAGGGGACACAGTTGGCATGGGGACGGCAGGCTCCATGGCTGCACTGCTACATGCTGTGACCACAGAGGTGCCATGCACTGCCATGCCACTTACGGCCAGGCCTTGGCTAACATCCTGACCGCCCTGCAGGTGAGCTGAACTCAAGATCACTGAATACTGTCTTTATGCTCCACACAAAAGTAAAGGTGGGTAACCCTGAGGTCTCATGTTTGTGGCAAAAATCTACAGTAAAATGAACAAAAAGTTTAAACTTTGTAATACTGGAATAGTGGTTGGGGTAATACGGTTTACAGCAAAGTAAGGTGCTGCATTAATTTAACAACCTATTCCTGTAAAAGAGTATCACAAACAGATCACATTCTTGTAAACACATTACAGTAAAAAATTATGTTCTGTGCATTTTGTCTCAAAGTGAATAGTATTAATAACACATAATGCATTTAAAACTGGCTAGTTTAGCATAATCACCCATTGATTTTTTAATTAGCATAACTGTCCTTCACTTTTCCCAAGTAAATTAAATAATTAATTAAAATGAAGCCTACAAATTGAATGTTAAACAAGTGCACAGTTATTTCTAAGAAGTTAATGTAAGCGACATGTCCAACAGTCAGTAAAAATGACTTCTTATTAAAAATATATATGACTGTAAGATATGACTCTTGTGACTGACAGTGTTTTATCTTAAGGCTAAATTTAACCTCTTACACTAGGTTTATATATTTTGTAAGTAAAAATAATTAAATGCCATTGATGGTTATGTAAATGTAAAAAATGTAAGAACATGTAAGAAAGAGTTGCATACACTGACACAGAAAAGCAGGGGAACTTTGTGGATTTATGCACACATAGTCTTAAAGTATAAAGCAAAACTGCAAAGAAAAATCAGCAGACCTCTACAAACACCCATAACAGTGATAAACCTTTTTTGCAGTATGTTCATGTGGTGCTCTGTGGCTCATAAAGTAGACCCTCAATCTTACTATTTTATCTTTCTTTCTTTCTTTCTTTCTTTCTTTCTTTCTTTCTTTCTTTCTTTCTTTCTTTCTTTCATTTTTAAATTATACTTTTGGTTCATTTCACCACCTCTCTCCTCCTCAAATATAAAGCTTCCCACAAGGTGGGACAGAAACAGGCCTGCCACAGCTCTGTTGTCCCTCCGCTGGTCCTTTTGTACCCTTTTTCACAGTTTGTCTTTCCTGTGATGCTCTTTGGGGGCTGGGTGGGTCAGCAGATGTGAAGGGGTCGAGACAAAGGCTTACCTATTGGGTGTCTGTTTCAGATGACAGTGGCCTGGTCTTGACAAAGGCCGAGAGTTGGAGGGGAGTGCAGGGCTGGGGCGGGGGGGGGGTTGGTGGATGGGGTGTCTGGTTGGAAAGGGAGGTCGAGCTCATCCATTGCTGGGCCACTGAACCTTCATGACAATGCTTCACTTAAAGGCCAAGGGGGAAATTATCCTTTCATCGCCCGCTACTAACCACATGGAGAACAGAGCAGAAAGAAAAACCCTAGGCTCTAGTATATCTGCCTCAGTTCCTACCATCCCCTTCCCCCTTCTTTTCCTTATTTTCCATCTCTCTGTTTATCCATCTCTTTTCAGTTGTAACTCTGTAACCCCAACTGCGGTTACAATATTTTGAAGAATAGGATAAAATGACAGAAGTACCAAACAGAAAAGAATAATCTATTCCAAGGGAACTGTAAGGTTTTCAATGCCATGAACTTGTTCAGTCCTTCAGATTTGCCCTGTGCTGCTATTGAGATAAAACCTCAAATATCTGTCAGATGTTTTTACATGAAATGAAGGCTGGCCTGGTATTTTTGTGCTGCTCTGTGTGCTAATAAAATCAACTGTTAACACCTAGAAGTGATAATTAGGTGAAACCCAAGGAAGGCCCAGATGTTTTTCCACTCTTCTAAGAAAATGAAGGGAGTCTTGAAGGGAGTATTTTTTTTATAGTACTTCGCTCTCTCTCTCTCTCTCTCTCTCTCTCTCTCTCTCTCTCTCTCTCTCTGTGTGTGTGTGTTTAATAATGTTTGAAAATGTCTGCATTGTAGTTTGGAGCAAATGGCAAATGTGGTTTTGAAGGTATTTAGCTTATGCTTGTCTATATTGACTCTAAAGGAGACATTTAACTATTGAGGGAACGTCTGAGAATATGTGGATACATTATTCATTCAAAACATGAACAGAATGTTCCAATTTTAAAAGTTTTGCTGAGCCAAGGCTGTGCAAAGGTGCTGTTGAAGGTGGCCCATTCATTTTGTTCAAGGGCGGCAAGGGGGGTTAGGTGTTGCAGTCCTGTTTTGCTTGATCAGGGGGAGGGGGTTCATTTTGATAGTGCTCTTAAATCCTTCTCAAGAATGTGACACAGAATGTCTGACTGCTAGTAGTATAACCATGATTTCCATGCCTTCACCCATGATGTTCACATACTGGTAAGAGTAAGGAATGGGGAAGAATTCCCAGGAGTGGGTCAGCAATTGAGATTATTTATCACATTCAGCACATGAGTATGGAAAATAATAACTACATGAGAAATGTTTCATATTTAAAACACAGGACACAACAACAAAGATACAACAACAGAATACAACATGGCCAAGCATCTCTGGCTGAGCAGAGTCACTCTATTCTTACTTATCTGTGACAGTTTTCCTGAAGCCAGAGACAGAGTAAGATTTGGTTTGCAAAAAAAGAAACCCAAAAAAACAACATATTTTCCGACCATAACTGACAACTAGGAAAGATGTGTTAAGGTTGCATGTAATCTTCAGAAAGACTGCACTTTCACTTTCATGGTCAAGATTGTGAGATCATTCAATGTTCATCTGAAAAAAGGATATGTAAATCTAACATAATGTATATATGCATGTATATAATCTAATATATGTATTCAGAATTCTTGTTCAGAGGATGGCAATATTTAGAGTTTATATAAATAAGTACTGCATGGACACCCTGCATGGTTACTATGTAGTAGCACCCACTAATACTTTTGCAAGTACCAAATCTTCTAAAAGCTTTTTGTAGCCAGCCAAGTGTCTTTAAATATTTTGGTCTATCCACAGATTTTCAATGATGTTCAGGTCATATTAGTGCAGGTGTCATTGAACAGTAAAACAATGGCCCACAACTACAGAGTCTGATAAATCTTCCTGAATATTTTTTGCAGTTAAGCAGGGGTTCTGATTTGATTTCATGGCAATCCTACAAGCAGTTGTCTCTGAAATGTTTTCTTGGTTTTCCAGACCTTACCTTGACCGCCACTGTTTTCAATTTCTTAATTACATTTTGAAAAGGAAATGGCAACATGAAAACACTTTGCTGTCTTTTTATAGCCTTCTCCTGCTTTGTGGGCCAGGACAAAAAAGAAGTAGGGAAAACACAAGTAGGCCCTCAACACTGTGTGAAGCAAACCATATATCTAACAAGGTTAGGGTGCCTGACTTAGCAGGAAGTGTGTGACCTGAGATCAAGGCAAATAACCCATGCTTATGTGGCCTGCAATCTAAGTGTGGAGGGTCATGGAACTGAGGCCACTGCTGTCACAGGGGTCCTGTGGTTGTGGCTGGGAATTATTATTTAAAGTCATGTTGAAAGAATTTCTGGATATATTAGAATAAAGGCAGGAAAGAGAATGAAGTATATGGAGGTTTCATTTAGTCTATGAGACAGAGCAACACCTTGTTAATCTTTCAGGTTGTACCTCAGAACATTTCATCTGCCACAGAGGTTACAACTGAAGCAGAATTATTCATTTATTCATTATTCATTTCTCAGGACTTTTAGTCTGAAAACACTGTGAGCAAAGAAAGAGAGCAAACAACCCCTTTCTTCTCATTTTCTCAATGATGTCAGCAGCATGATTGAGCATGTACTGGTTGACAGAGTAGTAAACAGGCATTACAAGCTCCTTTGGCATTTAAACTGGGGTATAATTTTTATATGTTTTATGTCTGTATGATTCTAAATTTTGAAGCCAAGAAAACAGCATGTAACTGCCTGCTGTTCTAAGAGTTAAGAAATGTGAAATATCCATGTTCAACTGTGAGAATAAATTAATAGATGTATAAATAAATAAATAAATAAATAAATAAATAAATAAATAAATAGAATCATACATGACATTTTCTAGATTGGGGTCACCGACCCTATCCTGAAGAGCTAATCCACCTTTATGAGCCATCACAATCACTCAGATCACAGGGTGCTGGCTGCTGTATGACTCCTTCTCGCATTCAATCAGGTTTGTGATGGTGGAGTGGTTGGACACCAATGTCTCAGGATGCTCCCATGTTTATGTTACCTTCTGGTTCTCTCCTTAGCTAGGCTGTTATAGTCAGATCTGCCTGAGTCACTCGCCACACTCTGGTAATGTTTACATTCTTTGGTCTCCATAAATCTAAACACCAAACTAATTACATCTCTCTCCCTTTTCTGAATTAATGATGACCTTGATGAAACACTAACCTTTACTCCCAAGGTTTCTTCCTCCAGCTCTGAAGGAGTTTTTCCTTGCCACTGTTGCCCTTTGGCTTGCTCAATAGGGGGTCTATTTCTATTTCTTATACTCTGCATCTGTGCTGTTAACCTTTATGTTTATTTTTTTTATTTCTGTAAAGCTGCTCTGTTACAACATCAGTTGTGAAGAGTGCTATACAAATAAATTTTGATTTGATATCATTTGATGATTTGATTTAATCCACCCCACCTGATCCAACTAATTACTGCCTGAATAATTTCTTGTCTGAAATGGGGTGTGGGTAGCACTCCAGGAGCAGAGATGGCGACCCCTGTACTAGAAACTTCCTAAAAACTGGACTGATTGTTCTATGAACCAAAATAATATCTTTCTGAATATTGATATAACATTGTACTAACCACCCATTTTATTTAATCTTTTATTTCATGATTGAATGGTTGTAGCCTTGCAAAGACAGCTCTGTTTATTTATTGCAGGGAGGTGATGTCCCAGGTTGGAAACTTGTCAGCACCCTGAATTACCCTCTAACACATTCAGTCTGAAAAATATATCACTTTTAGTTTCATTGCTGTAGGTATCACAGTGTGGATCTCTCAACACCTACTTGTCTGATATTACGTCTGTTCCCTTCAATTTTTCTAGACTTTACTACCACCACTCCTGCACTTCGTAAGAATGTCTTTGTAAGAATGCCACGGCTTTGAGACCTTCATGGAATCCATGTTTTTTTTTTTACATAGCTACAGCTCATTGACCACAGCTCTGCAATAAGAAGCCCACATCTGGGCAGTTTTTCAGTATTAAGAACATGAAGAAAGGATTAGTGTTCCTGGGAAGAAAATTCTTTCCATGTTACCTGCCAAGGATGAACTCAATAGAACACAAAAATAGAGAACACCTACAGGACAAACTTTGACCTATCATTGCTATGTAACCAGAACCAAAGAGGAAGCCGAGAAACTTTCTTATTAGTTGTTATTGTACGGCAGTGGTCCCTAACCCCCGAGCCGCGGACCGGTACCGGGCCGTGACCTGTATTCATACATACTTCGTTCAAAGGACTGTTATGTGGAAATAATTGCATTATTACTTACAGTGATGCACAAAACACATTTTGTGTACACCTTCTTCTGCAAATACTTGTGCATGAATTATTCATTTAAATTCATGCAATTTCTGTCAGGAAACTTTGGAGTTCACTGCAGAAGAGCTAAGAAGAGTTTAATAGAGTGTCAATACTTCAAGATGTGACTTCAAGACATGGTGTTGAACCCCGTAGCTACTATGTATAATGTGTAAATAGTTATAGATGAATAGACTAATAGAAAGTTTCATGTAAAGTTGCTAATTGGATATGGCTTTTAATTTCTAAAGTGACAATATGGAACTAAAAAGAATTTGCTACTATTATCTTCCCTAATTTAAGTACCTTGGTAAGCTACCATCCCAGTGACAGTTTGGTATTTACTAAGAATGCTTAAATGTTTTAATTTCTATCCATTATAATGGGTAAATAAAACTGATCCCTCAGAAAAAATATATAGAAGAGATTTTAAATTACATATGTCACTTGGCAATGGGAATTTAAAGTGATTTATGTGAACAGTTCATGGTCAAAAAAAGTCATAAATGTCTTAAACAAATGTTAATTGTGACTCTTTCATTTGCATCACATGTGATACATGAGTTATTATTTGTATTTATTTATTTGTATGGTGCTTTTCAGCTGATGCCACAAGAACAAAGCAGTCATTGGACCTACATATGTGTTAATTTATTTAAAGAGATAGTTTGAACATGATAGTTAGTAGAATAAGACCACAAGAGCAAAAGAACACACAAGAGTACAGTATACATATATTCTTTGTTTTTAGACCTCGTTGGGATAATTCACCACTGACAATTAGTATTTCCTGATCTCTAAACCCCAACTCTTCATGGCACTATTGCCTTTTCTTCTCCCCTCTAAAGACCTAGACCAAAGCCAACTATATGCCGTTAGCTGATGGAATGCAAGAAAATTGTTACAGTAAATTAGCACTTGTTGTTTACATGATGAAGAATGTCTGCCCAGTGCAATATCTGCTGCTGTCGTGAGTCAGAAAGGTCAGGTCTGGAAATCTGCAGCTTGGTGCACAGCAGCAGGGCTCCCTCCCCCATCCTGCCAACACAAACAGTAATTACAGCCTAGTCAGACAGCCCCTTGCTCTGAAACAAGACCTGGGCTATGAGAAAAAAGCTAGCAATTGAGGCTGCATTGTTAGTCAAAATGAAGGGAGCTCTCTTTGTTTTTCCTTCCTGCTCACCATGCCCCTGAGGGCTCAGAATGCAGCACCTCACTGATGGGTCCTGACACTTTTCCAAGGTCAGAAGTAGGATAGTAGCATTAATTTCATCACTCTGTAGGATACCCCTCTTTCCCTTCCAAGACCACTACCACCGCCACTCTCCTCCCCTCTTGCTTCAACATCTGGCTTTGCCTGTGTAGCTGGAAAACATATTTAATATTCTCTTGACAGTCGAGAGGGACATGAGGAAAACATTCTGATATCTTAATTTACATTGCCTCTGCAAAATAATGAAAGTAAAAAAAATAATTTTGTCATGTGTAAGGACAAATAAAATTTACTTGGTTCCAGAATCTTCTATAACAACCCTAGGCTGTAAGCCCACATTCTCTGAGAGATGTGCAGCATGTATCTGTTTACCTCAGCTGCACAGAGATGTGCCTAACTGAGGCCTGATTTTTTCATGACTTTTTCAAGGGTCAGCTGATTAAGAGAAACATCTAGTGTGAAAATGGGTAAACAAAGCTTTTATTGCCCTTCAGTCTGGAGAAGGATACCAGCTGTACACCATGTATATGTAATTTTGTTGTTTAGCTTAGAGTTTCAAAAATACCAAAAAAATAATTAATAATTCTTTAATATTTAAACTACAATCCAAATATTATATCCAAATTTCAAAATATATAATGATTGAGTTGATCAAACGGTTTAATCAGGACTTAACAGCCCCATTGAAAGAAATTACAACTGTTTAGCCCATGGGTCTGTGAGGGTTATTCCTGACTCTCGTCAAGTTGTTGTAGAGGTATGTAATTTGTGGTCATTTTTTCTTTAAATCACTTCCTCATTTTCTCTTATTTGTGGACAGTCCATGCATTCTCACCTTCATATGTCTTTGCAAAATTAGACTTTATGATATCAAAGCAATGGTAAAGTATAGAGATATATATTCCTTACTACTAAGTTTATTAGTCTAATGAGGTAAATACATGAATTTGAGTAAAAAAAAGTACATCACAAAAATGGAACATGAAATAAAATTTACAGCAGTAAATTATATCTGTAGACAGACAAATGTGGGAATTTTGTGTGTGCATGAACAGAAAACAACCCAGACAACTTATTTTAATAATAAAAGGACAATGACAGAATTAATTAGTTCTCATGGCCATGAATTTGATTAAAAAGGAAGGGAATTAAAGAAAATGTGAGTACAAATTAAAAATCAGAAGTGGCAGAAGAAGTTTTCCTTTAAAGTTTCCAATTACATATTTTAATGAAAGATATATGCAACCACCGAATTAGTGATGTACTGATACCAGTACGGATTTTTGGGAATATGATATTGAATAGAACTTATCAAACTCTCACCAGCGATTGGCTCACCATTCAGTTACCAAGAGCTTTTACTAAACTGAAAAAAATCTAAGCTACAGAGCACTAGTGAGCTGGAATTCACTACAGGAAACCCTAAAGCTCAGCTCACTGTTACTAAATAATTTTAAACTTTTAGTCTCTAACCACCTCCATACAACCTGTCACTATTTTGCAGCTGATTTATTTATTTATTTACTTGTTTATTTTTAAGATTCCAGTATATTTTATCTGTGCTTTATTTCTTTAATGTATTGTTTCTTTTCCTTTCTTTTTTCTTTTTATCTTCATTCTCTCTCTTTTGATTTTAGTTATTGTTAATTTATTTTTTCTTTATTTATTTTATTATTTTAATTAGTTTTAAGTTGCTTAGTTTTACAGCAGTGGTTCTTATTTTATTCACTTATTCATTTACAACTTTTTCATTTTATTACAGGGATAGTTTTATTTTATTTTATTCACTTATTTATGACTTTTATATTTTTTATACACTTATGATCTTTCTTTCATATATTCCTACTTTTATCTTTATCTTACTTGGTTTTAATTTTAAATCACTCCCCACTTTTATGTTATTAAAATTCCGGGTTGTTTGTATCTTTTCTCTTTTTCTTTTGATATTCTTTGCACCTTATGTATTGGTTTCTCTGCACTGTAAATGAGGGCCTCCCTCAAAGTACTCCAAGTAAAATAAAGGTTGATTGATTGTGCTCATTTACTAGTACTTGTACGAGTACTCTCAAACAAGGTATTGATAATAACATATGATATATCTTTGTGTAGATTGCCAAGCTTATGAATTTATGAATAATCCAAAATGTTGCTGATCTGGAACTATTTGACAATTAGAAATGGAATCCCAAGCAAAGCTGACTGCTAACTGTGCTCTACAAAAGGTACTTCAGCATTGTCTTACAATAAAAGTAACCTGATAATACATCTTAAAATTAAAAACAAAACCCAGCTCCGTTCACTGCTAACAGCACACACCAGCAACCAACATTGCAGCGAACACAAACAATGCAAAATAAGAGAAGCTCTTATCTAGTATATTATTGTTGATGATCAGCCATTATTGGTCATTGATAATAAGGAATTTTGACAACTCCTTAATATGTTACAACATGTTAGTACAGAATTCCTATCTAATACATAACATAAACTGTCTTACCAAAGATGCACAACATTGTGCAAAAGCACATCAAGACCTTACTGCTTGACATTAAAACCTTCAACTTTACTATGGACATTTGGAGCAGCAACACCTATCTCATTAGCTTAATTGCTCAGTGGATAGACAAGGATTTAATTCTCTAGCAAGTTACACAGCATGGAGAGCAGTTCATTGGGTCAAGACTTGGGGCATTCCTAACATTTATTTCCATGGATGTCATTCCAGCTATTATGTGTTAAAATGACTGCTGTTGAAAGAAACAGACAAGCATGGGAACAAAACAATGAACAAACAGTCTATGTACAGGTATTAGCATGACAGAGATATGTTCAGAGGAACCCAAATGGAGGAGGGGAAATTCCTTGTATGGGCCCCTTCAAAGTGGTGTAAGCTTTATCCTGTGTGCTTTCTCCACTGGTTGCAAGGTTTATGTGTTGGTTAAACCTTGGAAGGGCTGTCTTTAGGTTAGCATGGCTGAAATCACCCAAAATGATAAACAAAGCCTGGAGATATTTTGTCTGCTGTTTACTGATGGCATCATACAGTTCACTGAGGGCCTCCATAGCATTAATGTTAGAAGGGATGTAAACAGCCCACATGAGGGCACTGGTGAATTCCCTCAGAATGTAATATGGCCAGCATTATGAACAGAACTCTGTTGTTGCTGCTGAACAGAATTGTGAGACACCAATAGAGTCCTGGCACCATGCAGTGCTTATGTAAGTACACAGCAGCATCTTCTTCTGCAAGCAGTGAGCACAGGCGATGCACTAGCCTCCAGGAGTCAGAGTTCTTGCAGAATACCAGTTGGAACATACATGTCTGCATACCCAGACACTTTTCTCATGTCTAACAGGGACTGTTGACTGTAGGCATATTTTCCAGAGCTGCTTTCATAAGCCGTAGATGCATATATTTGGACAGCATGATCAGGTGGAGCTGCTGCAATCAAGTGCACCACTGCCATTGCATTCAGCCCCCTGTTTTAGATATATGGTTCAGAACCACAAAACCACAGGGCAACAAGAGCATAGGGAACCATCTGTCTAAAGACAAAGGAAGGACCAGCCATGCAGCAGTCTGGACAATGTGTTTGCTGAAATCAATGATGTACATGCTTTTGTTTCAATGAGCAATGGTCCACAGGTTGCTGCTATATGGTTGGAAACATACAGTACCTTGAAGAGAATATGATTTCTCAGTCAGAGAAACCACTCCTTTACTGGTTAGTTAAAGTGCTATTCCCAACCATTCAGAGAATATCAAGATACCTGTCAGTGCCATGCAAAAGTGTGTAAAGTGAGCAATTACTTAGCTCAGTATCACTTTCTCACTCAAACTAGAAAAAGCTCACAGCAAATCATGTAGTGATCCTTCTTTTCTTGTAGAATTTTACACTTACCTTTAGTTTAGCTTTCATTTCTTAGTCTTAATGGTCTTATGAGTGTAACTCTCCAAAACATGATATTTTGCGCAGTATAAGTAGAAATTAGTATTATAGTATTATAGTAAAGTATTATGTGACAATCCTCAATGTGACAAAATACTCAAATAAAGTACAGATATCAAAAACTGATATTAAAAATTACAGTAACAAAGTTTTATTTACTTTGTTACTTGCCACTTCTGAAAAAAAGAAAATGTGAGCATAAATTGCAAATTTATTGGAATAAAGACTATATGATAACAAATTGCAAACTGTTCCCTCTGATTAAAGAAATGATGTCCACAAACTGTACATATTTCCCTCCAGTTCAGAGTGAGCATAAATGGACTATGTATTCTTAAAGCATACATGAAATTTTGAAATGAAATGAGTGAAATATCAAATCCTGTACTAAGCTGCATTTTTTCTGGGCTTTTCAAGAAGCAATAGTAGTTCCAACAAGCAAGAACAGCTTAGTATGCATCAATAAATCATTTAGTCAGCAAGTCAGCTGCAAATTTCTAAAATTACAATGATGGACGTTGTGAAATTCAAAAGGTTTCTGTGGAAGTTTACAGAAAAAAAGGTACTTTTTACAAGTGATTATTTTTTCACATGTGAGAGCATTTTTTCAGCATCAAAAGAATAGTGACATATTTTGCCTTGCATTTATTTATTCCATTGCCTTTGATTTATTTCTCCCTGTGTCCAACCCCAAACAATATTCAAATTAAAGTTCTTATTTTGTGTGTTTTAAGACATATCATAGTGAACAATTTCCATCTTGCCATCATATTCATGAACAACTGGTAGACATAAACATTTCTTTATTTATCTAACATGCTTCTTCAAGTGTAAAATGTTAATTGTTTGATATCATCTGGTCTGGTGTCCACCAGAGGATTATGTGTTCTCCTTTTGAGTCTTGGTTCCTCTCAAGGTTTCTTCCAACTGATTACAGGGAGTTTTCTTCTCTTTTATATGAATAAGTTTGAATTTGAATTATTGTGCACCATAAACTACTTTATCCAAAGAAAAAACGTGCATAAATATTAGATTAACATAGATTAACAAAATATGTCTGTTTTCTTCCCAAAACATGACTATAATACCTGTGTATAATATTACCATAGCAGCATATCCAAAATTGTTTAATTCATGGCCAATTGAAAAGGCCTTTGACTTTTGTAGATAACACAAGCTGTACACCATGCAAATGCAGTCTTTTCCTATCACTCAGGAAAAGTTGAATGACTTCCTGTCATTCACCTATACATGCTTCAATTAAAATATGCAGTAATGAAATACCAATCCAGGCCAGAACCAGCCGGCTCAGGTCCAGCTGCTTCCCATATACAATCACTCTACACCTCACTGCTGAAACTTTTGCTCATACTTCACTTACCAGACTCTAATATTAATCTAATATCATTGATTTAATCATTCACTCGCCGATATCCTCTTATAGATACCAAAGTTGTCTTCAATTCACTTGTTCATTCATAACCACCAAATACAACAATCTATGCTCCATATCTATATTTGTATCCCATAACTATTTTTTTATTTTATTCCATTCTATATTTAAATTTATTACATATAAATAATATTATATTAGTAGTATTTATTTTTAGTAGCATATTTTTATAAACACCTTTTATACCATCTACAATCTGTCTGCGTGTACATACAGTGTATCTGGAAAGTATTCAAAGCTGCATGGACTGGGCATTCAAACAGTGACTGGGATCCTTTTTTTATTTCATTTCAGCTACAAAGGGAGAGAAAATTGTTTGTAAAAGCGCAATGAAAAAACTTGACAAGCTACACTGATGTTCCAGATGTCATGGGGCAGGAACTAGTTTTTATGCCTCATGGTTTTTGCCATGTCCCATAGAACCTAAAGAATGATGTGCTGACAGTGTGAGCAAAAAACTGCCTCTCCCCATGATATTGGATTTTAATGCAACTGTTAAATACACAACACATTATAGATTATAACCACACATTTTCAGTTTAATAAAACAGAATTCCTCTAGGTCTAGGATATAAAATGTATTCTGAAATGGTTGTTGCTCCCTTTAAGCTTTTAAAAAGTGGTTCACATTTACCAACAGAAACTTCTGAGCCTGTGTTGTTCTCAGCATTTACAAACCTGATATACTAGTAGAACTGTATTTGTGGTAATTATGGTCTACAGTTTCTCCACACCCTTATCCACACCCACCTTATGTCTGACAACCAGCTGAGTTTCTTTTTCTATTGCACCCCCTGCTGTAAATCCAACCTAACTACTGCTGTGTTCCACCATTTCTATTCTGCAGGGAGTAGATTTTGTCTAACATCATAGAAGCAGGAGAATTAATCTGCCAGGCCCTAAACTGCCCCACCAAATGTTGCCCAAGCTATTGTGTGAAAAATGTATAATGAACTTAATGATTGTTTGCCTGAATATTAAACAATGGGGAATTTTGTACAACACATAAAATTAGTTGTAGTTGTACTGAATGCCTTAAAGGAATGCTTGTTGCTGTATGAATATCTGCTCTGTTTGTAAGGGTCGAAACTCAGGACACTTGGGAAAGTTAATCTTCATGTTTCAGTGGGGGTCTTCCCCACTTCATTTCCTGCCCAATGTGGTTGCAATTAGACAGAAGTCAATGCAGGGTCACACAGGTTATGGAGGTTTAAACCAGTAAGAGCGTGATCATTCACTTTTTCATTTCCTTAACAGGAAAGTCAAAACTGCCAAAGGTAAACATATTACTCAGGCCTCAATCATATTACTTTTGCAAGCTCATTTTAATTTGCCAATTAAAATGTGTAATACAGTTATTTCTCAACTATGCATTGCAATTTCTTAGGATAGGATAGGATAGGATAGGATAGGATATAATAGGATAGGATAGGATAGAACTTTATTGATCCCTTGGGAGGGTTCCCTCAGGGAAATTAAGGTTCCAGTCACAACATAAGTACATTACAGAAAGGTAGAACGAGACAATTTAGTAAAGAAACACTATATAAATATGAAGAAAATATAATATAGAGACTATATTACAATATACAATATATATAAACATTGCATGAGAAAAAGTAGAAAAAGAGTCCAGTTGCACCCTATTGCACATTATTATTGTTATTGCACTTGAAACTGTGTATTGCATTGTTATTATTGCACTTGAAATGTATATTGCACCAAGTCCAGGTGTGTTGTGATTGTGGGTTGTGAGTGAGTTACTGGTCGTTCCTACTCATTCCCATCCTCCATCCTCCTGTTAGCACTCCTTCCCCTCCAGAGAGGAGTTGTACAGTCTGATGGTGTGTGGGACAAAAGTCTTAAGTTTTTAAGTCTATTGGTCCTGCACTTGGGAAGAAGCAGTCTCTCACTGAACAGGCTCCTATGGTGGCTGATGACAGTGTGTAGAGGATGACTGGCATTGTCCATAATGTCCAGCAGTTTTTTCAGAGTCCTCTCAGCTTTGTGCCAACCACAGAGCCAGCCTGCCTGATCAGTTTGTCCAGCCTGTGTGTGTCCTTCTTGGATATGCCCCCCCCCCCAGCATACCACAGTGTAGAACAGGACACTGGTGACCACGGACTGATAAAACATCCCCAGGAGTTTCCTGCAGATGTTGAAGGACCGTAGACTCCTAAGAAAGTACAGCCTGGACTGTTCCTTTCTGTACAGGTGGTCAATGTTACATGACCTGTACAACTTTCTGTCCAGCCACAGCCCGAGGTACTTGTAGGAGTCCACAGCCTCCACCTCATCTCCCTCAATCAGTACTGGTTGTGACTTTGGTCTGGACCTCCCAAAGTCAATGACCAGCTCCTTGGTCTTTGAGATGTTGAGCTGCAGATGATTCCTGTGGCACCAGGCTGCAAAGTCCCTCACCAGGCTCTGATACTCCTCCTCACTATCATCCCTGATACACCCAACTATGGCTGTATCATCAGCAAACTTCTGGATGTGACACAGCTCTGAGTTGTAGCACAAGTCTGCCGTGTACAGGGTGAAGAGAAGAGGGGCCAGCACTGTGCCCTGAGGTGCTCCAATGCTGCTGATCACAGTGTCAGACGTGGTGTCCTTCAGCCTGACATACTGCAGCCTGTCTGTGAGGTAGCTGGAGATCCAGGTGACCAGGCAGGGGTCCACTCACGTCCCATTCAGTTTGTCCTGGAGCATAAGGGGCTGGATGGTGTTGAAAGCACTTGAGAAACCCAGAAACAGGATCCTCACTGTGCCGTTCCCCTTATCTAGCTGTGAGTGGGCTCGGTGTAGCAGGTAGATGATTGCGTCTTCCACACCAACACCTGCCCGGTATGTGAACTGCAGACCATCCTGGGCATGTTGCACTTGGGGTCTGAGGAGACAGAGGAAGAGCCGCTCCAGTGTCTTCATCAGGTGGGAAATGAGTGTCACCGGTCGGAAGTCATTCAGGTCACTTGGTAGGTTTTTTTTTGGAACTGGAACAATGCAAGATGTCTTCCAGAGGGTAGGAACTCTCCCCACCTGCAGGTTGAAGGTTGAAGATACATTGGAGTGGCTCACCCACTTCTGCAGCACAGGTCTTCAGCAGTCGGGGACATACTTTGTCAGGGCCTGCTGCTTTCCTGTGATGAAGCCTCTTCAGTTGACCTCTGACCTGGTCTGCAGTGAAGAAAGAGGTCTGTGTTGTGGTGGTGGATGGGGGGGAGGTGTAGTAGGAAGAGGCCATTGCTGTGGTGGGTGGGAGGGTATGCGCTGAGGAAAGGAGAGATGGATGCAGCGAGGGAGAGGGTGTGGGGTACATGGGCTGGTTGAACCGGTTGAAGAAGTCATTCATTTCGTTCCCCTTCTCCACTGTTCCCCCCACAACTCTGGTCTTGGTATTGTGGCTTGTGATGGTTTTCACACCTTCCCAGACCTCCCTCATATTGTTCTCCTCCAGCTTCCGTTGGAGACAGAGCTTTACCTCCTTCTGTGCTGCTCTCATCGCCTCCGTGTTCCCGCTCCTAAAGGCGGCCTTCTTCTTGTTGAGGACAGCTTTGACTTTCTGTGTTACCCATGGCTTGTTATTGGGGTATCACCGTACAGTCGTTGTGGGGGAGACCATGTCTGCGCATAAGTTGAGATAGTCTGTCAGACAGTGTGTCATCCCCTTGATGTCCTCACCATGTGGACGAAGCAGAGCATTCCAGTTGATATTAAATTAATGGTTTGACAAAAAAATTATAATAATAAACTGAAAAATTTGCACAAACTTAGTCAAAAAAACAGTGTTGTTTAGTAGTAATTTTTATTCTTTAGTTTGGAGCTAGGATGCTAATGGTGCCAACAAACAGTAGTCAATTGTTTCCCAAAAGTCAGAATACCTGCATCAGCGAGGCCTTTCTATTGCTTTTCCACAGTCCAGCTGATTGAGAGAAACATCAACCAGAAAAATTGGAAAAGCCTCTGACTTTGTAGATAACACAAGCTGTACACCATGCAAATGCAGTCTTTTCCTGTCACTAAGTCATTCAACTATACATGCTTCAATTAAAATATGCAGTAATGAAATACCAATCCAGGCCAGAACCAGCCGGCTCAGGTCCAGCTGCTTCCCATATACAATCACTCTGCTGAACTCTACACCTCACTGCTGAAACATTTGCTCATACTTCACTCACCAGACTCTAATATTAATCTAATATTATTTATTTATTCATTCACTCATCGAAATCCTCTTATATATATACCATAGTTGTCTTCAATTCACTTGTTCATTCATAACCACCAAATACAACAATCTATGCTCCATATCTATATTTGTATCCCATAACTATTTTTTTTATTTTATTCCATTCTATATTTACATTTATTACATATAAATAATATTATATTAGTATTAGTAGTATTTATTTTGTTTGTAGCATATTTTTATAAAAACCTTTTATACCATCTACAATCTGTGCATACAGTGCATCTGGAAAGTATTCAAAGTCCTTCACTTTTTGCACAGTTTGATATGTTACAGCCTTATTCCAAAATGGATTCAATTAATATTTTTCCTCAAACTTCTACACACAAAATTCTACACACAATACCCCCCACCTACTGGACTCTTTTTCTCTTTTTCTCATGCACTATTTATATATATTTTATATTGTAATATAGTCTCTAGGGCGCAGTGGATAGCGCTGTTGCCTCACAGCAAGAAGGACATGCATGGTAGGTAAATTGGTGACTCTAAAGTGACCCTTAGTGTGTGGATGTGTGTGTGTGCGCGCCCTACGATGGATTAGCGCCCTGTCTAGGGTTGTTTCCTGCCCTTGTGCTCAGAGTTGCCGGCTGAGCCACCCGTGACCCTATTCAGGAATAAGCGGTTCAGAAAATGGATGGATATAGTCTCTATATTATATATTCTTTATATTTATATAGTGTTTTCTTATTAAATGATGTCTTTTTCTATTTCTTTTCTACTTATGCTGCGGCTGGAACCTTAATTTCCCCGAAGGAACCCTCCCAAGGGATCAATAAAGTCCTATCCTATGCTATCCTATCCTATCCTATCCTATCCTATCCTAATGACAAAGTGAGAGAAGTTATTTTTTTTTCTTTGCACATTTATTAAAAATAAAATGCAAAAAAAAATCTAATAAGTTGAGCTCAGGTGAATCTTGTTTCCACTAATCATTTCTACAGCTTGACTGGACACTAAATTCAGTTGATTGGACATAATTTGGAAAGGCATCTTACTCTTTATGTAATGTTCCATAGTAGTGCTTGGCAGAGCACATTCCAAGCTATGAAGACTAATTAATTGCCTGTAGACCTCTGAGACAGGATTGTATCAAGACACAGAGCTGGTGAACATTTCTGCTGCTTTGAAGGTTCCAGTGAGCACAGTGGCCTTCATCATCCATAAATAAAAGAAGTTTTGAACCACCAGGACTTGTCCTAGAGCTGGCTGCCGGCCAAACGGAGTGATTGTGGTTGAGCCTTAGTAAGGGAAGTGACCAAGAACCCAGTGGTGACTCTGACAGAGTACTGGTCATCTTGATAAGCCATCCAGGGGTGTGAACAGGACTTCTCAGCATCTTCCTAAGACCACACCATCAATAATTTAATGTACTGCTTTAAGAATTGTAAACTCCTGATTGTCTGCTGGATGGTAGAACATTCTTCTTGTAGTTGTTTTTTTTCCCTCCTGTGCAGTGGTGAAGGTTTCCCTGAAGATCTGCTGTGAGACTTCTGACGTTGTCTAGAGCATATTTTGGTTGCTGGATTATCTGTTTGTGTGCCACCTGCAGCATAAATGATTTCAGGTTATCTTGTGTGGGAACTGTTGTCCCCCCCATGTAGTCCATAAGATCCAGTAATTCTTCTTTGTCATCACCAAGGAGATCTCACTTTAAGGCTTTCGATATTACATTCCATTCTGTGTAATATGAAAGCAGGGATTCATACAGCCGATCAGAGGGGACTGAATGCTCCCCAAAAACAAGTGTCACTATAAATGTCACTGTAAGTGCCAGATGTGATGGGAAATATCTATGGTCTTTAAATCCTTTGGCTAAGAACCTACCAAATCTCCATTCCTCTTCCTGCCACTTTGGACAGAGTGGTAGCACCTTCACCTCTTCTCCCTCTGCTGCACAATCCAGAAATTCAGACCAAAAGGCTGAGTACACATATATGGATACACCATCTGCATCAGCTCTCGTTTCATCAACGAAACAGTATTTTAAAAGATACAAAAGTATCTTGTTGAACTGGCTAATCATCTCTTCCACAACTCTGTGCAGCTTTATTTCAACATTCAGAATGTCATTCTGAATGCAGTTGAGAGAACAGGAAATGTATAAAAAAAATGATTAAAATAGGTTTTTGAAACTATGGTATAACAGTCCCTGAGTTACCAGGCTTGCCACTCTGAATGAGTTTGTTCATGTCTATTATAACTATTTAATTACACCGAAATTGTGTAAGTAGCATTTCTCTGTAATTGACCCTGTAATACACATCTCATAAAAATGACATACAGATATTTTTTTTTTTTACTTGGCAGCAATATGCTTCCATACATCCATAATAAAGTTATTTGTAGGATCGCTAAAAAAACAAGAATAAAATTATGTACAAATTTCTTTGTCATGTTAAATGTTAAAGAACTACAATTCCCAACATGTTTTCTAGTTTCCTGTGAAATGTGACTGCAGCAGTGTGATTTATATTATTATATGATTAATATAAATCATTATTTATATTTAATCAGTGTTCTCCTCCTTGGGTGGGATTTCTGCACATGCACCAACGTAATGGTGACAACTTGTATGCAAAACAAATGGTTGTGAATATTTAATACCAAATCCCAGGTGAAATGTAAGACTTTAATTTATACCAACGCACTGTCTGAGTCTCTACTGTTATTCAGCTGTTATTGCTGAGTGACCAAGCCACAAAAAACATTGTTTTTATATAGCAGAGATTATTATTATTTATTATTATTATAGATATATTTCTCAGTCCTGATTACAAAAAGTTAGTTATTTTGAGTCATGGTTATTGCATATTTTGGTAGGATTCATAGGAGTGTTTGGCTTTGACTGAAGATCAGTTTTTGTCAGATTTCCACAGAATTTGATTAGGATACAGGCTAGACATACCTGATGTTAAATAGCAAAGGAATTGTTGATTGGTAAAACAAGACAAAATGGAAATATTAACATGGTCAGAACACTGTTACATAGAAATTCATGAAATTTGGTATGAACATGAAAAATATCCTTACACACTTTTTCACTATTGTTATGAGTAACTCTGTTGAACAGGAAGTTGGCCATTATGGAAATTGTTTTACCTTTCTGTTTTTTTTTTTTTTTTTTTTGTTTTGTTTTTTTACAAACTTTTTTAACTCTTCATAGACAATTCACAGCACAGTCTTAAAATTAGGTGGAAATAAAATTCAGATATATATTTTATGATAAATTGTTTAGTAATTATGGATACATCAAACAAAACCCAAATGCTGGGCAGTTGAATGGCTTGAGACACCATGTCATTACATACATACTGCTGATTCTTGGTTTTCATTAACCTCACATTGTGCATACAGGCTCAGTCCTGATTGTAAAATGTAGTTAAAGTTGCATAAATATAGTGTGTTGTGATCATATATTAACCATGCAATGTGTGAAAGCAATATATTCAAATCAGTATTGTTGGGATCATATATTAATCATACAGTATTTACATTACCCTATGGGTCAGAATGGTTTGAGGTTGTTTTTTTTTTTTTTCTGTGCAGGGCTCATGCTGGAGGTCACCACTAGGGGGACAGCTCCCTTGAAAAGGACCCATCCTGGAGGAAGGAAGAGGGAGAGAGAGAGGGGCTTGCCTCTGATGTGGCCTTCTGGTATCCTACCTTGTTCCCTAAAACAAAGAGCTGGAAAGACATGGAGTGTTCTAATTGTATGCTGATCCTGTAAAATGTGTATAGCGGACCTTAGACTCTATGTTGCTTTTCAGTTCTGGTTTGTTTATTCTTTTGGTTTTTCTGTTTTTGTATGTACACAAATAAATAAGATATTATTGTCAGCTCGGTTCAGGTGTGTAATTAGGGAACCTGGAGTACACGAATCTTAATTTTTTATTTTGTGTTTTTTCATGATCTGACCTAGACCGGGTCGTAACATAAATTGGGAGCTTGTCCGTTGGCTAATGCTAGGGTTTTTTTTTCTTGTGTGTGTGGGAGTGGTACCCACCGTGCTAGGTTTGTTTGACCATGGTGTTTCAGTTGGACAAATTTGTGTTGGCTCCTTCTTGGAGTGATTTTGATCAGTGTTGTAAGGACGACTTGTTTCATCTTGCTGGCTTTTATAAAGTTATTGTGTCGTGTTCGGCCCGTAAGGGTGTGATAAGGGAAGCGGTGTACCAAAAGCTGGTTGATGAGGGGATTTTGCCTGCTTTACCAGACTCTGTTACATCAGGTGCTGCATTAGGGGAGGAGGATGTATTGGTTGACGTGGAGCCACTTCTCCAATTCCTCCATCTACTCCCAGCATAGATCCTGGCGGTACTGCTCGTTTGTGGGTACGGCCTGTCACTGCTGCCCTTACTCATGTCCGCGATGCAGATCCTGTTCCAGATCCTCTTGAGTGGCTTTGGCTGAGCATACGTTTGGAGGAGTTGAAGTTGGCTGTAAGACAGCAAGAGCATGAGACCGAGAGGCTCCGCTCGAGTATGGCTGTCTCTTCTGGGTATGCGGCTCCTGTTTCTGTCCCCTCTGCTGCTTTTGGAGTGGCCTCCTCTTCTGCCTCCAGGGCAGAGGGTGCTTCTGGTCCTGCCCCTGCTGTCACACCTGGGTTTGACGTGAGTAAATACATTTGCCATTTTCCTCCTTTTAGAGAAACTCGATTCTTATTTTTGTGCTTTTGAGTGCATAGCGATGGCTCTTCAGTGGCCGAGAGAGGTGTTGCATGCTTATGGACTAGTGCCTGAGGCATGCCGACAAATATTCAGAAACCATGTTAAAGCTACCAATCAGTTGCACTTGAGAAGTCTCTTCTTTTTGACAAGTGGTGTGTTTCTAGCAAAGTAGAGAGCTTTGCACAGTTAAAGGAACTTAAAAGAAGAGTTTAAAAGTGGTTTGCCCGAACATCTTGTGGTTTATGTAAATGAGCAGAAGGTGTTGTCTCTGTCACAAGCCCCTTCGCCAAGATTCCAGTTTATTGAGGCGTTTTCGGCCTAGAAATCAACAGACTAGCAAAAGTTCAAATTCGGCTCATACAACGTTTAGTGGTCCTCATGCTTGTTTTTACTGCAGAGACACTGATCATTTGATTGCCACATGTCCCGCGTTAGAAGCAAAGTCTCTGCACTGTCCTTCAAAGTCCTCTGTAAAAGCACCCAAAACTGTTGGGTTTATCAGTGCTTCACCAGAAAATGTATTGTTGCCTGATGAATGTGTCTCTGATTCTGTGTATGAACCTTTTATTTTAGAGGGTTTTGTCTCATGTACAGGTGAGGAAAAGGATCAGATTCCTATTAAAATACTGAAGGATACTGGAGCTGCACAATCTTTTATACTGGGATCTGTTTTACCTTTTTTTGAGGTATCTGCTTGTGGGTCTGATGTGATAATCCAAGGGATTGAATTAAGTGTATGTAGAGTTCCTTTGCACACGATCCATTTGAAGTGTTCCTTGGTGTCAGGCATTGTAAGAGTTGGGGTCCGCCCTCAGTTCCCAATGAGATGTGTTCATTTTATCCTGGGGAATGATTTGGGTGGTGGAAAAGTTAATCCTCTCCCTGAAGTTGTTAATGTGCCTAAAGGAAGAAGACAGTGAGGTTGTGCCTGAACTAAAATGGGAAGGAAGTTCTTAGAGAGGAACAGATTAAGGATGTCTCTCTTGCTACATGTAGAGCTACCGCAGTAAAAGAGCAAGACTTACCGGAGCATGAGGTGGCTTATTTTTTTCAGGATGGGGTTTTGATGCGAAAATGGTCTCCCGGGCATCTAAAAACACTGGAATGGGGGTCAACTGAATGTGGCTCATGACCTTGCGCTTTCTGGACATTTAGGGGTATGGAAAACATGCTATCATGTTATGCATTACTTCATTTGGCCAGGTTTAAAAGTGGATGTAGTAAGGCACTGTCGTTCTTGTCACACGTCAGATAGTAGATAAGCCTAACCAGGTTATTCCCTCTGCCCCACTTCATCCAATCCCAGTTTTAGGAGCCCCATTTGATCATCTTATTATTGACTGTGTTGGGCCCTTGGAAAAGAAGAAGTCCGGAAATAAATACCTGCTTACTTTCATGTGTACTTCTACTCGATATCCCGAAGGCATTCCATTGCGCAGTTTAAAAGCAAAGGGTATAGTGAAAGCATTAATCAAGTGTTTTTTTAATTTTGGTTTACCAAAACACATTCAGACAGATCAAGGATCAAATTTTACCTCCCGTTTATTTGCCCAAGTCATGAAATTACTGGAAGTAAAACATTTGTCTAATGTGTATCACCTGAGTCCCAAGGTGCACTTGAAAGATTCCAACAAACTTATAAATCTATGCTTCTTACATATTGTCTGGATTCAGGAAAGGGATGGGATGAAGGAATTCCCTACTTGTTGTTTGCTGTTAGAGAAACAGTGCAGGAATTTCTTGGGTTTAATCCTTCGCAGCTCATTTTTGGTCATACAGTTCAAGGGCCGTTAAAGTTACTTCAGGAAAAGTTGGGATCAGAGACCCCTGACGTACTCAACGTGTTAGATTATGTCAGTTCCCTTCATGAATGTTTGTTTCAGGCATGTGAAATTGCAAAAGTTACTTTAGCTTCCGCTCAGAACCAGAAGACTTGTTTCAACAAGAAAGCAGTGCAATGTGACTTTAACTGGTGATGAAGTCCTAGTATTACTCCCTGTTCCTGGTGAAACAATGAGTGCAAACTTTAGTGGGCCCTATTTGATTGAGAAAAAGTTGAGTGACACAGATTATGTTGTTCTTACCCCTGATCGACATAAGAAAAGTCATGTCTGTCATATCAACATGTTAAAACCTTAGGTTCGGAGAGAGAAACAGAAGGATTATGCAGTGTCTCCAGTTAAATCGGTGGTTCTGAGCACAATGGTGCAAATGTCAGAGTGTAATGCCACTGATGATACCTTCACCTTTCGTGATGGTTGTCTTTTCAGCCCACGGTTGTCAAACTCGACGATCTTAGATAACTTAGATGATCAAGTAAAACATATTTCTGAGGGAGAGAGAAGGGATGTAGTTCGGTTGGTTAGGGACTACCCTTCCTTATTTTCTGATGTGGCATCACAAACTACTGTATTGAGTCATGATATCGATGTTCAGGGACATCCTGCTATTAAGCAGCATGCATATCGGGTAAATCCAGTAAAACGTCAGCAGATGCAAAAGGAAGTGGAATATCTTTTAGCAAATGGTTTAGCAACTCTTAGTGACAGTTCTTGGAGTTCACTCTGTCTACTGGTTCCTAAACCGGATGGTACTAGTAGATTTTGTACGGATTACAGAACGGTTAATTCTATCAGCAAGCCTGGCTCTTTTCTGTTACCTAGAATGGAGGACTGCATAGATAGTGTTGGTGCTGCCAAATTTGTAACTAAACTAGATTTGCTGAAAGGGTATTGGCAAGTACTGTTAACTCCTGATGCTGCTGAAATTTCTGCTTTTGTTACCCCTGATAACTTTTTACAGTACTCAGTAATGGCTTTTGGTTTAAGAAATGCACCTGCCACCTTTCAGAGACTCATGTGGGAAGTCTTAGCCGGTGTGAATAATTGCGAGGCCTATTTAGATGATGTGGTAGTCTATTCACAGACTTGGGACCAAGACATGGCCACCCTCAGAATGGTTTTTATTCACTTTAAGGAAGCCTCCCTTACACTTAACCTTGCATAGTGTGAGTTTGGAAAGGCAAGAGTGTCCAATTTATGTAAGCAAGTTGGCCAAGATGAAGTGCGCAATCTCAAGGCTAAAGTCCAGGCTATCTTGGATTTTCCTGTACCTGTGACCAAACATGATTTACGGTGATTGTTAGGAATGGCTGGTTACTACCGGGGGTTCTGTAAAAATTTTGCTTGTGTTGTGGCACCTCTGAAAAAATTACTTAAGAAAAATCAGTCAATGAAGTGGACTACAGAGTGTGGTGATGCATTCAATGCTGTTAAAGAATTTTTATGTAGCACTCCTGTCTTAGCGGCTCCTGACTTTACAAAACCTTTTCAGCTGGAGTTTGATGCCAGTGCGGTTGGAGCTGGGGCTGTACTCCTGCAGGAAGATGTTCAACGTGTTGATGTTCAAAGAAATTCAACATCAGTGGATACATAGCACCATAGAAAAGGAGGGTTTAGCTCTTCTTTTGGCTTTGCAACACTTTGAGGTATACCTGGGGTCCAACAGTTCTCCTGTGGTAGTGTATACTGACCATAACCCATTGGTGTTCTTATCTCAAATGCATAATACAAACCAAAGACTGATGCGGTGGTTCTTAATGGTTCAAGATTTCAACCTCAAGATCCAGCATAAAAAGGGGAGTGAAAATGTTGTTGCGGATGCCCTATTAAGGCAGTAGTAGCACAAACATTGTTCGTGATCTTTAGGTGTGGGGGTGTTATGACCCTACGGGTCAGAATGGTTTGGGGTTGTTTTGGTTTTTTTTTTATTTTATTTATTTATTTTATTTATTTATTTATTGCAGGGCTCATTCTGGAGGTCACCACAATGGGGAGAGCTCCCTTGAAAAGGACCCATCCTTGAGGAAGAAGGAGAGAGAGAGGCTCTTGCCTCTGATGTGGCCTTCCGGTGTCCTACCTGGTTCCCTAAAACAAAGAGCTAGACAAGACATTCTTATTGTATGCTTAAGTTTCTAAGGTAGACACATTTTACCACAGTTCACAACATTTGGTTTTATACTTTTCAAAATACTTATTTAGTTAAAACGTAATTTAATATTTAACTTAATATTTTATTTAATATTAATAATTAAATAAAATATTAAATATATAATATTTAATATTTTACATAATAAAACATAAGTATAATTTACAACAACCAAGAAATGGGAAGTTCCCCTCAAAAATAAATATAAGAAATATCCTAGTTGGATACAGACTCCACCCTTTAGTCTCTCTTATATGTAACAATAACTAGGTTCTCCTCTATAGCTATGCTGATGAGGTTGCCCTGCTAATTTTGATTGGATTTGAAATTGCTGCTGGCATATAAAACAGTTGACATTTGACAAGCAGAAATACAATAAATACAACTAATTCTGACAACATTTTACACAGCCTGTTCCCATGGTAAAGGTAAAGACATTAAGGTATTCAATGTCAGCACTGTACACTCATTTGCGCTCACGGCATTGTCCACAGTTATCCCGAGCCGAAAGTGAGCAAAGTGAGAAGTTTCACAGTCAGAACAATCAATTCCAAAAGTCAAGGTTGTTCCAGCCTCATGTTCATGTTCAAGACCTGCTGAAACGACACTACTTATACACAGTCAGGGGACACTGGACCCCTACACCTCTGTTCTAATACTCGGGTATACTGAAGTAATGTTAGTTCGCTGGAGGACATAATAGTAACAGTACATTTCTACACAGTTGGTGATGGTGGGTGAGCAGCTAGTCCATGGCAGGGTGGAAAACTAGTCCAGGGCCAGTAGCCGGAATGTGGAAAGCCAAGGTGGAACCCAAGTCTCTGGTTTAATGATGGTTTTATTTGTTGCACCACACCAACCAAGTGCTGAACCTCAATAGGTGTGGATGTGTTTGGTCTGAATTTCACCATTCAGAAAACTATTCAGAAGTGTGTGGTTTTCCGAGATTTATGACTAAACTGCAAATCAGTTCCATGAATCGGTCCCCAAATATAGTTGCCCATCATTTTCTCATTATATTGTCCTTGGTAACGGCATTCAAAGTTCATAATGTCCTGGTGAAAGCTCTTGTCTTGCTCCTCTGAATAAGCTTTGAAATGATCAAGATGAGCATCAAGGATATGGATTTTGAGTGACACCCTGCAGCCCATTGCAGCATAGTTCTTTATCAGAGTCTGAACCAGTTTTGTATAGTTTTCATCTTAATGATTGCCTAGGAAGCCATGACGACTGCAACAAAACTGTTTCAACTTCCACTTTGACTGAAGCACAGTCCATCTTGATGACTGAAGAAGCTGGAAAAAACTTGGTGACGCTTCCTCTGATCTGTGAGTTGGATGCTTTCATCTAATAAGTTCCATTGCTTCAGCCTTTATGTCAGAAACTCAGCGTTGGACTTGGTGAGCCCAAGGTCTCTGATCAGATTATTGAGGTCTATTTGGTTAGGGTAGTATGGCTTCTGCTCCTCAGATGAAGAGAAATCGGGATCTTCAATGTCTTCCTCCGTGTCTGACTTAATGCTTTCTCCTGAATGTGGTTGAGCTCTGTCTGGAGGAGTTGGTACAGGAAGTTCAGGGCAGTGTGATACTGGGGCGATAGATGAAGGAATGTCAGGATACAATACAGGCAATGTGTTTTTGCCAGTGCAAAGTTTGGAAGGGTCCACCATGCAGAAGTAGGAATTTATTGAGTGATTTAATGAAATTGGCCACATACATAGCAAAATGTGTCTGCTGGACATATGCAACCTCTTGATGCCATCTAAATTAACTGAGTTACTATGTACACAGCTTCACTTACTCTGTAGAACATCAAATGAAAGGGTTAGTTTCAGATAATTGTATTTAGAATAGAATAGAATAATAGAATAGAACTTTATTGATCCCTTTGGAGGGTTCTTTCAGGGAAATTAAGGTTTGAGTTGCAGCATCAGTACAGTACAGTACAGTACAGAAAGTAGAAAGATAAAAATAATTTAGTAAGAAGCACTATATAAATATATAGAATATATAATGTAGAGATTATATTACAATATACAATATAGATAATTGAAGAGTAGAGGGGCCAGCACCATGCCCTGGGGTGCTCCAGTGCTGCTGATCACAGTGTCAGACGTGATGTCCTTCAGCCTGACATACTGTGGCCTGTCTGTGAGGTAGCTGGATATCCAGGTGACCAGGCATGGGTCCAATCGCATCCTGTTCAGTTTGTCCTGAAGCATAAGGGGCTGGATGGTGTTGAAAGCACTTGAGAAATCCAGAAACATTATCCTCACTGTGACGTTCCCCTTATCTAGGTGCGAATGGGCTTGGTGTAGCAGGTAAATGACTGCATCTTCCACACCAACACCTGTCTGGTACGCGAACTGCAGACCATCCTGGGCATGTTGCACCTGGGGTTTAAGGAGACAGAGGAAGAGCCACTCTAGCGTCTTCGTGGGGAAGACCACGTCTGCACAGAAGTTGAGATAATCTGTCAGGCAGTGTGTCATCCCATCAATGTCTCTCGGTAAATCTGCTGGTTGTTGCGGGCAGACATCTCGTCAATCTTGTTTGACATCTAGTTCACATTCCCCATAATGAAGGAGGGAATGGACGATTTGCAGCGCCGCCGGTTGTCTGTTAGCTTAGCCTTTAGCTTAGCTCTGGCCTTGCAGCCCCGGGCTCTCGATCGCAGCTCCTTCGGGATCGGGTGTCGTATCCCAGCGTGTGCCTTCATTCTCAGGCCCAGTAGCTCCTCTCTCAAATACGAGAGAAAACTGGCTCCTGGTTGCATTTCCTTGGTTGTAAATATCCATGGCATATATTTTAGTACACACTATGTCTTCTTGAGAAGAGCAAAGTGTGTGTGGAAAGGTGAAAAAAGAAGTTAAAAAGAGCTAAAACTATGGAGCTACTGGAAGGAAAGACGTCTTGCACAGCACCAGGTATACAGCTATGTACAATTCTATACAGTCCCAGAAAGTTCTATATACTTGAGGACAGTTCTAGAAACGTCTTGGATAGTTCTCACAATTCCAGAAGCTATATTCTGCACTGAATATATCATGAATATTCTAAAAATAGATACCTTTCAAGATATCATTGTGCTGACCACAAAAGCAATGTTTACCAGGAATTAATTTAAGGTACAAATTAGGAAAACACACTTACTGGAAACAAAATTTTACGTAGTGTAATGTAAGCTCTCTTTGATTAAGAATTCATTCATTAATTAACTATAAAGATTTCTAAATTGTGTCTTGTGTTATGTTTGTAATTAAGTAATTGTATTTAGTTTTATAGGACATCTTTTTATTGGTCTATTGTTTTTAAATATTTTGCATTTCATTACAAACATCATTGCTCACACTTTCAGTTTGTATCAAATAATTTAATATACATCCATCCATGTATCAGGCAGATATAGCATACCTTAAAATATATATTTAAAATTGCCAAAGAAAAATCAATCAAAAATCAAAAATTCAAACACACAGAAAAGACATCATTGGATTTGTAGTTAGTTTAATGTATTTACTAAATTAATTTTGATAAAAATATATTTACTAAAAATACATTAGTATGGTAAGTTTATAAATACATGTAAAATATTTAATATTTATATTCATACATTGGAAAATTTGAAAATACATATTTAAATGATAGTAATTTGTTCAATATTATTTGCTACATGCAACCATACTCCTAAACACAGAAATACACTGACATTCAAAATGTTCGTACAGCAAGATGGATAATCCACTTTCTTGAGTGTTCCACCATACATTATCTAGTTACTAGGAACATCCACACAACCTCAAGAAGTGAAATAATCTGTAAACCTTGGTTTTGGTAAACACCTGTGTCATTTAATGATGGATTATACCAGTGTAATTATCAGTGTAGTTACCAGTGTAATTATCCAATCAAATCAAATCTTTGTATAGCTATCTTCACAACTGATGTCACAGAGCAGCTTTACAGAAATCAAAAAATAAAAAAGGGTAACAACACAGGAACAAAGGATAAGAAATAGACCCCCTAGTAAGCAATCCAACAGGTGACAGTGGCAAGGAAAAAAGTCTCTCAGATCTGGAGGAAGAAACCTTGGGAGGAACCAGGCTCACAAGGTGGGGGGACCCATCCTCCTCTGGTTAAACTACTTATACATAGTTATTTAGGGGACCCTGAAACCCCACACATCTGTTCTAATACATGATGCACTTGTGTGAAGTTAGTTCACTGTTGGACATAATAACAGTAGCAACTAATTTGGGTCCACCTAAATTCCTACATAGTTGCTGTTAGCGGGTAGCAACTAGTCCAGGCCAGGGTGGTAGTTCCAACTATGGTTTCGGGAAACACTTGCATTGTGTCATTCCAACAATGTAAGTTGCTAACTTACTTAGCAATTATGCTTTTGGGAAATACACAGCTGACTAGAAGTGAATTTAAAAATAACAAACAGGACAAAATGTCCTCATCATGTGTGTAATAAAGGATTAAACTGAATTGAATGGATGACCTTGCACATGAGGAAGAGAGGAAGAGTATTTATCCATCTTATTGAAAGCATTGCCAGCAGATTTGCCTGTAGACCTCTCTATGGATTAATTTGCATTCACTGTATGCCTAGTCATCTATTTTATAAATAAATCATGTGCAAAGAATTAAGAGACATTTATTTAATAAGGAAAGATGAGGACAAGGGTACAATATACAATGCGGTAAGGAGTGGATACAGGCTTAGACTGACACAAAAATAAATAAAAAAAAAACAGGGTTGATCCAAACAGAAATTTAATTGGTTTATTACACGGTCATTCACAGAATGGAATGGTTCATGTAGTGTTCATGTGTTCAATATTTTGCACATGCTAAAATCATCTATAGTTACACATGCAAAACTACAGTCAAATCCACAGTCTGCTTACACCAGTGAATTTCATGATTTAGCACAATTTTGCACAATATAGTATATTCCATTTTATATTTTTAATATCACTGTAGAAAAGTAATGGGTAAAAAAAAGTTATGCATAGTGTTATTGTTCCCCTTTTAAATGGGAACCCAACATATTGAACTAAAATTATGAAAATTATAAAACTACCTGGGTTGTGAAACATTTATTTCTGAATGCAGTAAGGGTTGCATTCAAGATTGCTCTGGATTGCAATTTAAAAGACATTTAAAACAAAAACCAATCAACTTTCTAACTTTGTACAGTTACCCACCAATTCCATATAAGGCATTGGCAACTTGGGTGGAAAAAAGATAACCTGTTAAGATAAATTACATTTTTCAAAAACTTACAATTTTAAAAAGTAATATTCAGAGTTGTTTAATATTACAAAATTAACTACAGAGTACTGTATAATCTCTCATTTCTTTTCAGTAGGGTTCACAGTAACCAGGACCTATGAAGTATACAAGTATTTTACTAACAAAAATAATTCTGCATGTGCTTTCCACTTTATAAAAGAATGGCCAAACTCAGGAAGTCCAAATTCACATTTATTTTATTCAAATTAATTTTAAAAGTATATTTTAAATACAGTAGTTGAAAGTTTGAAAGGCCTTTGGACTTCATTTGATTTACACAAAAGTCTTAAAAAGTATATAAGAATCAAATCAAACAAATGAGACAAATATATTAAATTGTTAATTTATTCATTTATTATCATTACCCAGTATTACAAATATGTGAGTGACAATGGTATGTGAACTGTAAAGATTAGCAGGTAATTTGAAAGTGAAATTAGAAACACTTTCACTAATAGTTTTCAGTCAACAGGATGACAATCGGATGTGAGTGGGCACTGTGTTTTAGTTAAGGGGATCTATTAACTATTACCTATTCACAACACATTTTTGGAAATGTCATGACATCTGTGAGTTGATTTTCAAGAGAACATAGGTCATGCAATTGGACAATATTCCTAAGCACACAACACATGTTCTACCAAAGAGTAGTTAAAAAAGCAAAGTTAAAGTTCTGCAATGGCAGAGTCATAGTTCTGGCCTTATTCCAATAAAAAAGCAAGAAGCAAAAAGAAGCAAGTTCATTATTTCATTGCTACCAATATAGAGAGTGATCACACCAGATGTCATAACAGTGTCACACCAGATATTAAAAACAATGGTTCACATTCACTCAGATTTGTAATATTGCATAATTTTCATCAATAAATAAGAGACCAAATGTTATACTTTGGTGTCATTTGTTTGATTTGTTTGTCTACTTTAGAAATATTTAAAAGGTTTTTGGTCAAATTTCAACAAGAAACAATAAACAATATGTACATATATGAGAATTCTGTAACACTTATTACTGTTTTGGGAAGTTTCTCCCAATCCTCTTTACAGAACCTCAAGCTCCATTAGATTGGATGGGAAGTGTCAGTGCAGAGCCATTTTAAGATATCTCCTGTGATGTTCAATAGGGTTCAATTCTGGGCTTTGGCTGGGCCATAGTTGTCCAGAAGCCACTCCTTTGTTATCTTGTCTGAGCTTAGGGTCATTGTCTTGTTGGAAGTTAATCCTTCATCCCAATCTGAGGCATTCTGGAGCAGGTTACCATCAAGGATGTCACTATACATTGCTGCAGTCATCTTACCCTTGACCATGACTAGTCTCCCAGTTCCTGCTGCAGAAAAAACATCCCCACAGCATGATGCTACCACCACCATGCTTCAGTGTAACAATAGTATTGGCTAGGTCAGGAATTACTAACTCTTGGACTAGGTGATGAGCAGTGCCTGGTTTCCTCCAGACATAATGCTTGGTATTCAGTCCAACAAAGTTCAATCATTTTGTTTCTCATGGTTTGAGAGTTTAGGTGCCCTTTGGCAAACTCTAGACTCAACTGCAATAATGGTTGTCCACTTATAAGGTTCATCGCTGGGTTCTTGATCACCTTCCTAACTAAGGCCCTTCTACCATGATCACTCAGCTCTATGAAGAGTTCTGGTGGTTCTAAATTTATTCCATTTACAGATAGAGACAACTGTGCTAATTGAAACCTTCAATGCAGCATCATTTTTTCTGTACCCTTCCCCAGATCTATGTCTCAATAAAATCCTGTCTCTGAGATATATTGACAATTCCTTAGACTTAGTTTGTGCTCTGACATGTACTGTTTACTATGGGACCTTATATAAACAAATGTGTGCACTTGTGTGTGAATAGTGAAAACCGGGATTCATTCGTGAATGTGAGCATTTGTCCACTCCGGTTACGGCGACAAACTGCAGACACGTGGAGACCCCAATAAGGACAGTGAGCATGCAGATGAGCTTCCCTGAGGTGGTTTATGACAGTGTGCAAAAATTCTTTGGTTAGGCAAACTGATTGTTGCAGCAGCTGTCCAGGTGGCTGGTCTCAGACAATCTTGGAGGTGAAGATGCTGGATGTGGAGGTCCAGGGCTAGTGTGGTTACATGTGGTCTGCGTTTGTAAGGCCAGTTGTACAGATGTACTGCCAAATTCTCTGAAGTGCCACTGGAGACAGCTTATGGTAGAGAAATTAACATTTCTGCACTCATCATTACAACTTCACATTTTAGAGTGGCCTTTTATTGTGGCCAGCCTAAGGCACACCTGTGCACCTGTGACGCTTTCTAATCAGCATCTTGATATGCCACACCTGTGAGGTGGATGGATTATTTTTGCAAACAGATCTAGACAATTGAGAGAAAAAGGGGAGCATGAAAAATGGGAGCAAAAAAAATATTTTTTCAGTATATTTAATACTGAGTATGAAGAAATCATACATTTCCTACCTTAAAGTTAAAAAGGTTTGAAATGTCTCTTTAAATGTAATGAAAATAAAATATGATGGTTTTCCGTTTTTTTAATATATAGTTATGTTTCTATGACATATTTTTCTATAGTTGCATCAAACAATTTCCATTTGTTTGAATAACACAATTTCCATTTTAGAATTTCTATTCTTTAGCACAATTCTGACAATATACTGTATATCAAATTTATTCATGAATAATAACTTGTTTAAAAGCTAGGTACAACTAAGTTATTTTTAGGCTTATCTTAGGTAATGTTAGGGATTAAATGGATAAGAATGAGTCTTTGTAAAAAAAAAAAAAACCCTAAATAAATTGTGGACATGAATTATATGTGCTACGAAGATTGCCCCTTTCTAAAAGATTTTCCCATATCAGACTGCAACATCTGAAGATTTTAAGAAATTACACACTTTAAATGTTTGCAATGAAGAGTTAACTTCATTAACTATATTGGCAACTTCTAGGTAAAAAGGTAAAAATCTGTTAATAAAGCAGATGTTACTTGTTCTTGTTTATCAAATTTCCAACCCTCTGTATAAAACGGCCTAATTTATTATCATGAGCATGTGTGTGTTGAGCTACATGATTGCTGCGATCAGTTCTTGAATTTCCTTGAGTAAGGAAAGAATTTCTTTGTTTCTCTAATGAATGTCTATTTACAGATACAGCTGTGCCGTGATCTGAAGAGGTGCAAAGATACTCAAATCTATTGTACAATCTGTTCCCTCCAACTAACTCTCTCTGCTCTTGATTTTTTTCTCCATGTGCCATACCAGATCTCTCTTTTAGGGCCTTGACACAAAGCTGTCCTGATGACTTCACAGTCCCATCACCAGCTGGGGAAACAGCAAGCTCTTCAATGCTAAAACGAGGAGCAGATAGTTCTCCGGTCAAGACCACAGCATGATTCTCATTTTCAGACACCAACCCATTTGCCCTTTTTAACCTGCTGCTGTAGTTCATAGCTGTATAATCCCACTGTTTCATACCAAGCTGGGTTTTATTATGGTTCTCTTCATCCTCACAAAGAAAGATGTCAGAGCTGCCACCCACTTTTGGGCTTGACATGTTCTTCCTTTTGGGTGAGTTCTCCCTTTTGTCAGTAATATTTAAAAGAGATTTTATTTTTTTGGTACTCCTTTTAAAGAGTCGTGGAGAAGATTTAACATTGAGCTTGCTCTGATCTTTGTCTTCTACTTCTAGGACAGTTGCTGACATGGTCCTGGAAGGAGGCTCTTGCCATAGAGTGCATGATGGATCTTTGCTTTCTGCCTTTTGGAAGTCATGATGAGAAACAGATCTCTGGTCCTGCTTCAGATTTTGGGAATATCCTGGGCTCCTTGAATTCTCTCCTACTGTACTCATCTGTGTCTGTTTTCTCAACAGAGATCCAAACATGTGGTTGCTGCTGCTGTATGAGTTAAGCCTTGGATCTGCCACACTGTGCCTTTTGTACAAGTTCTGTTGCTCAGGTTCCTTAGTCAGTAGTCGACTTTTAGCTCGGCCCAGACTGGCATATGCCAAGTCTCTTCCTGAAATACAGCTCATGTTGTTTCCTGAATTATCTAAGATCTGCATACTCCGTCTCTTTATCATAAAGTCATCAGGCTGCACAGGATTGTCCATTAATCCTCTTTGCATCCTCTGTGTTGAAGAGTAGTACTGTTCAACTGGTCGCATTCCAAAATGATCATCATGACATGTAGAGGATGAGGACTCTGTGTAACTGATTTCTGGATGTTCTGGTATGGTAGACTTGAAAACCAGTGAGGATCTAAGACGAGAATGTAGTGGAGGAGCAGGTTTGTTCTCCATTTCATATTGGTCCAAATAATCATAGGATTCTCCATGGGGCATCTCACTGTTGTTGAGGTAAGACTGTATCCTCCAGGAGCGCAGAAATGATTTGGAGGTGTTTACTAAGCTCGGCATGTTCTGCTGCATCAAATTAACTTGTTTATCATGGCCATGGTAGGACTGACGGAGGTTAGTACTCCTGTTCATCATGGTCAACCTGGAGCTTTCATATGGGTTCTCCATTGTGCTTGGATATTGGTTCCCTGCATATCGAATCCTTTCTTGTGCCACATTCCAGTTACTGGAGCTGTACCTGGAGTACTGAGTAAGGTATGAAGGTTCCTCTCTCTCCCCTGCATAGCTGTGACGTTTGTGGAAATCTGATGCTTCTTGACGGAATCTACTATGGTGGGCAATGGGGCTAGTGAAGTCTTCCATTATGCTCCTAATTCCTGACTGTCTATCACAAGTTTGTCGGTACACTGAATCAAGTGTATGCCTTAAATGATTGTTCCTTTCAAAAGCTTTGGTGGGGTGACCAAGATAACTCTCCACTTTGCCATTTAATCTTCTATCTGTTAAGACATCTGGAGGCTGGAATTCCGATGGAATTGTTGAACGGGCATAAAGAGTCCGAAACTCCTCATCATAAGACCCCACTAGCCTACCTGTTATGACTTGAACCATGCTGAGGTGAATCTTCTCATAGGACCACATGAAACTGAAAAAGAGCATAAGAACTACATAAATGTACATTCATTATCTAAATACCTTACATTTGAACTGAATGTATTTTTATCAATGCATAGGAAATAGGTGGTTGAATTTACAAAAATAGTGATTTTTTTTTTCAACAAAGCATTTAAAATACAATATCAGTGTAAGATCCAGTTAATGGTTAATTCAATTGTGGTAATAATTTAGTTAAAAAGGTTAAAATATATGTTTATGAGTTGTTTCTAAACTAATAGTTTGTTTTGTTTGGACACATGATTATTCTTGATGAGTTCATTTATCTTACCTGTATGATCCAAAAAAAACTGTTTGGCAGTCAACTAGGAGAAATTTTTGCCGCATAGCTCCATGGAACTTGGCACCTGATCTACAGAGGTACTCCTGACCTTTCACAGTACGCACCCTCATGTTCTACAAAGAGAAAAAATAATGAAATGACATTTGTACAATAAAGCCAGATACACTGTATTGACATAACATAATTGGGAGCAATATAATGACTGTATTTTCCTTCTGCCATCCTGAATGAATTTTACAGCTGCTTTGCATATACAATAAACCTTTATGAGAACAAGGGTCAAGTCATAGTGATACTGACTGTAACAGACAGATAAAGAAATGTTGTTGTAATGTTCCATATAAAAATGCTAAATAGTGTGTCTCAGAAATATCTAGAATAAATTGATTGGGAGTGAACTCACAATTTGGTCTGGAACTCTATGATTATTGCATATTTTGGCACAATATAAAGAGCAACTGCCAGATACAAAATATCCCAAAAAGTGGAAAACATAATCCATGGAGGTACAATATTGTGGGTTGCAAGAAGGCAGCTATTGCTCTCCAAAAAGAACATTGCTCCGAATTAGCGGTTTGTGACAGTTCACACCGACAAGCCAGAAGGCTAGAACAATATTTTGGGGATGAATGAAACCAATAGATTTTTTAGTCTAAATGAGAAGCATTATGTTTGGAGAAAGGAAAATACTGCATTCCAGCATAAAGTTACATATGCCACTTTTGAAACCTTGTGGGGGGACCTGAAACAAGCAGTTAATGGGAGGAAACCCACCAACATAGAGTTAAAGCTCTTTAGTACAGATGAATGGGATAAAATTACTGCAGGATTAGTCAGTTACTGGGAATGTTTTGTTGCAGTTACTACTGCAAGGGGGTTATAGCAGAAACTGAAAGCAAAGGTATATACTACTCACTAGTATGTAATATTGAGTCATTTTTCTCAATAAATAAGCTCTTTTATTTATTGAGAAAAATGATTCAATATTACATACTAGTGAGTAGTATATACCTTTGCTTTCAGTATCTGCTTGTAATAATTTTGTCTGATTTTGTTTGATTTGGTTCTCCTTTTCTACTTGTAAGATTGTGTGGAACTCTGATGATGTTTTTGGTCAGATTTATGCAGAAACATAGAACATTCTAAAGTGTTCACAAACTCAGGCACCACTGTACATTATATATTAAAGCAATAGCACATGAGAGGGAATGTGTTGTTATGAATTAACATGGGTATGATGAAGCAGACATGAGCCAAAGCTGTTATCTAAAATAAAACACAACCTTGAGTGTTCTATTGCTTTTATACAACAGATTGGAAGATAAATGAATTAAGAAAAGAACGAACTGAACAGTGAATGTGTCATGTCTGTCTCTTGTCAGCCCTGTCTTCCCGGTCAGTTTCCCCCATGTGCTCCTTAAAACCCAAACCTGGTTTGTGTTTGTTTTTTCATAGTCTCCTCCCTCTTTCCACCCATTATCACCTGTATCTAATCTGTTTACTTGCCCTAGTGTGTCCCAGCTGTTACCCATGTAACTTTTGTATTTAAGACCCATTGTCCCATCCTGTTTTTGTCAGTCCACTGTAATGTTACCTATGAATGTATTCAGTGTTTTTTGTTTCTGTTTGTTACTGTTTTACTTTGTTAGTTTATGTTCTATTTCAGTTTCAGTCAGCCCTGTAGTTAGTATTTGGTTAGTGTATTCAGTTCGTCTTGTGCTTTGTGTTTTCACTATTAAATCATCAACCCCTGCATTTGCTTCTGAACCCTTCATCATCTCATCTGCCCATCCGATCCTGACAGAATGTCATGTCTAATGTGTTTTAATGTAAGCAATTCCTTCCACCAAATTATTGTTCCTACATCACAATAATGAACACCACTCACACTGCACAGCTGGCAGCTCTTTCAACTCCTTACACAGGCCAATTAATTAGTTAAACTCCTTTCCCACTAGTTGTATTTCCTGTCTTTTTTTATTTTGTTATTGTGAATTCTTGTAATGATCTCCACCCCAGGGGAGAGGGCTGAGTCACAGACAGTGGTGCAACCAAACATGTATTCACAGAGGTGCACAGGCAGATAATCCCCAAACCATAAACACGAAGGAACACTTCACAGAGCTACAAAAAGACCTGACCAGATTACATGTTTTCCCAGTCTAATCGAGTCTTTGTCTCTGGGCCCTTTTCCACCAACAGAATGGGTTCCATTCCAATTTGCAAACCAAATTTTGATTTGATTTTGGAACTAGGTTCCAAAACCTGAAAAGTTTGTTCATAGCAGGAACCAAATATTAATAGGTTTTTGGTGTGAACCGCTGTGGATGTCTACTTGTCAAATGTTGATTCATGTTTGCTTTTTGGAGAAAAACAAAAACAAACATCTATAACAAGGTTAACATTTCCATTTACTGATGTAAAAGTGTCACTAAAAAAACACCAAGGTTCTTATGAACCTGAATGGAACCAGTTCAAGACCCTGAGTTTTTTTGGTGGAAAAAGCTATCTGTGTCCAACTGCCAAGGGCTGAGTTTTTAAACCTAAGCAGTTGCAGCTAGCCCAAGATCAGGGCGAGCAGATGAGGAACTTTACATAGAGTATATGTCTTCATATACTGTATGTTCATGTGTTTCTTCATATACGCACAAATATTTATTAATCCCCCAATAAAAATATGGGAGATATGTATGATATATATATATATATGATGCTTACATATATGTATACAATCTTTACAATTGAATTGAATCTATTAGATTTCCATATGGGCATATGGGTATGTCCAAACGTTCAAATAAACTGTAAATAGACACCTTTGAAAGTAAAGCAACAAGAAAAACTATTTCAAGCAACTAGACTGCCATTTCTAAAACTTTGTTATAAGTACACTTCCATTTGAACTAACAAGACAGGATACATTTTCAGTTCCACAATGAACAAATGAGCAGAATGTTCTTGGTTTAACTACTTTAAATGATGAAAACAGTTTACTGTTTATCTCTTGCAAGATATATGCAAGGGATATATGCAATAATATGCTAAACAAGTTAACAAATGTAACCGTAGTACTGCTTATCTAATAATCTCCAACTGGATAATATACTGCTCATTAAATTAGATTGTCATGCACAATTTTGCCGTGTATAATGTGTGCCAAGTAGAAAAGGAAGCTCACTCACCCTCAGTTTTTGAACCTGAATGTCATGATTTTCAGCCATAGTTAGAAAGCTTTTGAACTGATTGTGATCCAGGAGGATATAGACAGGAACACCTCTGACTGACGCATCAACTACGTCTTTAAAAATATCCACATCAGTAAACACGTCCATGGCAATAGCAATTACCTGTATAGGCATTGAGAACAAAAAAGAAAAGGAAAATAAGGCAAAAGTGCATTAAATGCACCAAAGTTGAAACATGACAATACTTCAAGCATATACAATCATTATATGCTGTTAATCAGTAATGGCCTGGTAAATTACTTTGCACCTACATACAGAAAAGCTTTTGTGTAAAAACCATCATCAGTGTATGATACAGAGAAGACAAAACATTCCCATACAAGAAATGTAGGCTAATTCACAGTGGCTTATGAAACTCTTCTAGCTACAGTGACTGTTGACAACTGTATGTTTACGTGATGCATTCAAGTGACACAGTGGCTTTACATTTTTCAAATATATTTCCACATCAAGAATGAGAGAAATATTACTTTGAATTATAAATTTGCACACACAAGTGAAACATATAGTATATTTTATTTTAACAAAGAATGACTAACATTTCAGGTTACGAACACTTTGACAAAACCAGCTCACCTTAAACTCTTTGTACAGCTCTGGATGTCTATCTTTGAGGTGTTTATCTAAATTCATGGTCTTTCCTCCTTTTATTAAAAATGAAGTCAGCTTTATTGTCAATACTGCAATATATACAAGACATACAGAGAATTGAAAATTCATTTCTCTCACACCCATGGTTCAGTAATAAATATTGAAAATAAACACTACAATATATACAGTGTACATTGAATAAACACTATACATAAATTATAAAAATATATAAAGGTCCCTTTAAGGTGGCATGGGCACCCAACAGTGGAGGGGGATCTAAATTCAGGATCCTGAATTCTCAAACACTGTTTGCATGGGGGCTTTCACTGTCAATAATTTCACCCTGGTTATCAGACTCAAAACCAAAATGTTTCTTCCTTCCAGGCACTAGAACAGATACGTGGTATTAAGACTGAACTAAACTGAGGCAAAGGCATGGACAATGGGTACAGACTTGGACTGGGACTGAAACAGGGACATTGACATGGGTATAGGTAAAGGCTCAGCACTGGCTAATGTCCCAAAAAGTCCTTTAACTGTATTAAACTGTCTTAGCAGACCTCCTGTTTGACTGAGTGGCACTCTGGAATAGTAATAGGATCTCTGGTGGCAAACTCGGCCCTCTGGACGGGATCACAAGCACATACTTCGCCCCCTGGACCATGAAGTCACTGGGAAGCAAATAAGGGTTACAAATAAGACATAACTGGGAATGGGCGGAGACATGATATGTGCTCAGAAGCAAGAGGGGAGATAAACAAAACAAAGATGAGACAGGAGATGGCCAGGACAGATCCGTTACAGCTAGGCTTATCATTCTGCCTTCTTTTGGCCTGGGAGATATGTGAAACCGTTGGTACTGCAGGAGGTAAGAACTGTAGCATTTTCAAAATTTTGGTACCAATGTATCATTTATCATGACATCTCTACTAGGGGTTACAAAAACATACTACAAAATCATACAAGATCCCTTAAACTATAAAGATTCATCATACTTGTAACCATCACAAGTTCTATAGCTTAATCTCAGGAGTGGAAATTACAGAGGTTTGGAATAATATTGAGTGATTTTCTTGTGGTGTTTTCTACTGTTACAGTTTACAAATGTGAGGATTCTGCAATGATAATGAAACTACTTTAGATGATATATTAACAAAATTTGGTCTGCATCAAGTGGGAGTAGCATTACAGAGGTATTGAATGTAATCTCTTTACAAGTACAGTAACAATTTGAAGATTATAAATCCATTACAAAATATTGGTTCTATGACCAAAACATCAATGCAATACCTATATTTGTTGAAAGTCTTTTTATATTGTGGCCTGTTGCTAAATCCAATATTTTTATGCATGTGTACACAAAAAAAATCTAACACTTTACAGTATACAAATTACAGTATACAAATTACAGTATGTGCTTATTACCAAAAATAACTACACATTTAGCAATTACTTTAACTATCAAAATCTGACTGTACAATATGTTTATTTATTTATTTTACATTTATTCAAGATTTTGGCCAGAAAAACTAATTGTCTTTGTGAGGCTTAAGTTGCAAGCTGGGCTAACAATATTGTCTGCTGTGCTGAATAAGGGATCTGATGGCACATGAATATTTTCTGACCAACTTCAAGAAGTGAGTTTCATTGGTTTTCCACCAAATAAGCAGGTGAGATGAGCCTCCATGAATTACAGGCTCACTACAATATGCAGAAATCTCAGATGCTGCTTGCTCTGCAGACATCTTGGATCTGCTTGCTTCTACTGTTTTTTGTAGGAGGTTGCCCAAAGTTACTTTCCTTTCAGGTGGTCCAGATCTCCCTACTGTTTTTTTTCTTCTTGCTCTCCCACTGCATGCACTGCCAGTTTTGATCGCCTTTCCAACATCTCACCCTTTAAACTCATCTCAGTCAAGGAAGTATAATTCATTTCAAATCTAGCATGGTATCGAGGGTTAAGAAAGGTACAATTGCGGAGCAAGGTTCCAACGTCATCAGTTTTATATTTGACCTCAAGCATGCCCATGATCCCAGCTTTAATGGCTTTGGTTAGTGGCTCTTTGTCGTCTCAAGTGGCCAGTATGTCTTTACTCCACAGTCAAAATATCAGTATATACACTAACCAGTAAAGGCACTAACCAGTTTCAGTGCAGCCTGTAGAACATCTTGTCATGTCAGGGAGATTCCGTTTCATCTTGTCAGCCAGAACGTGACAGATGGCTTGCGAATGTTCAATGACCCGCTCAATCATTACATGCCCCAACATGCAGAACAGTCCTGTCAAATTTATAGTAAAGTAATCTTTTAGTATGTATTATAATTAAATATGGCCTGAAGTTTGTCTTATATATTAAAAATAAGCTAATCCATTGCACCCAGATACAGTTTCAATGCATTTAATAAACAGGAGCCTATAGAAAAGTAAATAGTTTATATAGGACCAAGAATAGTGAGCACAATCTGTTTTATGATTTTGAGCTCTTCTTTCAATGCCAGTTTGAGATTATGACCGAAACTGTTTAACCACAGCCATTGCAGAAGCTTGATAGCAGCTTCAGGGGTTGTGCCATTACCCGTAGTTATGGGTTAAAGTATATTCTTGTCCAATTCTCATTCTCCAAGTGCCTCACCACATGCATCAGCAATGTGTTCATTAGCAATTTTAGAGGAATTTTCCCCTACACCACCTCACACTCACTATAATATTGAATTCACCTAGCGATTACAGTAATCAATTCTTAATCAACAGAGCAAAAGGTTCTGTGAAGGCAACTCTTGGGTTACCTCCCCAGGAAAAAGGCCCAAACTCTTGGGTTACCTCCCCAGGAAAAAGGCCCAATCAATCCTCATGCATGTAGTAGAGTAGAATTCTCACAGACACACCCAAATAGCTCAGAAACACCCTGGAGGAACAGAGGGTGTGGACAGATGAACTATTGATTGCACAATGTTTTGTCTTTTTTCATGGCTGAGTTTTCGTATGTCTAGTGCATTTCTAGTTGAACTGTTGCTAGGACAAACCCTGCCTGAGAATGAGGCCACATTATACTGAATTATCTGTGATTGCAATTTCATTATGGTAAAATAAGTCTTTTCTTTACACAGCAGAATTTCCATATATATACAAATTTCATCAGTCTGGTGTGGTTATCATACATACTATGAGTGCATTATTTAGACTAAATACCTGTAAACATCTACTAGAACTTTACTTAGGCTTTAATTATTATATTAAATGGGATCATATTACACCCATACTCTGGTTACTGCACTGGTTCTAGCATTGATGTTTTAAATGTCTTCATGGTCATTTTCACCTCTTTAGCTTAGTGAAGTGATTGTTAGATAAGTTTTAGCTCTCAGATCTTTCCAGTGTTCTGCTGGCAGTTCCTAAAACTGTGAGAATTGGAAAGCCATTATGACCTAAAGCCATCAAAACACCATCAAAAAGTGCTTCAAACATTTCTATTTAAAATCAGCTTTTATCTATGAAAGTTTCTGCAGTTTATTTTATTGCATCATACTTTACCTTTTTGTTTATTCCTTGTCATTTTATGTTCTGTCCAATTTTATTACTCATGTCTTTTGTTTAAATTTCATGTTCTTAATTTATTTGACTATCAGAGCAGGCACCTCTGCTGAAATGCAAAGCCTTGTTGTTTTTAGCATACCTTCTATCCTGTTTTTATCCAACCCGTCAGCGAACGTGTTTTTTCTTTTTCACTTAATGGTTCGGTGAACCACTGTGTGCTGGAATACAGACAGCTGTGTGCTACCATGCCTCCTCTCAACTCCCAAGTGGGGTGCGAGAGCTGCAGATAGCTAAGCCAAAAGATCTCCAGATAGAAGGACAAATATCTGTATTGTACCAAATAAAATATGACAAGGTTCTTTTGGGCTCCACGATGGCATCAACACAGGCAATTACCACCTGGCTAGATAGCAGTATCTCCAAAGCAACTCCAGCAACAGACCAGGCTGAGGATCCCTGGCCCCTGCTGGGGGCTAAACCCAAAGGTAAGGACGTGAGCTGCTTCACACCACAATTTTAATTGATAATCATTTGATATCTGACCAGAAAGAACTAGCTAAGCTTCCAATGTATACTTTGCTGCAGCTGGTTACAAAAACTGACATAAACCTGCCTTTGGATCAGTCTTCTATCACCACTACTGCTTCTCAGAACCTGCTCTCCAGACCTGTTCTCCATACATAGTGGCATATAATGCCCTTTCAACTATTACTCTTCAAATATCAACTGGTGAAGATGATCTGGACTTCTATCTTCTGTGTCTCTTAAACCCAATTATCTTGACATTATCTTAACATATTACATACATTTTTAATCTTTTTATCCTACATAGTTCCCAGTTTCTGGAAAACAGCTTGTTATTCTTCTGCATAAATAAAGATAAGTTGCAGATCTAAATAATTACAGACCAGTCTCAAAACTGTCTTGTTTATCCAAAATGTTATCATTTCAGTTGAATAACAGCTAAAATCATTCCTATGTGAAACCTCTATTCTGTCTAACTTCCAATCTGGCTCCAGAGAAAGACATAGCACCATCTCTTTGATTATACTGGTTTAAAATTATCTCTACATGGCATTGAACAGGAAGAAGTATTGTGCTATCATTTTAATTGATTTCACAAACATTTGAAAACTCTTGACCATGATCATCTTCTCACTTTCTTACACGAGTGATTTTAGCAGTAATGCAATGCTATGGGCCCAGAATAAACTCTTTGGCAGGAAACAATGTGTGGCTTTGGGTAAACATAAATCAGACCTAATGGTTATAGCCAAAGGAGTCCAACAGGGCTCAATCTTGGGTCCAGTTTTATTTAATATTTTTATCAATGATCTTGCCATCTCTACCTCAGACTGCAAAGTACAGCTGTATGCAGATGATTGTGTCTTGTACTGCTGAGTAGAATCTGCACACATTGCACTAGAAAAACAGCTACAATCACTTTACGGACTGCTCTATATAAACTCAAACTGGTTTTAAATGCTAACAAAACTAAGTTCATATTGTTTTCCAAATATTCAAATATTGTTTTAAATTCTATAACTATTACTACCATGACAGGATCCAGCATCAAACTAGTCACAAATTATAAATACTTCTGCATCTGGCTGGATGATAAACTCAAACTACACATAATATGGTTTCAGTTTCTGGGATGGGTCATGTACTGACATATTGAGCCTCATTGGACTAATAGGTGCTTGGGACCAGATAATTGTTGCTTGTTGCCATATTTTCCTTTAGGAATTTTCTTTCTTCAACTGATATTTCTTTTTCAGAAACTGTTTAAAATGATAATACATTCTTGATTTACATTCATGTCTACGAATGTGTCATCCTTACAGTCACTTTGGAACCTCTATACTGAACTGTTGTTTACACCTTTAAATTGCAACTAATGAAATATGATCAGCCTGATTTGATCAAAATAAATTGCTTATTCACATCCACCTCACTTCACTAGTGGAACGGAACTGAGCGGTAACAACCACATGACAAAATGACATTTTTCATGTTCTCATTTATCCTGATGGGCAGCATCTTTTCCTGAATTCTTAATGAACTGAATGCATATGTATATTCTGATAAATAGTCTACTGTGTCAAACTCAGAGTTCAGAATGCACTTTACAGGTGCCATATGCAGTCAACTTCTGTCATTTGCAATATTGAGATGAACAAGAACTGAGTAGAGAGCAGGGGATTCATCCAGAGAGGAGGTCCTTAGTTTATGGTTATCATTCATTAAAATTCTTACAAAAACTTACATACAGAAATAGAAAATTGTGTTTTATATGCAATTTATGCATTCCTGTTACTAAATGATGTATCAGTTACCATGAGCACAAAAACTATGTGCATGCTCTTCTATACAAAGAAACACCACATCACACCATTCATTTGGCAGCTATCATTTTTCAATATCTGCATGTGTCCAATGAATAGTAAATTATCTAATATCGCTTGACGTTTTGATTAGGATAATCAAGTGAAGCATGGTCACTGAATTTTGCAAGTAGTGCATACAATAAAAGTAATTTTAGAGGAATTCTCCCCTCTACAACCTCACACTCCCCACAATACTGAAATCACCCAGCAATTATAGTAGTCAATTCTTAATCAACAGAGCAAGAGGTGTTGTGAAGGCAAGGAACACTACCACCCTAGAAAAACAATCCTCATGCATGTAGTACAGTAGAATTCTCACAGACACACCCAAATAGCTCAGAAACACCCTGCAGGAACAGAGGGTGTGGACAGATGAACTACTGATTGCACAATGTTTTGTCTTTTTTCACGGCTGAGTTTTCGTATGTCTAGTGCATTTCAGGTTGAACTGTTGCTAAGACAAACCCTGCCTGAGAATGAGGAGTTGAACATGGCCACATTATACTGAATTATCTGTGATTGCAATTTCATTTATGGTAAAATAAGTATTTTCTGTACACTGCAGAATTTAACTGGAGAATTTCTATATATACAAATTTCACCAGGCTGATGTGGTTATCATACAGTTTCATATTTTATACTGATTAAGCGCCTGACATTCTATGAGTGCATTTAGACTAAATACCTGAAAACATCTACTAGAGCTTTACTAGGCTTCAATTATTACATTGAGATTAAATTACTGCAACACTGTTCTATCTGCTCTGCCACAGACCTATTAAATATTTGCAGCAAGCTCAGAATGCTGCTACCAGGGTTCTGACTGGCTAGAGATAAAGTGGGATCATATTACACCCATACACTGGTCACTCTAGGATTGGTGTTTTAAATGTCTTCATGGTCATGCTCCTCTTTCCCTTAGTGAAATTATTGTTAGACATGTTTTAGCTCTCATATAATTTTTCTCCACTTCTATTTTCCTGGTGTATGTGGGAAGACTTCCTATGCAGTAATCTGAGCTATTGGATGCACTTAATGGCTAGATTGTTGATGTGAAATTTAAAAGAGAGATTATCATCCAGCCAGATGCCAACATATTTGAGACCTGCTCAATAATGGATAAAATGAGATTACAGTACTCCTTCCTAAGCACATTTTTGCTGGTCAGATACCGAAAGATTATTGATTAAACTATTTGTTGGGACAAATTAATATTTGTTTCTTTGTATTCAGGCTGAAGTAATAGATTTGGCTTTTCTAATTGTAGAGGAGCAGCTGTTTCTCAGTTGTCTGAATTTTTCATTTTCCCCTGTACGTCTGGCAACAGACCAGGCTTTGTCTCTTAACTGTAGCAGTGAAGCAATTTTCTGCCACTAAAAGGAATGATTTGTGAAAATAATCAAGTTTCTTCTAACCACTATTCGACTGGACAGTGGACACTGAAACCAAGTTCTAAAAGTTGTTCTCTGTTCTGTTTGATAAAATTAGATAAATCAGGGTAGACTTGGTAGGGTCCTTTAAGTTTCAACAGGTTGATTCAGTGATTATATGTAAAAGAAAAAGATTGCCACATACTTATTTTAGGTAATCGGATGCATTAGAAAACAAGTTGAGATTAAAAGCTGTGCTGCGTGGTGTTTGAGGTATCTGGTAATGGTAATGTAATATAATCGCTGCTAGCACTGTGCAAGATGTCTGCCTTCCAGTAGCTCTGTAGCTTTAGCTATTTTTAGCCTCTTTTTCACTTTTCCACATATTTTGCTCTTCAGATAAAGACAGAGTGTGTTCATGTACATATCCCATGGATATTTTCAACTATGAAGATGCAACCAGGAGCCAGTTTTCGAGAGAGGAGCTGCTGGCCCTGACTACTAGCTAAGGATATTCTAAGTAAACAGCAAAGCACTTTTGTAAGTCGCTCTGGATAAGGGCGTCTGCTAAATGCCGCAAATGTAAATGTAAACAAAGGGACAAGCCAGCATACGACACCCAATCCCGGTGGAGCTGTGGAGGAGAGCCTGGAGCTAAGCTAAAGGCTAAGCTAACAGACAACCGGCGGTACTGCAAACCGTCCATTCTCTCCGTCATCATGGGGAATGTGAACTCGCTGCTGAACAAGATCGACAAGCTGTCTGCCCTCAACAACCAATGGATTTACCGAGAGAGCAGCTTGTTAATCTTTACAGAGACATGGCTAACCAGAGAGCCAACAGAGACACTAAAGCCTGTGGGAAGAGCAAAGGTGGGGGGCTGATCATTTATGTGAACAGTCGCTGGTGTAACCCGGACCATATTACTGTAAAGACGGTTTTATGTTGTCCAGATCTGGAGCTGTTAGCGGTTAGCCTCCGTCCCTACTACATCCCCCGCAAATTCTCTCATGTGATCGTTGTCTGTGTTTACATCGCTCTCTCTAAGTGCAGATGCAGATGCTGCATGTGAGCATACAGTGGGGAAAATAAGTATTTAGTCAGTCACCAATTGTGCAAGTTCTCCCACTTAAAAAGATGAGAGAGGCCTGTAATTGACATCATAGGTAGACCTCAACTATGAGAGACAAAATGTGAAAAAGAAATTGAGAAAATAATTTTGTCTGACTTTTAAAGAATTTATTTGCAAATAATGGTGGAAAATAAGTATTTGGTCACCTACAAACAAGCAAGATTTCTGGCTGTCACAGACCTGTAACTTCTTTTTAAGAGGCTCCTCTTTCCCCCACTCATTTCCTGTATTAATGGCACCTGTTTGAAGTTGTTAACAGTATAAAAGACACCTGCCCACAACCTCAAACAGTCACACTCCAAACTCCACTATGGTGAAGATGAAAGAGCTGTCGGAGGACACCAGAAACCGAATTGAAGACCTGCACCAGGCTGGGAAGACTGAATCTGCAATAGGCAAGCAGCTTGGTGTGAAGAAATCTACTGTGGGAGCAATAATTAGAAAATGGAAGACCTAAAAGACCACTACTAATCTCCCTCGATCTGGGGCTCCACGCAAGATCTCAGCCCGTGGGGTCAAAATGATCACAAGAACGGTGAGGAAAAATCCCAGAACCACAAGGGGGGATCTAGTGAATGACCTGCAGAAAGCTGGGACCAACGTTACAAAGGCTACCATCAGCAACACACTACGATGCCAGGGACTCAGATCTTGCAGTGCCAGACGTGTCCCCCTGCTTAAGCCAGTCCCTATCCAGGCACGTCTGAAGTTTGCTAGAGAGCATTTGGATGTTCCAGAAGAGTATTGGGAGAATGTCATATGGTCAGATGAAACCAAAGTAGAACTATTTGGTAAAAACACAACTCGTTGTGTTTGGAGGACAGTGAATGCGGAGTTGCATCCAAAGAACACCATACCAACTGTGAAGCATGGGGGTGGCAACATCATGCTTTGGGGCTGTTTCTCTGCAAAGGGACCAGGACGACTGTACTGAAAGAATGAATGAAAGAATGAATGGGGCCATGTATTGTGAGATTTTGGGTGCAAACCTCCTTCCATCAGCAAGGGCAATGAAGATGAAACGTGGCTGGGTCTTTCAGCATGACAATGATCCCAAGCACACTGCCAGGGCAATAAAGGAGTGGCTTCGTAAGAAACATTTTAAAGTCCTGGAGTGGCCTAGCCAGTCTCCCGATCTCCCGAGTTAAAAGTCCGTGTTGCTCGCCGACAGCCCCAAAACATCACTGCTCTAGAGGAGATCTGCATGGAGGAATGGGCCAACATACCAGCAACAGTGTGTGCCAACCTTGTGAAGACTTACAGAAAACGTTTGACCTCTGTCATTGCCAACAGAGGATATACAACAAAGTATTGAGATGAACTTGTTGATGTTATTGACCAAATACTTATTTTCCACCATTATTTGCAAATAAATTCTTTAATAGTCAGACAAAATGATTTTCTCAATTTTTTTTTCACATTTTGTCTCTCATAGTTGAGGTCTACCTATGATGTCAATTAACGGCCTCTCTCATCTTTTTAAGTGGGAGAACTTGCACAATTGGTGACTGACTAAATACTTATTTTCCCCACTGTATATATGCTGTTACTGCAAAGCTGCAGACACAGCACCCTGAGGCGTTCCTGATCATTTCTGGAGACTTTAATCATGCTACTTTGGACTCTACTTTGGCTGCTTTTCACCAATGTGTGGACTGTCCTACAAGAAACAATAGGACAAGCAGGATGATGTGCTGTATGCTAATGTGAAAGAGGATTACAACGTCACACCCCTCCCCCCACTGGGTTAGTCAGACCACAACCTGGTCCACCTTCAGCAAAAGTACACCCCCATGGTCCAAAGACAGCCTGAAACCAACAGATCCATCAGGAGGTGGTCTCCAGAAATGGAAGAAACTCTCAGGGACTGTTACGACACCACGGACTGGGATGTGCTGCTTAGCCCACACTGTGAGGACATTGAGGGGATGACACACGGTCTGACAGATTATCTGAACTTCTGTGCAGACATGGTCTCCCCCCGCAAAGACTGTACAGTGTTACCCCAACAACAAGCCATGGGTAACACAGAAAGTCAAAGCTGTCCTTAACAGGAAGAAGGCCACCTTCCAGAGCAGGGACAGGGAGGCGATGAGGTCAGCACAGAAGGAAGTGGTCTGCAGTTTGGGTACCAGACAGATGTTGGTGTGGAATACACAGTCATCTACCTGCTACACGGAGCCCACTCACACCTAGATAAGGGGAAAGGCACAGTGAGGATCCTGTTTCTGGACTTCTCAAGTGCTTTCAACACCATCCAGCCCCTTATACTTCAGGACAAACTGAATAAGATGTGAGTGGACCCCTGCCTGGTCACCTGGATCTCCAGCTACCTCACAGACAGGCCAGAGTATGTCAGGCTGAAGGATGTCAAGTCTGACACCATGAGCAGCAGCACTGGAGCACCCCAGGGCACAGTGTTGGCCCCTCTTCTCTTCACATTCAGAAGTTTGCTGAGGATAGATGGTGTCGATGATGGCTGATCTGGAGTTCCTTATCATCAAGTGTAGACCCTTCTACCTACCCAGTGAGTTCACCTGTATTGACGCTGCTGTAGTCTAAGTGCCTCCGGATGCTAATGCTAACGCAGCTATGGAACATCTTTGTGCTGCCATTAGCAAACTGCAACCTGTGCACTCGGACGGAGCCCTCATCGTAGCAGGGGACTTTAACCACAGCGACCTGAGATCTGGACTTCCAAAACTTTATCAGAATGTTTTCTGCACCACAAGGGGACAGAAAACTTTGGACAAAGTTTACACCAACGTGACTGATGCATACAAAGTCACACCCCTCCCCCACCTGGGACATTCTGGCCATCTCTCTCTGCTCCTGGTCCCCAAGTATACTCCAGTCATCCAGCGGGTAAAACTTACAACCAGGTCTGTAAAGATCTGGATGGATGGAGCTGACTCCACTCTTCAGCACCAGTTCCAGCACACCTACTGGAGTGAGTATGCTGCCTGGGCCACCACAGACTCACATATCAATATCGACACTTACACCAACTCTGTCCTGGAAAACATCAACATTTCCCTAACCAGAAGCCCTGGATGAACAGAGAGGTTCACCTCCTGCTCAAAGCCAGAGATGCTGCCTTCAGGTTCGGAGACCGGGAGGCTTACAGCTCTGCCAGAGCTAACCTGAAGAAAGGGATCTCTATGGTCAAGCATTGCTACAAACAACAGATTGAGGAGCATTTCTGCTCATCTGACCCCTGGCATATGTGGCAAGGCATACAAACCTTGACAGATTTCAAACGAACCAACACTGTTACATCCACTAACTGTGCTTCTCTCCCTGACTAGCTAAACCACTTCTACGCTTGTTTTGATCAGGGGAACAAGTTGGCATCATCTAGAACAGTTTGTCCAACCCATGATCACCCACTCACACTCTCCACCTTGGATGTTTGTCGGATGCTGAGCAGAGTGAATGCAAGGAAAGCAGCTGGTCCCGATGGTGTACCTGGCCGAGTGCAGAGAGCTTGTGCCGAGGAACTATCTGGAGTTTTTGCACACATTTTCAATCTGTCACAGTGTACCACAAATGTACTGAGCCTGTGTGCCTGTTTATGGTTCTATCACCATAGTCAAGTTCACGGATGACACCTGGTGATAGGGCTGATCAGAGATGACGATGAGATGGCCTACAGGGATGAGGTACAGCATCTTTCGCTACGGTGCCAAAAAAACAACCTGGAGCTCAACACAAGCAAAACCAAGGAGATCATCATGGACTTCAGGAGGTCTAGAAGCCTGCACTCTCCTATGTACATCAGCGGAGCTGCAGTAGAACAGGTGTCCAGCTTCAAGTTGCAGGCTGTAATTTCTGAGGAGGCTACGGTCCTTCAACATCTGCAGGAAACACCTGTGGATGTTTTATCAGTCCGTGGTCGTCAGTGTCCTGTCACTGTGGTGTGCTGGTGGGGCAGCATATCCAAGAAGGACACAAACAGGCTGGACAAACTGATCAGGTGGGCTGGCTCTGTGGTTGGCACATGGACTGTCTGGTGTCAGTGGCAGAGAAGAGGACTCTGAAAAACTACTGGACATTATGGACAATGCCAATCACCCTCTACACACTATCATCAGCCACCAGAGGAGCCTGTTCAGTGAAGGATTGCTCCTTCCTAAGTGCAGGACCTCAATAATCTGATCAGAGACCTTGGTCTCACCAAGTTCAATGCTGCGCTTCTGACATCAAGGCTAAAGCAATCGAACTTATTAGATGAAAGCATCCAAGTCACAGATCAGAGGAAGCGTCACCAAGTTTTATCCAGCTTCTTCAGTCATCAAGATGGACTGGGCTTCTGCAACAATGTGGCCCATCTATGCGAGGCTATAGGTACCATATGTAACCCAAAAGAGTGGCACCACTTCATAGACAGTTCATGCAAGATCCTCAAAGCCGTGCTGCTTCACAATGGGAACAAGTATCCATGTCTTCCTGTAGCTCACTTGGTGCACCTGAAAGAGGAATAAACCAGTGTCAAGATGTTGTTAGGTGCCTTGAAGTATGATGAGTATGGCTGGGACGTTATCGGAGATTTCAAAATGGTGTCATTCCTGATGGGTCTCCAAGGTGGTTTTACAAAAGTATCCTTGCTTTATTTGTCTTTGGGACAGCTGGGATCACAGACAGGACAGGCCTCAGCAGATAGAGTTCTCTGTGGGTAAGAACAACGTAAAGGGAGCCACTGATGGACCCCTGCAAGGTGCTGATGCCACCACTACACATTAAGTTGGTGCTCATAAAACAATTTGTCACGGCTGTAGATAAGGTGAGAGCTTTCAAGTACCTCCAAGATCTTTTCCCTAAGCTGTCTGAAGCTGATCAAAGCTGGTGTCCTTGTCGGACCACAACTCAAGAAGATCAGCAATTGCAGGTAATTTCCCAAGAAGCTGAATAGGAAGGAGAGATCGGCTTGGAACAGATTTGTCGCAGTGGTTCACGGCTTCCTAGGCAATCATTAAGATGAAAATTATGCACAACTGGTTCAGACTCTGATAAAGAACTATGCTGCAATGGGCTGCAGGGTGTCACTCAAAATCCATATCCTTGATGCTCAACTTGATAAGTTCAAAGAGAACATGGGGAGCTTATTCAGAGGAGCAAGGCAAGAGCATTCACCAGGACATTATGAACTTTGAATGCTGTTACCAAGGACAATATAACGAGAACATGATGGGCAACTATATTTGGGGACTGATTCATGGAACTGATTTACAGTATAGTCATATAGTCAAATCTCAGAAAACCACACACTTCTGAATGGTTTTTGGTAATCTGTGTAAATTTCCAATGCATATAGTGTTCTTATTCTGACTATATGAGAAGATGTAAAATCTACTGTTTCCATACTGAAAATGCTAAACTTTCTTTGCCGTGGTCATAGAAGTGAAGATTATGATGAATGTAGGCAATTCTGCATTTTTTTTAGACATAAGCATTTGGAATATAACATTAAAAGGCTGGGAACAAAACTTGTGTTACGTTGTGTTATCAATGGTCTTGTATGTCTTCTATTTTCTTGGTCCAGGTCTACAAGTTTCTTCCTGGTGTCCTTCGACAGCTCTTTGCTCTTGGCCATGGTTGAGTTTGACTGAGGCTGTGGACAGGTGTCTTTAATACAGATAACAAGGTCAAACAAGCCATTAATATCGGTAACGACTAGAGGACAGAAGAGCTTCTTAAAGAAGTTGTTACAGGTCTGTGAGATCCAGAAATCTTTGACCAAATACTTATTTTCCACCATACAAATAAATTATTTAAAAATCCTACAATGTGATTACCTGGATTTTTTCCCCCTCATTTTGTCTCTCATAGTTCAAGAGTACATATGATGAAAAGAGACATCTCACATCTTTCTAAGTAGCAGAAGTAGCAGAACTTGCACAATCAGTGGTTGACTAAATACTTTTTTGCCCCACTATATTCCCTCCTTGGCCCAGTTCTCAGCCTCCATTGTCAACACGGCCATCCTGAGCTGTTGGCATAAGGTTGCCAGTGCCTGCCATGGCGGCAGTCCCCGAAAGTAAGTGATGCCGTCAAGCTGAAGAAGACCTTCCTGGCCGAGGAACACTGGACCAGCTCTACACCCTCTCGAGGGTTCATGGGAGTTTGCCCAACCAGTCCACATGTGTTTTTTGGATTTGGAGAAGGCATTAGACTGTGTCCTTTCTGGGTATTCTGTGGGGGGGGTGCTCCTCTACATCAAGAGGAACCAGTTGAGGTGGCTTGGGCATCTTTTTCGGGTGCTCCCTGGACATCTCCCCAGGGAGGTGTTCCAGGCACGTCCCAATGGGAGGAGACCGTGGGGTAGACCCAGGACATGCTGGAGGGACTATGTCTCTCGGCTGGCCCGGGAACGCCTCGGGGTCCCTCCTGGGGAGCTGGCTGAGGTGTCAGGGGAGAGGGAGGTCTGGCCATCCCTGCTTAGACTGCTGCCCCCCGCGGCCCAGTCCTGGATAAGTGGAAGAAGACAGACGGATGGATGGTCCCACTATATTTGAAACTGCTGGTGCCTCTGAGCCCAACAAACCTCAAGGTGTAGGCTTTTTGTTGTGCACAATCCAACTATTCATAACTAATCCTCACAAGCAGAAACAGTTGCAGTGGACCCAGACATACAGTGCATCTGGACAGCATACACAGATACTCACTTTTTCTACATTTTTTAAGTTACATCCATTTTCCAAAATGGATTCAATTCATTTTTCCCTAAAGATTGCAAAGATGTAAAGATTGTAAAGATGGCAAAATGAGAAAAGTTTGTTTAAACTCTTTGCTAATGTATTGAAAATAAAAACACTACAATATAATGTGTACATAAGAATTCACATCTTTGAAATTGAGCCCAAGTACACCTTGTTTTCACTTATTATCCTTCAGATGTTTCTACAACTTGATTGGAGTATACCTGTGGTAAATTCAATTGATTGGACATTATTTAGAGAGGTACACAGCTGTTTATATAAGGTCCCATAGTAGACAGTTCATGTCAGACCACAAACAAAGCCATGAGGTCAGAGGAATTGTCTGTAGACCTTCTGAGACAGGATTATATTGAGCTGGATGGAAGCCACTCCTCAGTAATAGACAGATGTCTGGAGTTTGTCAAGATGCCCCTAAAGGACTCTCAGACCATAAGAAACAAAATTACTGGTTCCCTCCAGGTATTCAGGCATTCAGTCCAAAAAGTTCAAGCTCATCACCTAATCCTTACTATTGGCGGAAGTTGGCGGCGCGGGCAGTTGCAGCGGCCACTCCGGGAACAAAAATGGTGCTTTTTGTTTGTTTTCGTCAAAAAGAACGATCTGAACTCTGCAACCATGCAAGAGTTCAACACCAGAGAAACCAGCACCATCACCTACGACCGGCAGGACCTCTTAAACCTGAAAAATCTGGTAAAAACCACAGTTTCAGACGGTCTACGAGCGGAGCTGCGTGCGCTAGGCCTGCTGAGACCCGCGGTGTTTCCTGAGCCGGCGGGCCGGAAGAAGGCTCCCCGCAAGCAGTGCGCGAGGAGCCGGAAGCGCGGCAAGAGAGCCGGAGTCCGCGCTAGGCTAATGGCTAACAGCAGCCGACTGCCAATACCATCCGTTCTGCTCTCCAACATCTGCTCCCTGGAGAATAAACTGGATCATATGAGAATTCAGCGGACAACCCAGCGCGAGTTCAGAGACTGCTGTGTGTTCATTTTCACGGAAACGTGGTTAACGAACTCCATTCCGGACTCTGCCGTTCAGCTGGACGGCCTGGTCTCCTTCCGTGCGGACCGCAGCGCGGACCTATCCGGTAAGACCCGCGGAGGTGGCCTGTGTGTCTACATCAACACCGAATGGTGTAACAACGCAATGATGGTCTCCAGCTACTGCTCGCCGCTCGTGGAGTTTGCTATCATCAGAGCCAGACCCTTCCATCTGCCCAGGGAACTGAACACTGTGTACATCGTAGCAGTGTACGTTGCACCTAGCGCTAATACCAGAGCTAATGCTAATGCTAACATGCTCTGTGAACTACACAGTTCCATCATAAAATTCCAGAACTCACACCCTGACGGACTGTTCATTGTTGCTGGAGACTTCAACCACAGTAACCTGAAGTCTCTGCTGCTCAGCTTTCATCAGTATGTGGATTTTCCAACCCGGGGGGTTAATGTGCTGGATCTTGTTTACACAAACATTCCCGGTGCATACAAAGCTGAGCCCCGACCCCACTACAGCTACTCGGACCACATCTCTGTTATGCTCATTCCTGCACACAGACCTCTCATCAGATGTGCCAAATCAGTACAGAAGCAAGTGACAACCTGGCCTTCAGGAGCCATCTCTGCTCTTCAGGACTGTTTTGAGCACACTGACTGGGACATGTTCAGAGAAGCTGCTACATCTGATGACTCCATCAACCTGGAGGAGTACACAGAATCAGTGACTGGCTACATCAGCAAGTGCATTGATGATGTTACTGTCTCCAGAACCATCACAACATGCCCCAACCAGAAGCCGTGGATGACTGCAGAGGTACGTGAGCTGCTGAGAAACCGGGACAAGGCCTTCAAGTCAGGCGATAAGGCAGGCCTCAGAACAGCTAGAGCCAAGCTCTCCCGGGGCATCAGAGAGGCAAAGCGCACCTACGCAGAGAGGATCCACAACCACTTCAAGGACACTGCAGACACGCGGCGCATGTGGCAGGGCATCCAGACCATCACCAACTACAAGCCCCCTTCTCCTGCTTGTAGTAGTGATGCCTCCCTCCCAGACGCGCTGAACACCTTCTACGCAAGGTTCGAAGCACAGAACTGCATGGCAGCAAGGAAGACCACACCTTCTCCAAACGACCAGATACTGCACCTGAACTCAGCTGATGGGCGGAGAACTCTACTCAGAGTCAACCCACGGAAAGCCCCTGGACCAGACAGCATACCTGGCAGAGTGCTCAGAGGATGTGCTGAACAGCTTGCAGATGTTCTCACGGACATCTTCAACATTTCTCTGAGCACTGCTGTTGTGCCAACGTGCTTCAAGACGTCCACCATCGTTCCTGTGCCAAAGAAGTCTCAAGTGTCCTGCCTCAATGACTACCGTCCCGTTGCACTTACTCCCATCATCATGAAGTGCTTCGAGAGGCTGGCCATGAGGCACATCAAGAACCAGCTCCCCTCTTCACTGGACCCACTGCAGTTTGCGTATCGTCAAAATCGATCAACAGATGATGCCATCTCAACTGCACTCCACCTGTCTCTCACCCACCTGGACAACAAAGACTGCTACGTCCGAATGCTGTTCATCGACTTGAGTTCAGCATTCAACACCATCATCCCTCAGCACCTGATCGGAAAATTGAGCTTGCTGGGCCTGAACTCCTCCCACTGGTCCTGGATTTCCTGACTGAGAGACCTCAGTCAGTCAGGATTGGTAACAACACCTCCAGTACCACCATACTGAGCACTGGTGCCCCCCAGGGCTGTGTGCTCAGTCCACTGCTCTTCACTCTGCTGACTCATGACTGTACTGCAAAGCACAGCTCAAACCACTTCATCAAGTTCGCTGATGACACAACTGTCGTTGGCCTCATCAGCAAGAACGACGAGTCAGCATACAGAGAGGAGGTGCAGTGGCTAACAGACTGGTGCAGAACCAACAACCTATCCCTAAACATTGACAAAACCAAAGAGATGGTTGTTGACTTCAGAAGAGCACCAGGAAATCATCACCTACCACTGAACATTAACGGCTCTGCAGTGGAGATTGTGAGGAACACAAAGTTCCTCGGTGTCCACATAGCAGAGAACCTCACCTGGTCCCTCAATACCCGCGCCATAACAAAGAAAGCCCAGCAGCGCCTCTACTTTCTGCGGAGACTGAAGAGAGCACACCTTCCACCACCCATCCTCACCATGTTCTACAGAGGGACTATAGAGAGCATCTTGAGCACCTGCATTACCGTCTGGTTTGGGAACTGCACCATCACGGATCGCAAGACCCTACAGCGGATAGTGAGGACAGCCTCACGCTGCATCCGCAAAGCCACCAGCATTGTGGATGACCCAACCCACCCCTCACACAGTCTCTTCACTCTGATGCCATCCGGCAGATGATACCGGAGCATCCGAGCCTCCACCACCAGACTCTGCAATAGCTTTGTTCACCAGGCAGTCAGACTCCTCAACGCACTGAGAAAGAGCTGAAACTGAACCCCACACCATTTTTCACACCACATAAACCACACCAACACAAACACTGGACTGTAAACCACCCAGCACTCTACACACAGACACAAACACACACACATACACACACACACACACTCGGCACACAGAGACTGGATCATCCCCATCCTATCAGCAATATTTGCTGCACACCAAGAACTACACTTCTACCTCAGTAACTGCTGCTATCATGCACATCTAGATGTACAGTATGTTACATATATCTTGCACCTTATTCCCACCACTCATCTCACTTCTTTGTACCACTTGGTATTGTACTGTCCTGTCCTGTCTGTTGAACTGTCTCTTGTTTACTGTATTTATTGTATTTATTGTACTGTTTGCACTTTATGTCGTCCTATTGCATTGCTGCTCCATGTTGCACCTTGGTTCTGGAGGAACGCAATTTCATTGCATTGTGTACCTGTACTCGGTTGTAATGACAATAAAAAAGCCTTGACCTTGACCTACAATGAAGCATGGTGGTAGCAGTATCATGCAAAAGGGATGTTTTTCTGCACCAGGAACTATAGTCCTGGGTCAAGAGAAAGATGACTGCAGTGAAGTACAGGGACATCCTTAATGATACTCTGCTCTGGAGTAGGTCTTCCAACAGCACAATGACCCTAAACACCAAGATAACAAAGTACTGGCTTCGGGACAATTCTGTGAAAGTCCTTGAGTGGCCTAGCCAGAGCCCAGACTTGACCTTGATTTAATGTTGCTGGAGACAACTAACAACTAACAATGGGAGAAAACTCCCCAAACAGTGCTAAGCTTACAGCAACATACTCAAAAAGAGCCAAGGCTGTAAATGCTGCCAAAGGTGTTTCGACAATGTATTGAGCAAAGGCTGTGAATACTTATGTACATTATATTTCTGTTTTACTCTTGATAATTTTGCTTACATTTCAAACAACATTTCTCACTTTTTATAATGGGGTATTGTGTGTAGAATGTTGAGGGGGAAAATAAATTTAATCCATTTTGGAATAAAGCTGTAACATAAAATGTGGGGAAAGTGAAGCGCTGTGAATACTTTCTGGATGCAGACTAGTTTAGGAAAATCTGAGAAAATATAATTTGCATAATAATTTGGAATGTGGTGTATATGTGTTTAACCGAAGATTAAACTATCCTAAAATATGCTTGTTTTTCTTTCAACTCTTGAGGTCAGGAAAATGTGGGAAGAAGGGAAGAAGAGGTGTGTGTTTGTTTGTTTGTTTGTTTGTTTGTTTGTTTGTTTGTGTGTGTGTGTGTGTGTGTGTGTGTGAGAGAGAGAGAGACAGATTTTCGACACCTAACATAGCACAAGATACAATCCATATATGATTGTTTTGACCTGTAAAACACAAACCAAGTGGCGTCCATTCACGAGCCTGATGCTGTGTTTACCTGAAAGCAGGACAAATGCTGGCTTAAACTGCTTCGACATTTTAAACTAAACTGTAAACAAATGCTTAATGTCCTTGGACACACTCTATTGAAAGTGTCATCTAGCAGGTTAATCAGATGTGCGAGATTCCAGTATCACATTTGGCATATGCAAATTCTCTGTGAATTTGATAATGAGTGTAATCAACTCGTTAATTAAATGCCATCAGGACTCTTCAGGGTTTTTTAAATATCAGTTGTATAGTTGGGGCCTAATCTTTGAGTCTTGATTATACCATTTAACTACTTACCTGAATACAATGTCAGAATACACAGACCTTGAATCATATGGTTATACTTCACATTTCATTGTATTCTTAAATTACATTTGTTCATTCATCTACAGGGGTTGGACAATGAAACTGAAACACCTGGTTTTCGACTACAATAATTTATTAGTTTGGTGTACCAGGGCCTCCTTTTGCGACCAATACAGCGTCAATTCATCTTGGGAATGACATTTTTTGGATACAATCCAGGTTAGCACCCGATCAACCCTTTTAGACAGCTTCCTCTTGCATCCACAGTTAATCCTGTTGGATGTGGTTGGTCCTTCTTGGTGGTATGCTGACATTATGCTGGATACCGTGGCTCTTGATACATCACAAAGACTTGCTGTCTTGGTAACAGATGCGCCAGCAAGACGTGCACCAACAATTTGTCCTCTTTCGAACTCTGCTATGTCACCCATAATGTTGTGTGCATTGCAACATTTTGAGCAAAACTGTGCTCTTACCCTGATAATTGAACCTTCACACTCTGCTCTTACTGGTGCAATGTGTAATTAATGAAGATTGTCCACCAGGCTGGTCCAATTTATCCATGAAACCACCCACACTAAAATGACAGGTGTTTCAGTTTTATTGTCCAACCCCTTTACTTACTTGTGTTCTTTAAGTGGAATTAACCCATAAAACCTCCACATTGTATAGGTTAGCCTAAAGTTACCTTTAACCTTTAATTAATATTACTCAATGCATGCTACTTACTTCAGTGCTACTGGTGATCCCAAATTGGACAGCATTGGACAAGGATCTTTATTCTTCCAGGGTTAAAATCTTCCTGGAGGTGTACTGTAAGCATTTGCCCTCTGCTAAAAAGTCATGGGGCTGGCTGGTCAATTTTGAGTTTACTCCAAATGTGAACATCTGAACATTCCTACACTGAGGGAGTGTCTAATTTTGATATGGCATGGTCACAGCCCCACAAATGTAGGACAACACTGCTGGAGTTTCACCATCCTAGTTATTGTTGAATTGTGGGTTGTTTGGTTCGGCCAAACAAAACCGTACCTCTGGACCAAATGGGGAGGGGTGTCAAATCTTACTTAACCAATCAGTTTCAATTTGTGAAGATAAATGGTGTATCTTACAAACTCAATGAAATGAGATATGGAATCTCATAAGGCTCTATTTTAGGACCATTACTGTTCACACTTTACATGCTACCCCTTGGCACAGTAATAAATAGACATGGCATTAACTTCCACTGTTAGACAGATGATACTCAATTATATACAGTGGGTACAGAAAGTATTCAGACCCCTTTACATTTTTCACTCTGTTTCATTGCAGCCATTTGCTAAAATCAAAAAAGTTCATTTTGTTTCTCATTAATGTACACTTAGCACCCCATCTTGATGGAAAAAAACCAACAGAAATGTAAATTATTTTGTAAATTTATTAAAAAAGAAAGACTGAAATTTCACATGATCATAAGTATTCAGACCCTTTGCTGTGACACTCAAGTTTAACCCACATGCTGTCCATTTCTTCTGATCCTCCTTGAGATGGTTCTACTCCTTCACTGGAGTCCAGCTCTGTTTAATTAAACTGATTGGACTTGATTAGAAAAGGCACACACCTGTCTATATATGACCTCACAGCTCAAAGTACATGTCGGAGCAAATGAGAATCATGAGGTCGAAGGAACTGTCCAAGGAGCTCAGAGACAGAATTGTGGCATGGCACAGATCTGGCCATGGTTACAAAAGATTTTCTGCAGCACTCAAGGTTCCTAAGAGCACAGTGGCCTGCATAATCCTTAAATGGAAGAAGATTGGGACAACCAGAATGCTTCCTAGACCTGGCTGTCCAGCCAAACTTAGCAATCGTGGGAGAAGAGCCTTGGTGAGAGAGGTAACTCTGGTATCACTGCAGCTCTCCACCAGTCTGGACTTTATGGCAGAGTGGCCCCTCAGTGCAAGACATATGAAAGCCTGCATGCCAAAAAACACATGATGGACTCCCAGACAATGAGAAATAAGATTCTCTGGTCTGATTGAATGGAAGATTGAATGTTTTGGAGTTAATTGTAAGCGGTAAGTGAAGAAAAACAGGCACTGCTCATCACCTGCCCAATACAATCCCAACAGTGAAGCATAGTGGTGGCAGCATCATGCTATGGAGTGGCTTTGGAACAACTCTGTGACCGTTCTTGTTATCAAATTAAATTCTACCTGGGTTGTGCCCTTAATATATCAGCCAAACCTCAAGATAAACCTACATTAAAGAAAATGGAGGACTGTATAAAAGATGTAAAATCTTGGATGTTGTGTAACTTCCTACTTCTAAATAATAACAAAACTGAGGACCTCCTTTTGGGTCCTAAAATTGCAAGAAAAAAAAAAGATCAGACAGTGTTAAATCTGGCTGATTTCTCAGTTGTACCTGGTTCTGTAGTACAAAATCTTGGCATAAATGATTCAGATTTATTGTTTGACCAACAATAAATAAATAAACCTAGTTATATTACTTGGACAGCTTTCCTTCATCTTCATAATATTTCCAAGTTAAGAAATGCCATATCCTTGCATGATGCTGAAAAACTAGTGCATGCTTTAATCACCTAAAGGCTAGATTATTGCACTGTTGTCAGGTTGTTCAAGTAGGAACCGAAATAGACTTCAGTTAGTTCAAAATGCTGCAGCCAGGGTCCTAACTGAATTTAGCATTGAAGGCCATCATTAACTTGGAAAAGGTACAGAGTAATTAGTTTGATGTTTAAATTTATAGAGAATAGAGAATGTAAACATTACCAGAGTGTGGCAAGTGACTAAGGAGAGAACCAGAAGGTAACAAACATGAGAGCACACTGAAACTTTGGGGTCCAACCACTCCACTGTCACAAACCTGAGTGATCGCGAGAAGGAGTCAAACAGCAGCACCAACGTCCCAGTTTACCATAAATCCCTATGTCCATGAACCCCTGGATCTGCAGCCTGTAACTAAGCCTAGTCACATAACTCCTCTGCTGCATTCAATTGATTGGCTCCCTGTAGCTGCCTGTATCAGATTCAAAACCTTGATGCTGACCTACAAAGCCAAAAATGGACCAGCCCCTCCACACATGATGACAGTGGTCAAAACTCGAGCTGTACCAAGACCCTTTCGAGCTTCAAGTAGAGCACTGCATAGACACTAGTTGAGTTATTTTGTCTGCTTAAAGCCATACTAATGGACAGATATGTGTAACTGTCAAAGGGAGGATAGTGCATAGTGTATAGTAGAAAAGCAAAGACCATATAAAAGTGCAGTTTAGGTCTTCTCATTTCTTAAGACTTTAGAAGAAAATATCAGCCATGCATACCACTTCTCTGGCAAACATTTGCTTTATTACTAGCTCTTCTAAATTTCAATTTATTGCACTTTTTGTAACATTCAGTGAAAGTGTTCTGCTGTACAGCTGGTTTACGGGCAAGAAAAAGTCCAGTGTTTGTTGTCAGCCCTGACTTTTTAAATGGGGAAATAAACAAAAGTGTCTTAAGCTACACAACACAACCCTAGCCAATCAGTAACAGGAGGTGTTACTGCACAGGAAGAAGAAAGAAGGGATGGGATACTGTTTCTCTGGCGTGTGCTTTGTATTGTAGATATACACAAAAAGAGATATGGCAGAGTGAGAACCAAAAAGGAAAAGATTGGACAATACAAAAAGATTTTAGATCAGACATGTAAACACTGGTAAGGCATTTGGATGGTGGAGAGAGCTGCGAATGGTGAACAGTCAATAGGCGAGTTACATTTACTTATTTTTGATGTCACACAGAAAAAAGGTCAATAATGTTTTGGCCTGTTAGAAAATGCTTACGATCACAACCCGTTGTCTTCAGCAGCAGCAACTGTAACAACACTAACTTAGCTAAAGCTAATTACCTGGTATAATATTGCTTTCTCCAACATTAATTTGTGGTGTTTGATCCTGCAACACTTAAAGTGTTTTATGTCCATAAAAACTACCATTGCATTATTTGGATGCATAACTGTCTGAGCTTGCTAGCTCCCTATCACCAAAGTAGGAAGCTATAAGGCTGGAATGCAGTAATGTCAGCCAGGTGCTTTAACTAGGGAAGAAAACAGTTTAGGCCAACATTACCTGGTGGACGGAACCGACGCTGTGAAATGCATATTGAAAAAGCTTTCTCTAACATCTCTCTAAGGGTGTGAACATTTTTAACAACCTTTTGAACAAAGTTATGGTTTGTATTAAAAATACAGTAAAGGATTGTGCTCAATTCAGTCCCTGATAGCTAGAGGACAGTGTCGCACTGTTAGCCTGCTGATGACACAGCTGATGATCCACTGGCATTTGGATCAGTGTATTCTGGGCAACCCACTAGTGGGTTAAGTAAAGAACTTTCCTCACAGTTGTTTGTAATATTTGTATTAGTTTCTGGTTCTGGTTTCCAAACTTTATTTCTGGAGACCCAGTGGCAAACCACAAATATTAGAGCCTTCAGGTCACAAATGTTCATAAATGAAGAAAAATAATCTGTATGAGAATGCTTATTTCTTCTAGACCTGACCTCTTTGCTTCTATACTGTAAATGAGGAGTGCAGAGTAGGAAAAAAAATCTACAGTCATTTTCTCTGTATGACCAATGTTAACCTCCCTTCAGCTGTCATTTTGGGATTCAGCACACAGACCCTGCCATCACCCAGCACTCATCACACCCCAGAGTTTGCCCAGATGAATGAGCACTTGTCAATAAAGAGCACTTTGTAGTTACATATAACCTGCACATTCACTGCAGAGACCCCTTTTCCCACCTGTATAGATGGGTAACAAAATGCATGGACTTAAACCAACTGTCTGTGGGAATCGACATGTGATATAGAAATAGAGGTTTGAGTTGTCACAACCACCTTCTGGGCTGTTTGGATTTTACTGATTTTACTGCGAGTTTGATCAGTGAAGTCAAAATGTGCATGATTAGATACAGACAAGAGACTGTCATTAAGATTGTGATGAGGGTGAAGTGAACTGATGAGTGAAAACAATTATTTAATCAACAATAAGAAAATGATTATTAGTCATTACTTTTTCTTCCTCTTAAAATATAATATTGTGATTTTAGAGCATGCAGATCACTTCCCCCTCCCTCAGAAATTATGTCCACTGGTGTTTAGGTGCTGAACTGCATGCAAAATCTGCTTCAAGAAGTACTTTGTGAATAATGAGTAGGTCGGGTTTCTCATTAATTTACAACAGTTCAAGTAGTAATTTATCTATGCAAGGCTTTGGGAACGTTTAATTAACAAATGAACTGAACTACCTTGGGGAAATTCACCCCTGGCTTATCAGGCCTTCTAAAGCAGTTTTATTTTGTATTATTTGCAGATTTGTATTTATTATTATTTATTTCCCTTTCTTCACTGTAAATAAAAAAGGAGGGAGAGGGGCACTGAAAAATAAATAAACCAGTTGAGCCACAGACATCAGTTAAAACATTTCTAAACATTACTAAAAACATTTTTAGCTGTTAAATATTAATGTCTTCAAGACTCAGTTTACTCTTAGTTCTGCATTGAAGGAATACACACATGTTGTCTAACACACGTGAAAAATACATGAAGGCAAAAATAAATCAGTTGGCTGTACTTATGATTTTGATTAGGACCTTAGTATCAACACTGGGGACATTCATAGTCATTTATCAGATTTTTATCCATTTTTTATTATAAAATCAAGCTCAGAATACAGGGTTAGCCATGCTATGCCAGCCATGGATTAAGGGCTCGACAGTGACATCTTAGCAGATCTGGGTATTAAACCCACAACCCTATGATCAAAAAACCATCCATCTAACTATGTTAGAGTGTTACTCATGATGCACACCTTGTACATGTAATGGTACTACACTAAACTAATATACTATAAAACTAATTTAGGTTCCCTAATTTAGTTTTCCCTTCAAAAGTATCCATGAAAATTACAAAAAACATAGTGTTAAACCTATTAAAGACATTCAAGTCAACCTTTTAACCGCCATTATTTTTTTTAGTATAGTGCCATGGAAAGTGACAGCTTTACCTGTCTAGCATCCTGAATATGTTTCTTCACTACCTCCTTAATGGTGGGGCTGTTTTGCCGGGGTGGATGGTAGAGCATGTCAATGTTGGTCTGGAGCCTGCTATGAATGACCTCTGGCCATCCCAGTTCCAGGTCAGGGGGAGGGGCATCAGAATGCAAGGGCCAGTATGTGCCTGTTGATACCTCTTCGTTTGCAGGGAGGTCTGGTTCTTCCAGCTGGACACTAACAGGCAGCTGCTCCGTATACTGTGTGATGAAGTGGATTTCATCCTCAGAAAGGAAGCTCACTATTTTCTCAGCTTTGATGAAGTCCTGATAGACATGTTTGCCACCATTGACAAGAGAATCAATGGCTAACCGATAAGACTCTTTGTAATGGGGCTGGATGTAATCCTCAGGCTTGAACTCCTCTTTCAGGGAGGAGAGCAAAGATAGATTGGATTCTGTCATGGCTCAGGTTGGGATCACTGAAGCTTAAGCACATGCCACCTAATAAACAAAGCAAACAGTCTTAAGAGAGATAAACTGGCACTGTGAAACATAATAGGAAAATAGTTTAAAGTATTGACATGCTGCTTTTATACTGGTGAGAGAGAGAGAAAAAAGAATAATTTGTTGATATCTATATGTGTTTTTGATAAAGCACTCAAAGCTTCTATATCTCCCATGCATAATGGTCTAAGTATAGCTCTGACAAAATGACACATAAAAATAAAATTGCTGGGGAAAGTATGAGCTGTACCATTCATAAGAAAATGAATCATTTAAAAATCTCTTGCAGATGAGAAAGGTTCTACTTTATTATTGTTGGCCTTAATTTTGGCATTATCAACATTTACACAAGTCAGTGTAGAGGTTTCTGATGTAAAATGATTAATTTCTGAGATTTTCACAACTCAAATTTTCTTCTTTGCAGTGGTGGTGAAGGAACCAGGGGTTGCAATATTGAACACTTACATAATGCCACTTTATATCCTTAAAAAGACCTAATCCCAGTGTGCCACTGCCGTAAACACATTTTTAAAAATAAGTACAAGGCCAAATCTTTCTATAATAACTATCATGAAACAATGTTTAGGACATCAAGTAGTATTTTCATAAACATTTCACATAATGATTTCGTAGAACATTGTAAAGTAGTTTGCATAACGTGAAGATGAACACACATGTACTGAGTGACATTGTCTTCTTCTAAACCTTAATGTGTTCAACCAGCTATTTGATGAAAATATGGGAATACTATGGCTAGAAATACTTCAGTGAGTTGATATGCTTGTTAAACTTGTTGGCAAGCAGTTACATGTTATATTTTTAAAGGCCTACACAAATTTCAAAAAGTAAACTACAAGTTCACAAAAAGAAAATCATTTGCCATATACAATGGCAAACATCTATGGAATGTAGTTTCACAGAGTATCAAAAATAAATGTTAGTGAAAGAAGTGGCAAGACATAAGTATCCCAACATAGTAAAATTCTTAAGTGATTAAATTAAAGTATCATCCTATAAACAATTAGAAACAAAAACGTCTTGACAATTTGTGGATCTAACATAAAACTTTGTTTGACTTACTTGAACTGTCAGTTACGGGGAAATCTTCTGGTGCATTACCGGTGCAATCTTATCCAGGCTTTTATAGACATATTAGAAACAAGGTTGAAAAGTTTTGCTATTGGAGAGGGAAGGCTGAAGAACTGAAGACATGACAACATGAGAAGAGCTGGGAAGCCAAGCGGGTGGGGACTCAAGTTTTAACAAGCAAATGTAAAGGGAAAAAAAAACCTCTCCCAAGCTACAGGCTAGGAACCTGTTTGAGCCACTCTTAGTCACACCCCTCCCTTCCTCTCTCCTCCTCTCCTCCCCCTCTCTTTCACTCTTCCTTGTTTGAAAGAGTTCAGAGTTCACTTTGTCACAGCTGACAGTGTTCTCTTCCCCCCCCCCCTTTTTTTTTTCTTTGAAACTTTAAAGGTGCTAATTTGACATTTCTTGCTGTTTATTATCTTTGTGGTGAAAGAGAAACATTAGGCCTGTAAAGAAAGTCATCAGACATCAGATAAGAAACTTGTTTAATTCAGGTTAATACAAATAAATGGCCATGTGAAACTTTATTCCATGCTTTTGACCATATTGTTCTGTTAATTTATGATGCAATACTGTCACAAATAAAAATTGGGAAAATGGAGTTTCAAGGCTTTCTCTGAGGTGCAGCAATATGGAAATAAACTGTTGTGTTTCTTGAGCAACAGATAAAAGACTGGCAGATACAATACAGATATCAGTGCAGTAGCTCAATATAAAGCATCTGCTCAGTCATGTATCCGTTTAGGGGGTTGCATGTATTATGTTTACAAAACAACAGGGATAGCACTTGAAACTGACAAGGATCCCAAGCTTCCCTGCCACAACTTCACACTGGCCTCCGACCTCCCGGCTACTGGACCTGGATTAATTTCCCACCCTGCCCTGGACTAGTTGCCCACCCGCTGTCAGCAACTATGTAGAAATTTACATAGACCCAAATTAGTTGCTACTGTTACTATTATGTCCACCAGCAAACTAACATTACACCAGTACACCAGAGTATTAGAAAAGACATGTAGGGGTTCAGTGTCCCCTAAATAACTATGTATAAGTACATGTATTAGATTATTTTGTTCCCTCTGTTTTTCTGCTCAAAAACAGAGAATCCAATCAAGAAACACAAAAAATAGAACTCAGGAGTGAACACAGAGACATCACACCACATACTGAAACACATTAATGAGCCATGAAATGAAAATTACTGACAGGTGTATATTAAGCAATAGTCAGTTCTTGAAATTGTTGTGTTGGCAGCAAGAAAAAATGGCAATGAAAAAAGCGCTGAGAGCAACTTTGACAAGGACCAAGTCACGATGGTTAGAAAACTTGGTCAGAGCATGTGCAAAATGGTGGGTTTTATGGTGTTCTCAATATACAGTGGATAGAATTTCATTTAAATGATTACTTAAGTAAATTAAGAAAGTATCCAGTAAAAAGTAACAGGATTCTTCATCAGATTCCGTTTAATCAAAATAGAACTGCACAATATTTAGGCATGATATATAAACACCAAAGCAGGTATATCCAAAACATTATTTGTCTTCAAATAAATTGTCACAAACTAAACACAAAAAATCACTAGTAAAAAATAGACAAGAATACAAATCAAGGATCAAGATGTAAAATTACCTCACAAATGGACAAAAGTATTGAACCATCTATTCATTCATATTTTTTTTTCTGAAATCAAGAGTATTATAAACTTTTGAGTGGCATCTGGGTTGGCCAATCAGATTTGTACCAAGCATGTCTGTGTTTGGCCTGAAAGCCAAAATACCAAGTCACTCAGTGGCAGGCATAGGGAGCTTCTGAGTCACAGTACAGCATCACCCCAGGTACCAGTCATGTAATCCTTAAAACTTACAGTTGCCCTAGCAGCCTACAGGCTATGTGCAAGATAGGTTTTCTGCTGTGACCAACCCAACATCATCAAGTCACAAAAATATGGCTGCTGTGACAGCTTGCCTACAACATCTTTGAGGTAAAATCACTCTGATGGCTGACAGGGAAAGCCCTTTGACTGCAGTGCACAAACACTCAGGGCCATGGGGGAGTGTGTGGTCAGCAGGAAAACATCAAAATATAGATACAAAGAATAGACAGTATAGAAACTAAATAAACTAAATAACTACAGAAACTAAATAAATAAAAGTTAGAATAAAGCCCCAGCCAACAAACATCAGAACCATCACACATGCACATGCACATACAACTGTAGCAAAAACAGCTAGAAAATGTTAATTATAACAACATTTCTTGTGGATTCCATACCTCATTGGGTCAGGGCTGTTTTTGCAGCATGATGGTGACCTAAACAATGTAAGACGGGTGGTTTTACTGTTTTGGCAGATTGGTGTACAAATTCTAGATACAAGTGTGCATAGTTAGTGTCCGCAGAGAACACCTATTTCATAATGAAAGAGTCCCAACAGAGTTTCAAGGGGGAGATGTGACAATAAGTTACACAAGTTAGGATTAGGCTTAGTTATTTGCTTAATTTTAACATATTAAATGTTACATTCAACAAAATAAACAGCAATTTCAGATTAGGAACATGCAATACTCCCTGTATAGCATAGGTTCACTAAACACTTGCTAAGCTTCCTAAGAAAAATCAAGTTAGACCTAAGCCACTGCTGTAGAAAATGTTAGCTTATTTTCTGTAAAGAAATTTTACATGTAACGATACTTCACACAACAGTCAAAAGAAGAAAAATGAAGGATAAAAATGAAACCACTTGCAGCAAGTTTGTATTTTTAACAGTTTTTGGCAATGCCTCAAAAAGTTGACTTTTGCCCTGGATAGCAGAACCCAGGCAAACCCCAAGGATACACACCTCCAGTTCTGTCAGAAAAAAGTATGGTCCTATTCAAACCACTTAATTTCTGTGTGCTGGTGCATGACTGATCCTTACAGTGACCCTAAAACCATTAGTCTGCTTATGCCAGCAGATATGTAGACATGTTTTAGTGAGCTGGCCAGACCAGATGATGGCAGATAATAAAAGAAGAGTAGTGTTTAATAAAAAGGAGTGTGCATGCTGGTACCACATTACGTGTAAATAATGACTCGAAAACCAAGAGAACTGAAACAGATATGGGGGTGCCAATGGCAAAAACCTGTAGTCATGCAAAGGTTCAGCATCAGCGAGGGGAACAAAACCTAAAGGAGGTAAGGAAGAGACAGCAACTAATAAGCACGATACACAATAAAGGCAACAGACAAGAGAAACGCTCATCTAGCTCTGGCCTAGACCTCTTAGATCTTCTAACTTAGAATTGTATTTCAGTTTGGTAAAGAATACAGTTTAGCTTGAGAGTCCAAAAAACAGTAATTACACTGTAAGCTGAAAGTTTTACTCACTTAATATGTATGTTAGCCCCCACGTACAAGATAGACAACACCCACCAGGCTGATTCAGAAGGGTTCCACTTTTTCATCTTTACTCCTATCCTTAGAGCACTGTGGCATTACTGGGATTAAAACTCATAACCATCTGACATGATTACACCACAGCTGAGCCACGAAATTATATACTTGTATCCAAGGTAATAGTAAATCACATAGAGAACATTATCACACAATTTTCTTGATCTAAAAGATTAAATCAAATATAGTCTGATAAATACTGCCTTCGCTGAAGAGCCCTTGAAGAATGCGTATTTTAGGAACAACAATTCTTCTAAAAATGTCTAGAATATTAAGAATGAAGATAAATCCAGAATGCTTCCATAATTTCAAAAATAAATGTAAAAAAAATACTGTTGGGAACTATAGAGAATAAAATGACTCATTTAACATACTCATAGCACATGAGCTTAAAATGTTTGAAAAAGTAAAGCTGTTTAAGCTGTTATTTCATATAAAATAACACTAACTTTATATGACAAGTGCTTCCAAACATGGTATTATAAATTTAACCAATCAAAGAAGGTTGATTTGCACATTAACACAAAATTTTAAAAAATTATTAAATATTATAGTATATTGTAACCGAGCTTTGGCACTTTTTGGAACAATAAAAATCAGAGACGGGAATGAGATTAAGTCACCAACTCTTTACTCCATTCTCCCGCCAACTACGGAAAGCCAAAAAGGACAGAATACATTCCAGACTCTCAACCGTCTACCTTTCCATAAACATAGAGTCTGTTACAATATTATTAATATATGGGGCATTTGGAAAGTATTTACAGCGCTTCACTTTTGAATATCATTTCAAATTTCTACATACAATTTCTACAAAATGCAAAAAGTTCATTTGAAATTTTTGCAAATTTATAAAACACAAAATATTACATATACATAAGAATTGTTAGCCTTTGCTCAGTACTTTGTTGAAGCACCTTTGGCAGCAATTACAGCCTTTTTGAGTATGAGGCTATAAGCTTGGCACACCTGTTTTTGGAAAGTTTGGAAAGTTTCTTCTTCTTTTCAGAACCTCTCAAGCTCCACAGCCATAGTTAGATATCTCCAGAGATGTCCTCCTGTGTTATCTTGGCTGTGTGCTTAAGGCCTGTTGGAAGATAAATATTCACCCTAGTATGAGGTCCAGAGCACTCTGAAGCAGGTTATCATCAAGGATGTCTCTGTCCATCACTGCAATCATATTTCCCTTGATGCTGACTAGTCTCGCAGTTCCTGCTGCAGAAAAACATCCACATGGCATGATGCTGCCACCACCATGCATCACTCTAGGAATGGTATTGGCTAGGTGATGAGCAGTGCCTGGTTTCCTCCAGACATGGTGCTTGGCATTCAGTCCAAAACGTTCAGTCTTTTTGTTTCTCATGGTCTGAGAGTCCTTTATGTGCCTTTTGGCAAACTCCACACATCCTGTTATGTGCCTTTTACTGAGAAGTGGCTTATTAAGTGAATATTTATCTGGCCACTCTACCATACATGTCTGATTGGTTGTGGCTATGAATTCTTATGTACATTACACTTTTCTTTTATTATTTTTAATACATTTGAAAAGAAAATTACAAACAAACTTCTCATGTTTTCATTGTGGGTTATTGTGTTTAGAATTTGGATTTTTACTGTATTTTACTTCCAGTTGATGGTAACAGTTAGTAGTTACTTAGTTTAGATTAAGATTAAGTAGTTGCTTAATCTTGTATTATAGTATATCACTGCAGAATAAGACTGTATTCTAAATATATAGTGCAGGAATAGTTTGAGCTCAAAGTAGATATAGGTATGGCAACATGTCACTGCCAATCAAGATAACAGTGTGAAATACAATCATTTAAATAAAATTATACTTCTCCAGGTCACTGGCAGTGGATCAACAAGCTTCTTCTGAAGCTTCTTCCTGAGTAGCCTGACATATTCTGCTGCAGGCTATCACAACAAATCTTACATAAAGCTTCACATGATTATCCATTCAAAAGGTTGTATAAATATTCAATACAGAATATTTCATAAAATAATCAAATACATTATGTATGCAGAGTAATATAATTCTAATACTTTGTCTACAAATTAATAATTGTATTGTTTCACATTGTTTACTTTCACCAACGTTTAAACCAGATATTACTTGTAATTAATACACATTTACTTTGTTGTAAAATGAAGTGTTCATCTAGGAATAATGGAAATTATACTTTAATTCAAACTTCACAACACTGCTCTCAGGCACCATGGTTTTTATAATGACACATTTACACAGTTTGTATATAACATGCTCCACATTGTATATGTTAGAAGGTTTTGCAGTGATCCTAAAGGGAAGTACAAACTATACATGTTTCCTAAACCTTCACTGAGCAGTTCTAAATATAAAGAGTAGATTAAAGTAATTAAACTGAAACAAGATCTTGTATCTTTCATCTTGAATTTGCTGAGCACACTCATTGCACATTTGAATTTATATACAGGTAGACAAAGCTTGTGTATATGCATATTTTGTTGAAAGAGGGATTTATTTATTATCTGTCTGGTACAGTCATAGGAATGGAAAGGGTTTTAGGGGTATTGACTTATTAAAGTCTGCATTTTCTGAATCTGACGATTATTACCATGTTAAAGGGTGATATGAACTTCAAAACTACTACAGCAGAGCTTAGGAATCCATGCATACTTCTGTTCCTATACGGAAATATGGCACAATAAATGTGGTTTTTGAATCTTTCAAAAGAAAAAAAAAAGTATTAAAAAAGCACCCACTGAAACCTTTTTAGAACCCACATAACCATTTTGGCACATTAATTATGCATTAAAAGTTGTAGAACTAATACCAATAAGATTTCACGGATGATATGCCTGCTTGTTGAGTTGAAAACAAGGAATTAACAGAAGTAGGTGTCCAGTTTCAAAATCTTCTGGAAGTATATTTTGACATTCAGGCCCAAAAAACAGGTTTCTGTCCCTTGAGCGATTTGCATCATTGGTGAGTCATGTTTACAAAGGCAGCCTCTTTGTCTGTACACATAGAGCTTGTTCAGGCAGGTAATTTTATGAGTGTATTTGGTTTGTTCATTCAAAAGAACACCAATGTGCAGGGCAGTTTTAGTCAAAGTGTGTCCTTGTGTGAAGATAGAAATCGAGGTTAAGCAAACTTTTATACAAAAATAATCAAAAATTCTCCTTGAAATACACATTTTATGTTGTTGAATCTTTATTTGTGAAAGTTTCTCAAGTATGATGCAGCTTTTATTTTATTGTCTTAAAGCAAAACAGAACTTTTATTTGGTTTATTTCTCCATTGCTCAAGGGTCAGACCAGACAGAGAGACAGCAGCTGATTAATTCTAATTGCCATATTAACGTTTTGCACAATTTCTTATATTACAGTCTTATTCCATAATGGATTCAACATTCTACACACAGTACCCCAATGAAAAAGTGAAAAAAAAGTTTGACTTCTTTGCAAATATATTAAAAATAAAAACACAAAAATCTAACATATATAAATATTCACAGCCTTTGACATGACACTCTAGATTGCATCTTGTTTCCATTGATCGTCCTTCAGATGTTTTTACAGCTTGATTGGACACCTGTTGTAAATTCAGTTGATTGGACATGATTTGGAAAGGCACACACATGCTTATATAAGATCCCATAGTAGACAGTGAATGTCAGAGCACAAACCAAGCCATGAGGTCTAAGGAATTGTCCGTAGACAGAATTGTATTGAGACACAGATCTACGGAAGGTTAGAACAATTTCTGCTGCATTGAAGTTCCCAATGAGCACAGTGGCCTCCATCAGGACTTGGAACCACCAGGACTCTTCATAAAGCTGGCTACCTGGCTAAACTTACAGAAGGACAACCATTTTTGTAGCACTCCACCAGTTAGGTGGATTGTAGATATACATAGTAGAGTGGCCACTGCTTAGTAAAAGGCACATAACAGCCTGTCTGGGGTTTGCCAAAAGGCACCTAAAGGACTCTCATACCATGAGAAACAAAAATATTGACCTTGAACTGAATGCCAAGCATCATGTCTGGAGGAAACCAAGTTCTGCTCATCACCAAGCCAAAAGCATTCCTACAGTGAAGCTTGGTGGTGGTAGCATCATGCTGTGGGGATGTTTTTCTGCAGCAGGAACTGGGAGACTAATCAGGGTCAAGGGAAAGATGACTGCAGCAATGTACAGATACATCCTTGATGATAACCTGCTCCAGAGCACTCTGGACCTCATACAATGAAACATGCCCATTATTACTTTCTTCGTTCTGAAGGCCTGTGCCAAAATTGGTAAGTTTTCAAGCATTGGAAAGGTCTAAAAAATGATGTGGCGTCCCAAGCCCTGGTCCAAATTCAGGTGCCATTTGACATATCCACAATTCCTTCACAACTTAGAATCACATATGTCTATGTCTATCATCTAGTAAGAGTTAGAATCAATGTGAATCATTGTCTACCACTGCTTAATTGTTTGATCAATTGACTGTTCCTTCACAATTTAATGTGCGAATTTCATGTAAATCTGACAAAAGCTCTAGGAATTTGAAAGAACATGCAAATCCTGGTGGGTGGAGCTAATAAAAACAATGGAATTTTGTGTACCACATGGAGGTCTATGAACAAACCAAAAGTCATAATCAAAAGTCAATAAAATTTCATGTGTTTAAGAGAATCCAACCATTTCATACATGAATTTGAAGTGTAGGTGGTGCTATAGAGCAATGAGACAGGAATATTCTAAAGTGCATTCCATCTGAGCTCTGCCCTTTTCACACCTGTGTCTCATTTGTAACCTTTCCCATTTGTGATCCAAACTTAGGTGTTTCTAGTCTTCTAGACTTCTAGTCTAGTCTGTGTATTTAATGTCCTTTGTTTCAGTCTGTCCTTGTCTGTTTTTGTGTGTTAAAGTCAGTGTGATGTACATTTCAAGGCTTTTTATTGTCATTACATCTAAGTACAGGTACACAGTGCAATGAAATTATGTTCCTCCGGAACCAAGGTGCAACATGGAGCAGCAATACAGTATGTGTAAGGAGTCGCTTACGATGCCACCGCCCAGCTGCCAGGTGGCACTCGGCGACTGGCAAGACCTGATGAGCCTGATTGGGCCCAGGTGTGGGTTGGTCTATTTAAGGTTTCTTGGGGTTAATTTTGTCCTGAGATGCTGCCGGTAATTTCCGGTATTTTTGCCATTTCAATCTCGCCCTTCTCCAAATGTGGGAAGTGTTTTCTCCTCTTTTTAAAAAACATATCTTTTCCCTCTGCTTCCTACAAACTAAAGGAGGCAGCGTGTCTCTCCCTTTCCTCCTACCAGAAAAGAAAACAAGAAAAGAAAGACTTTGGTTTTCCTTTCTCTCTCTTGAAAGAGTTGTTTATTTTTTCTCATTTCCCCTCTACTCGAGGGTCCCTTTAAGTTTGGGTTCCTTCTCAGTTGAAAAGTAGATTTCTGTTCTTCGCTCCTGCTCACAGCCGTTCCCCTGGTCTGTGCATGTGGTTTCCTGGGTGACGTCATAGCTCACTGAGTTGAAGCGCCCACCACCTGCGCAGTGCATGAGCTCGCGGGGATTCGAATCCCGCATCTGGCGGTCCTCTTTACTTATTTCTCTCTATTTCATCATAAACAAATTTAAACACCTTTCTTTTCCAGGACAGATCGCTGGAGCCTTCCGTTCCCCAGCGATCTGACTGTTTATCCCTTTCATTTGTCCCCCTAAGTTCATAAGCACTAATAAGCCCTGCTTGTTGCATTTGAGTCTAGTCAACAACCCAGGTGGGTTTACAAATTTACAAAGTTCCATGTGGGTTGTGCCCCGTGACAGTATGAGAACATAAAGTGCAAACACTATAATAAATACAATAAATACAGCAAAGAAGAGATAGTTTAACAAACAGGACAGGACCGTGCAGTGCAGTACCGAGTGCTACAATGAAGTGAAATGTTTGTGGTGGGAATAAGGTGCTAGAGATACATGGTACATACTGTCATGATACATGATAACAGTAGTTACTGAGGTAGAAATTTATATAGTTCTGAGTGAGCAGCAAATATTGCTGATAAGGATGGGGATGATCCAGTCTCTGTGTGCTGAGTGCGTGTGTGTGTAGAGTGCTGGGTGGGTACAGTCCAGTCTTTGTATTTGGTATGGTCTTTGTGAGGGTGTGAAGAGTGGTGTGGGGTTCAGGTTTCAGTTCCAGTTTAGTCCCTGTGTGAATGTGGGTGTGAGAAGTGGTGGGGGTTTCAGCTCTGTCTCAGTGTGTTGAGGAGCCTGACTGCCAGGTGGACAAAGCTGTTGCAGAGTCTGGTGGTAGAGGGTCGGATGCTCTGGTATCTTCTGCCAGACAACAACAGAGTGAAGAGGCTGTGTGAGGGGTGGGTTGGGTCTTCCACAATGCTGGTGGCTTTGCAGATGCAGCAAGAGGAGTAGATGTCGTTGATGGAGGGGAGAGGGACTCCAATGATCTTCTCAGCTGTCCTCACTATCCACTGTAGGGTCTTCCCCCAGGTTTGTGCAGTTCCCAAACCAGACGGTAATGCAGGTGCTCAAGATGCTCTCTATAGTCCCTCTGTACGGTGGTGTAAGTGAGGATGGGTGGTGGAAGATGTGCTCTCCTCAGTCTCTGCAGGAAGTAGAGGCGCTGCAGGGCTTTCTTTGTTATGGAGCTGGTGTTGAGGGACCAGGTGAGGTTCTCTGCTATATGAGCAGTGGACTGAGCACACAGCCTTGGGGGGCTCAGCATGGTGGTGCTGGAGGTGTTGTTTCCAATCCTGACTGATTGAGGTCTCTCAGTCAGGAAATCCAGGACCCAATTGCAGAGGGAGGAATTCAGGCCCAGGAAGCTCAGTTTTCCGATTGGGTGCTGAGGGATGATGGTGTTGAATGTTGAACCGAAGTCGATGAACAGCATTCGGACATAGCAGCTGTTGTTGTCCAGGTGGGTGAGAGCCAGGTGGAGTACAGTTGAGATGGCATCATCTGTTGATTGATTTGGATGATACACAAACTGCAGTGTGTCCAGTGAGGAGGGGAGCTGGTTTTTGATGTGCCTCATGGCCAGCCTCTCAAAGCACTTCATGATGATGGTAGTAAGTGCAATGGGACTGTAGTCATTGAGGCAAGACACTTGAGACTTCTTTGGCACAGGAACGATGGTGGATGTCCTGAAGCATGTTGGCACGACGGCAGTGCCCAGAGAAATGTTGAATATGTCAGTGAGAACATCTGCGAGCTGTTCTGCACATCCTCTGAGCACTGTGCCAGGTATGCTGTCTGGTCCAGGGGCTTTCCGTGGGTTGACTCTGAGTAGAGTTCTCCACACATCAGCTGAGGACAGGCGCAGTACCTGGTCATTTGGAGGAGGTGTGGTCTTCCTTGCTGCCATGCAGTTCTGTGCTTCAAACCTTGTGTAGAAGGAGTTCAGTGCATCTGGAAGGGGGCTTGTAGTTGGTGATGGTCTGGATGCCCTGCCATATGGGCTGCATGTCAGCAGTGTCCTGGAAGTGTTTGTGGATCCTCTCTGCTTAGGTACACTTTGCCTCTCTGATGCCCCAGGCGAGCTTGACTCTAGCTGTTCTGAGGCCTGACTCTTCACTGATTCTGTGATTCTGTGCATCAGGTGTTTTGCAGCTTCTCTGAACATGTCCCAGTCAGTGTGCTCAGTCCTGAAAAGCAGAGATGGCTCCTGGAGGCCAGGTTGTCACTTGCTTCAGTACTGATTTGGCACATCTGATGAGAGGTCTGCCTGCAGGGATGAGCATAACAGAGATGTGGTCCGAGTAGCCGTAGTGGGGTCGGGGCTCTGCTCTGTCTGCACCAGGAATGTTTGTGTAAACAAGATCTAGCACGTTAGCCCCACGGGTTGGAAAATCCACATATTGATGAAAGCTGGGCAGCAGAGACTTCAGGTTAATGTGGTTGAAGTCTCCAGCAATAATGATCAGTCCATCGGGGCGAGTTCTGGAGTTTACTGACAGAACTGTGTAGTTCACAGAGCACATCAGCATTAGCATTAGTGCTGCTAGCACTAGGTGCTACATACACTGCTACTATGTACACAGTGTTCAGTTCCCTGGGCAGATGGAATGGTCTGGCTCTGATAACAACAAACTCCACCAGCAGCAAGCAGTAGCTGGAGACCAGCTTTGTGTTGTTACACCATTCAGTGTTGATGTAGACACACAGGCCACCTCCGCGGGTCTTACCAAATAGGTCCGTGTCACAGTCCGCACAGAAGGAGACCAGGCTGTCCAGCTGAATGGCAGAGTCTGGAATGGAGTTCGTTAACCACGTCTCCATGAAAACAAACACACAGCAGTCTCTGAACTCGAGCTGGGTTGTCCTCTGAATTCTCATGTGGTCCAGTTTATTCTCCAGGGAGCAGACATTGGAGAGCAGTATGGCCGGTCGGCTGCTGTTAGCAGCTTGCGGGGAGCCTTCTTCCGGCCCGCCAGCTCAGGAAACACCACGGATCTTAGCAGGCCTAGCACACACAGCTCTGCTCGTAGACCATCTGAAAGTGGAGTTTTTACTGGATTTTTCAGGTTTAGGAGGGTCTGCCGGTCGTATGTGCAGGTGCTGGCTGGTTGCTCTGGTAGTGAACTCTTGCATGGTTGCTGCGACTGCTCGCACCACCAACTTCCACCAATGGATTTCTGTTGTTATCCTGGTGATTTTATTCTGTTAAATAAATCCTACCTTGTGAGTACGTCCACCATTGTGTCTTCTCTGCACTCTGATATGACATGGCATCTTAAGCCATTAAACTGACATATCCACAATTCCTTCACTAAAGTGTATTTGCTCCATATTTGTATAGAATGCAATTAATCTTCTAGGGGGAGTTCAAAAGAGTTTGTAAAAAAAACACATGGAAAACATAATTTACAAAATGGTGGACTTCCTGTTAGATGGAGTCAGTCATACCAGTAATGAAAATGTGTGCAAAGTTATCATTCATGTTCATACCAAATTTGAGGAAATTGTAAGTAACTGTGTTCTGACAATGTTAACATTTCCATTTCGTCTAGTGTTGCGTATCATTGTCCACCACTAAAACACTTTGACTAATCCACTATTTCTTCACAATTTAACATCAGGGCTATCTGGAATGTTCTGTTATGAAATTGTGTGGATGTCTGACAAAAACTATATGAGGATTTTAAAAGAGATTTTGATAAATATGCAAAAACTGCACGTATGCCAATATGACTGACATCTTGGTGGGTGCAGGCTTATACATAACGATGGATGTTTTTAATGCACCACATAGCCATCTATATTAAATCCAGAAGTTGTGAACATTGTAGAAGGTTTGTGGAAACCACAGCAAAAACTCTCTTAAACTAAAAAATTATTTAGTTACAATGCTAAAATCTGTGATTTGTCAACCATTGGAAATGCCACAAAAATGAGTGAATCCACCAAAAATAATGAATAATAATGTAATCAGCCCCCCCAAGAGAGGACGAGGGGCCTTCCATGGTGCAAGGTGTACTCAGGACTGAGCTATTAGTAACCATGCATAATGTGAGGTTGATCAATCCAAGAATCAGCAAGATATGTCCACTTCCTGTACTGGTGTGGCATCTCAACCTATTTAACTGCTTACCATTTGGGCCTAGTTTCACTTATCCACAATTGTTTCGCAATTTAACATCACATTTGTCTGAACATTATTTATAAATGTCAAGAATTATGATGAATTGTCTAACACAAGTTCAAAAAAGTTTGTAAAATACATGTGAAAAATGTACAATTTTCAAAATATTAGAGAAATTGAGGGCAACAAAATCATTTATGTACATGCCAAATTCCATGAATTTCCATGCAACTGTGTTCTGGCCATGTTAACTCCATTTTGTCCAGCCCTCCATACACTGTGAATGAATTGCCTGCCTCTGCAATATATATTTGACCAATTCACTATTCCTCGACTATCGACTATGCAGTTTAACATCAAGGGTATCTGGGGTGTATCCTAATCAAATTTCATGAAAGTCTGATGAAAACTACTCAGAACCATTCAGTGAAGCCTAAATACTCATATGAAGCCAAAATCTGCAATAACCATGACTTTCAATAGGTAGTGCTAGATCTATTACTCTATTAATAAATAGAGGATCAAAACTCAGTACCATTTTTGGCACATAGTTATGAATCTCAAGTTACTTATTTTTGAAAACTATTTTACAAATTAAATTGAACCTGCTTTGGTAACATTCTTACAATGTCTGATGATTGTATAGGATGTTGTGGAAAATTACAGTACCTGCGCTTGTTTATTCCTATAGTGTAGCATTAATGTGCATGAATAATAATAATAATAATAATAATAATAATAATAATAATAATAATAATAATAATAATAATAATAACAGTCATTTATTTGGAAAATAGTCTGGCTCAGTATACAGTATGACACAAACCCAGTTAAATTCCCACAGGCCAAAAGTAATTGGAAATATCCTTGTTTTTGTTTTGATTTTTTTAGAGAGGTTTCACATATTTTGCCAAGCTGATTCTCTATAGCACCACCATTAGGCCAATTTGTGTGATATTTATTGTATGGCAATACAATTTCCAAAATATCTCCACTCCAAGTTCCATGTCTGGATGGCTTACAGTGTCTTCTCCACAATATGTTTTTGGTCAAAAATTGTGAAAAAAGCAAAATACCAGCAAATACATTGGACCTGGGCAACAAGGGGTACATGAGACAGGACTGGAGAAAAAGACATGACAGGGGACCAGGATGTGACAGGACTGGGTACCAGGGTAGGAACAAACACACAGACAGGGATGAACACTAAAACGATGACAGGGACAGGGAAACCAGACACTGGAACAGGAACAGGAACTGACAAAGGAACCAAAACAGACTCCAAGACAAAAATAGACTGAAACAAGGGCGTGGACATGGGTACAACCATAGACCTGGGCATAAACTCTCCAGTTCTCAAAATACACAATGTGAACATTTACAGTGAACATCAAATATTATAATACAATAAACAGGATAATATCACTGCTTGAAATTAAAGGTTAAGTGAATGCATCCCAGATTCTGTACTCTTCTGAAAGAACCTTTCCATTTGCAGTTACTAACTTATACAATTAAATTATTGGTAGTTCTACATGTCCAAATTTGTTCAGAAAAATATGATTTGATATCAGAAGACCAACATTTATTTCACATACAACCAAAAACACATTGTCTTGTATGTCTTCTGTTTTAACAGAACTTACCAATACAAGGAAAACATGGAAGTGACTGCATTAAGGATTAAGGAGTTTAAAAAAATCAGGCCATTTATCTGGAAAATTCAATAGTGGTAAATTGTATCAAAATGTGAAATACATTCCCTCATCTCACCCAATTCAATAACTCCCATATGCTAAGTCTGCACGATTTGTACTCTGGAAGCTTGATTTACCACACTCTTCCATCACAAACAATTCTTCAGAAAGTTTTAACTGCACACTAAAAAGATGGGTAAATTGGATGCATGTCAGACCAGATAAAATGACTGTAAAATTCTTCCAACTGAAGACTATTTATGTGAATGAAACTCTCTGTGGTCTTAGTACCAGTTAATAAACTTTGGGATTGAAAGTAATCCGAAAGACACTACATTCCCCACTGATGTTGTAAGCCTGGAAGACATTGTCAAGCTGTATAAGGATGAACGATCTGACTCTCACAGAATGAAGGAACTTGATGAGGAGATCATGATATCAAAAATGTCTGGCTAAATTACTCATTTCTCAAAACAGAGTAGTCCATGTGCCCACAATGAAATCTTTTATTTGACCTCCCAATCCTGCCACTATTTGCTGTTAGGCTCTCTATTGGGTAGGATAAAAAAAATCTCCTTGAAAAAGCTGGTGATAATAGCACAGAGAATGTGTTCTGGCTGGAAAGGGTCAACAAAAGAAAAACCAGCATCACCAACACCTGATTCAAAGGGAAAGCTTGTGTTTTACCCATCATCTGAATCACCGCTTCACTGTCCCAGAGAAAGATAAGATTGACGTAGGTTGAAATGTGATGTTTAATTTTGTGAAATTGAATGAGAGCACAATGTTCTATCTTCCTTGCAAAAGGTATTGCAAAAATTACAATTTATTGGGAGAAGAAATATTGTCAAAGAAAGACAGAAGGCACAGATGAACAGGTGTATACATAGCTATAAAGTTTTAGACTAAATATCTACAAAGTGCAGTGGACTTAGGTACACTTTCTGACTTCCATAAAATTGGCCAAAAAAACCCATACATTTAGTATAGTACTCAGAAAGTAGTACACATTTTTCCCTGAAGGAACTGGCTGATTCATCCATAATCATATGTTGGTGGAAACTTATTTGTTACTGTTGTCATGTTAAAGTTAACAGGAAATGCTTATTTTTGTCACTTCCGTTTTGAAGCTTTGTGCTTGAACACGCACAGCAGAAGCAATGGTGCTGTCGTGTCCAGTAGCAGTGAGACAGAAGTTTTGATTTACTTTCCCGGCATGCAGCCAACGAGGTATTTTATGGTATTAGTACTTTATATTTTGTTTCGTTTTTTTTGCTATCATGTATGCTAACATGGTGTTTTGTGTTTAATACTGTGTATTATCAGTTTTCATGGTTTCATATGAAGACACTTCAGTAAAACCATATAAAGAAAACCAGTTGTGTCTGATCATGGTTCGGGAGTGAGTCACATTAATGTTCTATGCTGCATATTACGCCTTCATTTGTGAAAAAGATGTGCTAGTGCCTTTGAACGTCCTATTCTCTTTGTGTGTTAGTGCAATGCTGTAAGTGCACAAGCATGACCAAATTTCATAAAATATGTGACGTGCCTATTCTGTATAAATATGTATGCAACATAACTATGCATTCTGTATAAATATGTATGCCTGTACAAGTATCACTAATCAGATTTGTTTAATGGTTATTAATAAAAACTTTATTTATTATTAAGTTTCTCTTGCAACTTACAGTTCCAGTGTGATGCTTGCAGACAATGGTACCACGTCATGTGCATGAACATTTCTGGATGCAAGAAACAAAACCTGGAAATGTGGTCTTTGCTGAGCTAGTAAAAGTATACCTCAGCTATATTTACACTTAAACACATTTCAAACACTTAATCAAAGGATCTTGACTGAGGTTTCACATTCATTTATATCAGTTTAGACTGCTTACACCTGTTATTTTTTCATGAATTGCTAACTATGGAAGTGAATGTGGTACCCAGCCTATTCCCAGTGAAGAACAGATCCTGAGAAATTGCAAATGGACAAAATTATGTTACAGTTCACAGGTATAAGTTATATTTTTCTGATTACATGTTTCATACAAATGCACTGCTTAAATTGCCTCATTTTGCAATTGACAGGTCCAAGGTGACTCATGAAAACTCTGCCTACATGTCATGTGGACTTGCTACAAGTGAGTGCAGACAGGTGGGGCTCCTTAGGGAGGTTGAGTCTCTTTTACTGTCATTATAAACTTGGGGCCTGCTGTAATCCAATGTCTGTAAGCTAACAGGGGGGGCAACTGACAGGGCCAAGGTGATTCATGAAAACTCTGCCTACATGTCATGTTCACGGTTTCAAGCCATGACATGCTGTGGTGTGTAAGAAACCAAAGCTGGTCTGTGCCAAGTGCATAAGGTTAAGCTGCAATATATCTTGTTTAACATATCAAACATATTTCTCATTAACAGTTTCAAGGACAATAAGGGCTGTAGTAAGATTTTCTTCTTTACTGATGATTCATATTGTTTAACATGTGTTCATACTACTTAATTTGTTATTTACATAATTTTCTGCTAAAGGGTTCTGTGGTATGCTGCTATTCACTGGCACCCTGTCTGGTGCATGTTTGTACTTTGTGAAGACTTTATCTGTACTTTAGACTTTACTTTAACTGATCTCAGGAACGTTACAATTCACAGGTATGTTATATATGTTTGTCATGACAAACATATATAACATACCTGTGAACCTTTTACTTTCCTTCATGTCCCAGAAGGAGAACTCAAAGTCTTGTAATGTTTACATTATCTGTTCTTCAAAACCTTTGGCACAACTAATTCTAGCTCTTTACCTTTCCTGAGTTAATGACTACCCACTGGTCTGGAAGGAAACAGATGTGGTTGACCTTGGGCCCCCATGCCACACTTTCAGAGGCTGATCTCAGGGTCCCCTGCCATGCTTTCGGACCAGCTGCCTACTCTCCTGTTCTAGACTTAAAAAAGCTGCCAACACTGCCTTGAACAAGTTCCCTACCCGTCATCACCAACTATGTAGAGATCTACATGGAGCCCAAGTATCCATCCAGACACCATTATGATAATAACCGATAAATGATAATCCATCAAACTTGCATAATTACTTTGGTACACCTGAGCCTAACAGCAGACATGTGGTGGCAGTGTTTTTATTATTAGTAGTTTGAGCAGAGGAGGATTGCCCCCCTTAAAAGTCTGGTTCCTCCCAAGGTTTCTTCCTCCAGTTCTGAGGGACTTTTTCCTTGCCCTTGTCACTTTTTGGCTTGCTCACTTGGGGTTTGTGAGTTTATGCTTTATATTGTTGTTTTTTTCCTAATTTTGAATTCTGATTTGTTACATCAGTTGTGAAAGAATTACTATACAAATTTGACAATGTGAATCATTTTCTCAGCTTTTCTTTCCAATGGCCAACATTTTATGGACATTTCTATAGAGGTTTTACTTCTGTAGCTGCTGATACAATGAGAACTTTAATTGTTTATCACTAAATATCAAATGATCACTCATCAATAAAGAAGTTTGCAATCCTCCTCTAACTCAAAATAAATGAAACAAGCACACGTTAGTCACCTAGTCATAAATATTAAATGGGTTGAAATGTATTCTTATAAAATTATGGGCTGAACTTTAACAAAGCATGTAACAAAATGATAAAGATAAAAAATATCAGAAAGGTTAAGTCCCATTTATGTAGCACATTTAAAAGACAAGTGTCAGCCGAAGTGCTGAACAATAACTTATTTACAACTAACCTGTTATAATTACACACTGAATTCAACAGAAAAATAACATGCAAATGAGACCATACCAACAATAAAACAAAGTGAAAAAGACTTGAACACCGTAGAGAATATGTGCATTTTTACATTTTACTTTAAAACATCTACTTTTGGCAGTTCTTTTGTAATAAAAGTAAAATTGTTCCAGAATTCTGGGGTAGCTCTAGAAAAGGCCCAGTCACTTTTAAACCTCAACCAAGAGCAAGGAATGGCTAAAAGCAGATGACTGAATGACTGAGATGCTCGTAAGTAAGAATGATAGCATAGGAGGTAAGAAATACAACTTGGCACTAAACCGTGCAGCTTTAAAAACAAACAACAAAACCTTAAAATTCATTCTGTATTTTGTTGGTTGCAATTGCATTAACGCCAGTACAGTAGTAATACTCTTGCTTGGTAATACTAGTCACGAGCCTGTAACTGTGACCAGCTGAACTGATTGACTCCCAAATACTGGCATGACCAATGAAAGAAACTACTCCTCAAAACAGGGTTTCTTTGTTTGTGAAAGCTGAGGGAGGATCAAAGATTAAACCAAAGCTTTTTTATATGGTTGCGTACATTGTATTTTGAAAGATCTAAAGTATTTTAATTAAAACTTGGATCAAATATATGTTTTTACATTTCTTAAACTGATGAGGTAGTGAGTTCTACTTATGTTTAGTATTGTAAAGGCCAGAACAAGTCACAAATAGAAACAAATTTCCAAAAGCTAATAAGAAAATATTGTGTTGTGTTAATCTTCCATATCTACTTACACAAGGACCCAAAAGAAAAATCAGATTCATTTATTGTGTCAAACGTTTGTAATTTTTGTGGCAGGCTGAAGGATGAAAGAGGTGTGCTGTAGATTGTGAGAAAAAGTGAGAGATCTTGAAGCAAAAACAGAAAAAGAGATACATTTTGTCACTCTGAACCAGGATGGAAAAGCTTACAAGCAGCTGGTATTCCCAGGCAGTCTCCCATCCAAGTACTAATCAGGCCCTACCCTGCTTGACTTCTGAGGTCTGACGAGATCAGGCATTCTCTTTTTTGTTTCCCTCTTTAATAATCCAACTTTATTAACAACTATGACAACTTTCAAGCTCTACAAAATAACCAAAAAAACCACAGAATTTCACAAGCAAGGAACTTAATTCCTCAATAAAAGAAACCAACACATCAAAGTTCAAAAACTGTACAATAACACTTGAAAAAAGGAACATAATTCATCGACAAGAACAAAAACTGTACAGCAACATTCAGATTACACAAACGATCAACTAGAATTCCTACAAGAAACACAGAAACAACACAGTGCACATATTAACGGTCAGCAAATCCTGACTTACACAGAACACGTAGGTTCACAAACAAAAAATTCTAATCTAAAATGTGTTAAAATCCAGAATGTGTTAAAAATACCTCTCCATCCCGTAGCCACCCGAGGAATCTGCTCCGTCAATCGTGCCAACCATTTAACTTAATCACAATTATGCAGATACATAAAAAAAAGCAAATAAATGTCATTCAGCCAACATCCCACCCCATCTGAAATCACCTCTTTTCTCCCTCATCCCATTGAGAGTCTGGACCAAAAGACAGCTTTCGATTTAAATACTGGCCAGTGTGGCATCGATGCTTTTCCGCTCCTCACCGCATTTCGTCTCACTCATATGCACCATTTTGCCACCAGCCCCATCAGACGCACCATTTTTCCTCTCCATCCCCCTACCAACTTCCAAACAAAAAAGCAATTTCCCATCCTACCCTCCTCAGCTGGTCTTCATATTCTCTTATCCCCAACACCCTTTTTGCCACCCTTTTCAGCCTCTCCATAAAACCCCTAAAAGCCGGGCAGCTGAGGAAGAGGTGCACGACTCCCTCCTCTTCTTCCCTATACACCTGACACATCCCATCCAGATTTTTCCCCATCCATCACCGCCTCTCGATCCTTGCACCTCCATTGCAGCTTTGGCAGTAGTTCACCCCATACTGTTTATAAGCTCCCTGTCGAACCCAGGGAGCCCTCTCAGCATTTCTCCCCCAACCATCATCCACAGGACATTTTTCCCCCATTCCAAAACCTCCCACCATCCCCAAGAAATGTAGGAACATGACCTCCCACGTTCCTCTCCCCTTCCCTCCTTGGACCGCTACACTGTCCTCCCTCTCAGAGCCTTCAGTCGCATCAATGGATCCTGCAGCCCCATTCCTCTGTCCTAAACCTTCCCAATCAAGGTGCTATAAGCAACTTGTGCCCCTCCACCACCCCAGAGAAACCCCATGACAGTCCCCCTTAGCCGCCATTGTACCCACATTGGCATTCTAACACTGCCAGAACATACCAAACCTTTGTGAGCAATAATGAATTGAGGACAAGGACACACCCTCTCAAAGAGAGCGGCCTCCTCCTCCAAAAACACAACCTCCTCTCCGTGTTCTCCAGTAACCCCTCCCACATGGCAGTCAAGGTTTCCTCTACATCAGTCCCTACAACCACCCCAAGTACTGTAACATTTCTACCTCCCTCTTCTAACTGGGCGTGACCGCAGCATGCTAGCCTGCCTAGCCCTGTCGGCTAACACTCCTGCAAAGTCTGATAACTCCTCTGTCAACGATGGTCTGCTTAACATCCGCTCACTCACTGGCAAAGGACATCTCATCCTCCCCATCTGCGTTCAACTGCTTTCTCTATCACGTCATTTTTTGACAGTAAAATTCTAAAGATCCACCAGCATCTCAGTTCACAACCCTGTATTACTTTTGAACTCTCTCCTCCTGACCACTCCTTTTCCTCCTTTCAGTTCCCAACAACTTCAGATATTAAAAACCTCATTCACAAATCCAAGTCGTCCACCTGTCAGCTTGACCCTCTGCCATTATTCACTCCTCTCTCTCTACAGTTCCTGTGTCATTCAAAACCACTGCCATAACCTATCCTAAAAAAAAACTGGTGCTGATCACTCCAATTTCAATAATTTCCATCCTATCTCTAATCTACCCTTCATTTCCAAAATTCTTGAGAAAATGGTAGCATCCCCACACTTATTTATCCAACAATAACCTGTATGAACTGTTCCAATCTGGTTTTCGCCCCCTTCATAGTACAGAAACAGCTCTCATAAAAATCACTAATGACCTCCTTATGGCAGCTGATTCCAGTTTACTGTCCATTCTCATCCTCCTTGATTTGAGTGCAGCATTTGACACTATCTGCCATGCCTCCCTCTTCAACAGACTTTCCTCAATTGGTATCACTCAGACTCCTTTAAGCTGGTTTATATCATCTCACTTGCCACACTCAGTTCTTTGACATGCTTTCATTTCCAGCCTTCCTCTGTCAATTCAGGAGTCCCCCAGGGCTCTGCCTTAGGGCCCCTCCTCTTCATCATCTACCTTCTTCCCCTGGGCAATATCTTTTGAAAACATAACATTGATTTCCACTGTTACCTGGATGACTATGTTACCATTATACCTGCCTCCAACCTCCCACCGTCCTCTCTTACTGACTGCTTGACTGAAATCAAATCCTGGTTCTCTTCAAATTTGCTCAAATTAAACAGTGATAAAACAGAGGTTCACCTCATTGGTACAAATCAACTCTATCCAAAATCAAAAGTTTCAGCCTTGAAATTGATAACTGCTCTGTTTCTCCCTCCCCACAGGTAAAGAGTCTGGGTGTCATCCTTGCTAGTACCTTTTCATTCCAGTCCCATATCAACAACATTACCCGATCTGCGTACTTCCACCTTCGTAACATCAACTGCCTCTGCCCCTCCTTTACTCCCCATTCCACTGCCATCCTTGTTTACTGCCTCGTTACATCCCACCTTGATTATTGCAACTCCCTCCTTTACGGTCTCCCCCACAAATATCTCCATAAGCTCCAACTGGTACAAAACTCAGCTGCCCGTATCATTACCAGAACCCCATCCATTCACCACATCACTCCTGTCCTGCAACAGCTTCACTGGCTCCCCACTGATTTCCATATAGAATACATAATTCTTCTGTTCACTTTCAAGGTTCCATATCTTTTCAATCTTCTCCATGTTGCTACTCCCTCTCGCTCCCTCAGATCTTCTTCCTCCATCTACCTGTCTGTCCCCTCCACCCATCTCACCACCATGGGGAGCAGAGTGACTGAAAACTCGAAATCCTTACCACCTTACATAAGGAACATAAATTCACTTCCAAACTTTAAATCTGCTCTCAAAACACACCTGTTTTTATTCTCCATTTTATTTTTCTTATAATTTATCTTGTTTCTTATTATTTCATTTTATTGTCTATTTTACTCTTGTCCTTGAGTGCCAGAAAGGCGCCTTTGAAATAAAATGTATTATGATTATTATTAAGTACGTTGGCAACCTTGGTGCCTCTCCCAGTCTTACCACAGATTTTCCCATGTTGACTTTAGCCCCAGATGCCTTCCCAAATTGTTCAACTACCTCCATTATCACAAAAACCTCCTTGACTTCCCTTACTATTACAGTGGCTTCATCGGCATACTGAAATAAGGTAGGAGCTGTTCCCACCTGTCCCACCCTCACACCCTTTACATCCTCTAATCCCATGACTGCCAACCCCAATGGCTCTGCCACCAAAAAATAGAGCGCTGCAGAGAGTGGACAACCCTGTCTTATAGATGTAACAGCAAATGCCTCAGAGAGGAAGCCATTGCACTTGACCCATGCCACTGCCCATCCATACAATACCATCACCCATCTCAAGAAATCCCCTCGGAGGCTGAAGGCACGCAATACCCAAAAGAGAAACATGTTCCACACTGTCAAAGGCCTTCTCAAAATCCAGGCATAGGTACAGCAAAAACATTATCAAAAATGTCTCTTCCCTCAAAAGCATATGCCTATGTCATTGTCACCAATCGGGGCATGAGCGCCACCAGCCTTGTGCCCTTGCCAGGACCTTATAGTCTACATTCAGCATTGACAGTGGTCTATAGCTGCTCAAGTCCACCCCATCTCCTATCTTCTTGAAAACCAATCTGATGCGCGCCACTTTCATGGAGGGGCACAACTCTCCCGCTCCTGAAGCACTGCCTGTAGACTTCCATGAGAATAGGCACAAAAATGGATTTAAACGCCATGTAAAATTCCACAGGGAGTCCATCTCCCCCCCTGGTGCCCTCCCTCCCTTCAACCCCTCCATTGCATCCACCACCTCATCCACCCCTATTTGGGTCTCTCCCCCTTCCTCCTCTCCACCCTCCTCCTGTGCAGCAATGTGTAGGAGCATATGCTCCATGTACTCCCAATCCACTCCTTTTAGTGTTAGTAGTTTTAGTGTTTAGCTTAGTGTTCTCTCACCACCTTTAAAAGCTTCTTCTCCTCTCTTACCCTTTCCCCCCCGAGGGCATTAGTACCTCTCTAATTTGCCCCCCTTGTGTACAACTCATTCAGCTCTGAAAAAGAAGGCAGTGCACTGCTCCCCCTCAGCCATTTCCCTCAATCTACTCCTCACCCTTGCTCCTCTGTACCTTCTTTCTTCCATGCCCCACAATATTTCCTCCACTTGTACCACTCTCTGTTCCTCTGCCTCATACCGCTCTTTTGCCCTCAGTCTGGTGAGCTCCCCCATTAGCACCATCGCCTCCTCTCTCCTCTCACTCTGCACCTTTGCCCCATGATTGATGGCATGACATCTAATATCCCATTTCAAGTTATCCCCCCACAACTTTATATCTGTCTTGAGTAGTGGACAGAGCTGCCCAGCAACCATCCTGTGCAAATCCTGCTTGTAATCGAAATCAGTTCAGTATTGAAGGCCCAGACTCCTGGCCCCATCCACAACCACCCCCCCCATGCTCAAGTGTGCCTTCAAAATAAACTGGTCACTGAGAGAGGTCTTATATTATATACATATTGTACCCTTACCACGTTAACATACTCCTTCTGGACTATAGAAGATAGTCCAAACGGCTCTGCTTAAGTGTCCCTTCTAACCACTGCCTTCTCGAATACTCCCTTATCCCTTGTTTCCCCCTCCTCCATACGTCCATTAACCCTTCCCTCCACATTAGCCCTTTCAATGCCTCGCTCCCTACGTCGGCCCTGAACACCATCTCATGTGCAACATCTATCCTCCCCATCAGTGTATTAAAATCCCCTACCATATATACACTCCTTCCCACCCCCCAGCCACCTCTACCCCCAACTTCCCAAAAAAAAAAATGTGCCTTCTCAAGAGGGTCGTTAGGGGTGTGTATATTATCAAAAACACTGTCACCCTTCCACCTTTACCTTGACAGCTATTCCTCTCTCTTATTCCTCCACTCACTCCACCATCTCCCACTCACACACTCCTCTCCTGACAAGTATAGCCAACCCCTCCCTAGCTACCATCCCATTTTTTTCCACCATTCGTTTTTGGTCCTCCGTCCACCCTGTTTCCTGCAAACATAAGACATCAATGTCATCAACAAGAAACAAAAGATTTTCCAATTTCTCCATTGAGGTAAGCCCTCACATTTAAAGATGCCATTGTAATTGACATATGTTACACACCATACCTTGTTCCATCTGCAACATCAGTACCACCTCCTTATTTCATGCAATGGCACTACTCCCAAAGTTGTCAGTCTTGAGTATATCCTGATCATCAATATATGCTGGCAGATGGATTTGTTTTTGAATTTTACAATTAAATCTTCCAAATTTACTCACAGAAGGTGTGATGGTATGTGGAGGATGACAGCATTTTGACACCCCTTGGTGGTTAATATTGAGAATGTAGTAAGTTGGGTAACATTCTTTTCTATTGATTATCAATGATCACATGCGGGTGTGGCATTACCTGAGTCTGAGGATTTGCACAAGGGGGTGTGTTCAGAGATCTTCCTTTCATCCTTCTCCATCTGCCTGTGTTTAGCCATGGAGAAGCTTTGTTTGAAAGTTTAAATTATGTCTCATCTTTATTGATAAAGATTAATGAATATTTTGTGGCTTTACCACATATTTAGATAGCATTATACAGAGATGCTAAATCCTGGGTTGTCATGTGTAGTGCAACTATCTGTCGTACTACAGAGTGTTATTTGTATTGAATATATTTGTATATATTTTTAGTTTCACAAGGTTTTGGAAAAGCACTGTAAAAATACATGCTGAGGAAGATAAACAAGTAAAATTAACTTCTACATCTGAATCATCATTAAACGCTTTCAGTGTTAGTGAAAAAACAGCAAACACCAAGGATAACACAGCAATTCTTGCAAACAGGGACAGCTCTGACCCTAAGGATAACAGTGTTTTAGTAGTTTCAGACTGAATAGGAAGTCTGCAGCGTATACCATGGATGATAATGTGAACACCGAAGATCGAAAGAAAACTCAATTCCCAGTTTCATCTGTGAAATCTCATGTTACCAGGTCTGTTGCTAGTTCTTCTAACAGATCCAGCAAATCTTCAGAAAGTTTGGTTGCAGCTAAAGCACGCGCCAGAGCTGAGGCAGTACGGGCTCGCTCCACCTTTGTGAAAAGAGAAATTGAGCTCGTGGTTGAAAAAGCCCAGTTGGGAGCAGCTCTAGCCACATTGAAACAAGAGGAAGGTTGCAGCTGCTTTAGCTGAGGCAGAGGTTTTAGAATCAGCTGCAGCAGAGATGGAGTTTAAATCAGACTTTGCAATGGACACCACAAGAATTTCACATGAGTCCACTGAAAAAAGAACAAGTGACTATGTTTAATGTCTTTCCAAAATACACTCTAGTCAATGGTTGTCGCCCCATCCTGAGTCCTACATCGCACTGAATGAGCCACGTGACATCTCTCAGGTTTTGCCACTCCATGATGTGGAAAGGTATCCCACCAGAACAGCTGATGATAGACTGGATGTCACTCCAGCATGTATCCAGCAACATACTGGCTACTCTGAAGGGGATTACATGGATCAAACAACCACACAAAATTACAGTGTGACCCATCCACATAATGTCACCCCCTCGAAAGGAACACCACTCCACACATGTCCTCTTAGGATGCATGCATTAGTCATCTGCTCCTGATCATACGGGCATGAATGATTTTGCTGTTTAAATGGCTTGTTGGGAACGTGTGACCTCTGGGATGACAAAGTTTGATGATTGTCGGGAATTATTGGAGTTTGAAGTCTACATTCACGAATGTCATTCAAGGTCTGAAACTCACCTGTGATGAAGAGCTTAACTTTCTCACAGTGTAGCTGGGTCCTCAGTCATCAGAGCAGGTTAAGAGAATTAGAGCAGTTCATGTTCATCCTGCTGCTGGGCTTAGGATGGCATGGATGCGTCTTGAGGAGCGCTATGGGTCACCTGAAATAATTGAGAAGGTTCTGTTGGACAAACTGGACAAATTTCCTAAGGTTTGCAACAAGGATCCCCTCAAACTGAGAGAGCTTGGTGATTTGTTAAAGAAGCTGGACTCAGCTAAATTAGAGGGTTCTTTGCCAGGGCTCCCTTACTTAGATACCACTCAATAGTGGAGAAGTTGCCATATGGCCTCCAAGAAAAATGAATGGCATAAGGCCGTGCTTTCAAGCTTAAAAACCAAGTCCAGTTTCCATCATTCTCATTCTTAGCTGATTTCATCTGCAAAGAAGCTCGTATACATAATGATCCTAGTTTTGCATTCAATTCATTTGGGATCATGACAGCAAGACCAGACTACCCTGCAAAGAGATACACGCACCTGAAGGGCGAAGTCATCCTACAAAACAGAGATTTCATCAACATCTGTCATCAAGGCTACAGAGTCTAGCAGTAAGTTAGATGTGAACAGACAGTGTTCAATTAAAAGGAAACCTCATTCTCTCAAATGATATAGAGGGGTCCAAGCTAAAACACTTGAAGAGGGCAAAACATTTCTCAAAGAGAATGACCTATGTTTTAGATGTTGTTCTTCAACTGATCATGTTGCAAGAGACTGCAAAATAATTATTCAGTGCAAACAGTGTGACAGTGACAAGCATGTCATAGCTTATCATCCAGGACCAGCTCCATGGGCTGCCAAAGACCACGAAGTAGAGCATGGCGGGGAGGAAAGTGAAGAGATGTCTCCTGACATAGTCTCTAAATGCAGAGATGTGTGTGGTGAAGCCAGTAAGTCATGCTCATGTTCTAAAATCTGCCTCAAAGAAGTGCATCCCAAAGAACACCCAGAATGGGCTATTAAAGTTTATTCTGTACTTGATGTTCAAAGTAATAGGTCTCTCACTCAGAGTTTTTTTTACCTGTTTGACCTCAAGGGTATGCATGCTCTCTACACATTGCGTACATGTGCTGGAATCACAGAGCTGTCTGAAAGAAGAAGAGTCGGATTCATTGCTCAGCCCTTGGACGGACATCTCAGCATCCCTCTTCCCACACTTATTGAGTGTAGCCATATTCCTGATTCCATCAAATTTCACCAGTAATATCTTTATGGACTTTTTCAATCATAAAATAGAAAATATTAGACAGAAAATTCAACCCATAATATTAAATCCAAACAGTTTGTCTTCAGGTCTGGCTGATATAGAACAAAATATAGATATAGAAGAAAAGTTGGAAACCTTTCACCCACTTCCACAGTCAGAATTAGAGAAAATTATTTACTCCTCAAATTCTACCACCTGCTGTTTAGATGCAATACCATCAAACCTACTTAAAGACATGCTGCCAGCTATAATCAAACCTCTCTTAACAATAGTAAACTCTTCTCTTAGTCTAGGTTACATACCTAAAGCTTTTAAAGTAGCAGTCATTAAACCACTGCTCAAGAAAGCAAATCTGGATCAGAGTGTACTGGATAATTACAGACCTATTTCTAATTTACCATTTATATCTAAGATTTTAGAAAAAGCTGTGGCCCAACAACTGTGCAGATACCTGCACAAGAATCACATATATGAAAAATTCCAATCTGGATTCAGGCCTCATCATAGTACTGAGACAGCCCTAGTTAGGATCACAAATGATCTCCTTCTTGCCTCTGATCAAGGCTGTGTGTCACTGCTTGTGCTGCTAGATTTAAGTGCAGCATTTGATACAATAGATCACACTATTCTCCTAGAAAGATTAGAAAACGTGGTGGGAATCACAGGGACAGCCCTCTCATGGTTCAGATCTTACCTAACTGATTGGTTTCAATTTGTTAATGTAAAGGATGTGTCTTCCAATCACACTCAAATGAGATATGGAATCCCACAAGGCTCTATTTTAGGACCACTACTGTTCACTCTTTACATGCTACCCCTTGGCACAGTAATAAACAGACATGGCATTAATTTCCACTGTTATGCAGATGATACTCAATTGTATATATCAGCCAAACCTGATGATAAAACTAGATTAAAGAAAATGGAAGACTGTATAAAAGACATAAAATCTTGGATGGGGCATAACTTCCTCCTTCTAAATAGTAACAAAACAGAGGTCCTCCTTTGGGTCCTAAAATTGCAAGAAATAAATTATCAGACTTGATGCTAAATCTGGCCGATTTCTCAGTTATACCTAATTCAGTAGCCAAAAATCTTGGCATCATAATTGATTCAGATTTATCGTTTGACCAACCCATAGGTAATATTACTAGGACCGCTTTTCTCCATCTTCGAAATATTTCCAAGTTAAGAAAAGCCCTATCCTTACACACTGCTGAAAAACTGGTGCATGCTTTTATTACCTCAAGGTTAGATTACTGCAATGCACTATTGTCAGGTTGGAACCTAAACAGACTTCAGTTAGTTCAAAATGCTGCAGCCAGGGTCTTAACTAAAACTAGAAAATTTGACCACATCAGTCCAATACTATCAGCACTGCATTGGCTTCCGGTTAAATTCCGAATTGAATACAAAATTCTTTTACTTGCATATAAAGCCCTACACGGGCTCGCTCCTGAATACTTACAGAATCTAATTCACCTTTATGAGCCACCACGATCACTCAGATCACAGGGTGCTGGCTTCCTATTAGTTCCCAAAATTCAGAACGCTTCAGCAGGGGGAAGAGCCTTTTCTCACAAAGCCCCCCAGCTCTGGAATAACCTTCCAGATAATGTTCGGGACTCAGACACAGTCTCAGTCTTCAAGTCTAGGCTGAAAACTTACTTGTTCAGTGTAGCATTTGGTCATTAATGTCTTAGCTTAGTTACAGGCTGCAGATCCAGGGGTTCATGGACATAGGGTTTTATGGTAAACTGGGATGTTGGTGCTGCCATCTGACTCCTTCTCGCGATCACTCTGGTTTGTGACGGTGGAGCAGTTAGACGCCAATGTTTCAGGATGCTCCCATGTTTATGTTACCTTCTGGTTCTCTCCTTAGTTATGCTGTTATAATCAGATCTGCCGGAGTCACTCGCCACACTCTGGTAATGTTTACATTCTCTGTTCTCTTTTTAAATTTCAAACTAATTCATCTCTGTATCTTTTCCGAGTTAACGATGACCCACCAGCCAGAACTGATTAGGTCCTAACCCCAAGTTCTTCTGCCCCACCTGAGAAGGACTCCAAGCTCCCCTGATACATGTATACATTGGCTCTCCACCTTCCACCAACTGGACCTGGACTAGTTTCCCACACTGCCATGGACTAGCTGCTCACCCACCATCACCAACTGTAGAAATCTACTGTTAATATTATGTCCACCAGAGAATTAACATTACTTCAATACCCGAGTAATAGAACAGAGATGTAGGGGTCCAGTGTCCCCTAACTATGTATAAGTAGTTTGACCAGAGGAGGATGGGTCCTCCCCTTGTGAGCCTGGTTCCTCCCAAGGTTTCTTCCTCCAGCTGAGGGAGTTTTTCCTTGCCACTGTCGCCATGTGGCTTGCTCACTAGGGGTTCTGTCATTTATACTTTGTTTCTGTTTTAACTTTTCTTATTTATTTATTTATTTATTTATTTATTTATTTAATTTCTGTGAAGCTGCTCTGTGACAACTTCAGTTGTGAAGAGCGCTATAAAAATAAATTTTGATTTGATTTGATTTGATTTGACAGGTAAGAGATATCTACTCCTGAGGCCATCAAACACCACCCTCATCTGAAGTCTATTGCTCATCTCATCCCTGAGCTTGACCATGATGCTCAAATTCTCCTTCTTCTGGGACAAGATGTTCTACAAGTTCTCAAGGTGAGGGACCAGCATAAAGGGCTTAATAATGCTCCCTACGCTCAAAGACTTGACCTTGGATGTGTGGTGGTTGGAGAGGTCTGTCTGGGTGCAGCTCACAAGCCTAAAGCAGTTAATGTCTACCAAATTAATGTCTTGGAGAATGGCTGCTACTCTCACCTCAATCCGTGTCCCAACCACCTTTTTCTGAAAGAGAAGCACACAGTAAGGAATGGTGTAAGGCCATTTAACTCTCAATACCTACCCTACTTTCTGTCTGACAGTCTGCTTTAGAACTTTGATGGTCATTCACTTGGAAGTGAGATTTTCAAAGAAAAAAGAATAACACGGTTGCTCCATATGTTGAGGACAAATTGAGGACAGTTCATTCAGTTGATGGACAAGGAAATGTTTATAGATGATGCTAACAGTTGCTAACGGTGGTGCTAACGGTGGTGCCCCTTAGGTTTCACACACTGAGGCCACGGCTGCCTAATAATAGAGAATAAGCCCTGAACTGCTTTACCAGTCTTTGTCCAACGCTGGAAAGAAAGCCTGAAATGAAGAATAATTTTTTGGGTTTGATGCATAATATTTTTGACTGCTATCATGCTGAACTGGCTCCAACAATGTATGATGGAGAAGAATGCTCTTCCCAGTTTTGGTGTCTACCATCCACGCAAGCCTGACCAGATCAGAGTTGTGTTTGATTCCAGTGCTCCACATCTTGGGATCTCATTGAACAACGTGTTGATAATTTAAACAGTTTGCAGGGGGTATTAATGCGGTTTATGTGTGAACAGGTAGCCATCACAGCAGATATTGAACAAATGTTCCACAGCTTTGTCGTCAGAGTTTACCACAGAAATCTCCTTAGATTTTTGTGGTTCACAGACAATGATACCACCAAGAACATTGTGGAAAACAGGATGAAAGTCCATGTATTTGGTAATCGCCTCTCTGCAGCAGTTGCTACTTATGGGCTACGGCGAGCAGCAATGCATGGAGAGGATGAGATTGGTGAAGGCAAAGCAGTTCATACATAGGTACTTTTATGTGGACGATGCACTCAAGTCACTGCCATCTGCAACAGCAGCCATTTGTCTACTAAAAACAGCAAAGTGTATGTTTGCTATCTCCAACTTGAGACTGCGTAAAATAGCATCTAACTGCCAAATTGTCATGCAGGCCTTTCCATCAACAGACCATGCAAAGGACTTGAAAAATCTCAACCTAGACAAAGATTCACCTCCACTACAATGCAGCCTTGGGCTAAGCTGGGATCTTGTGAACGACACTTTCACATTCTGTATTGCCAGGAGTGAAAAGCCATTCACTTGAAGAGGCATACTTGCAACCATCAATAATCTGTTTGACCCACTTGGTTTTGTAGTTCTAGTTACTATTCATGGGAAGCTCTTGTTGTGGCAGTTTACACACAACAACAATGACTGGGATGCTCCTCTTCCAGCTGAAAAGGAAACAGAATGGAGTGTTTGGAGAGACTCACTGCAGGATTTGGCACAGTTGGAAATTCCCAGAGCCTACATTGCTGTCTCTCTGTCCACCGCTTGATGTACAGAGATTCACATGTTCTCGGATGCGTCCACAAAAGTCATTGCGGCTGTGGCTTATTTCAAGGTGATAGACATGGAAGGAAAATGTCATGTTGGGTTTATTACGGGAAAAGCCAAATTAGCCCGATTGTCATTCCATACTGTTCCCAGACTTGAATTAGGTGCCACTGTCTTGACAGTGGAACTTGCTGAGGTGCTTGTGAAAGAGCTGGACATCAAGCTTGACAATCTTAAGTTCTAAGCTGACAGCAAAGTGGTGCTAGGGTACATCTATAATGAATGCAGGAGGTTTTATGTGTATGTTAGCAACAGGGTGGAATGGATAAGGAGTTGATTTGTTTCTCAAACCCTGAACAATGGCATTATGTCCACACTGATGAGAATCCTGCAGATGTCGCCATCAGGTCAGTGTCTCCAGCTCATCTCTCACACACTAACTGGCTTACTGGTCCAGATTTCCTGTGACACTCTGAAGGAACAGACACAGATGAAGAAACATCTTATGGCCTCATTTATCCAGATTGCGATGTGGAGGTACGAAGCCACATTACTACAATGGCAAACTGCCAGAGAGGTATTGGGTCACATCGCTTTGAAAGGTTCTCCAGGTGGCAATCCCTTGTCAGAGCTATAGCCATACTCATCCACATCATTCAGTCCTTCAAGTCTGAGAAGGACAGCAACAAACAAGATTGCAGAGGTTGGCATCACCTTTTGAGGCCATACAAAGCCAAACCAAGTGGCAAGATAGCCAACCCAATGTCAAGGAAGGAGACTTGGTGCTGCTCAAAGATCCTCAGGTGAAACGAAATCTGTGGCCCATGGCTCTCATTACCAAGGCTCATGCTGACAGTGACGGAAAAGTCAGGAAGATTGAAACTTCCCAGATTAAAACCTTGTTTAGGCCAGTAGCAGAAGTAGTGGTGCTTATGTGCTAAATACTCACCATGGACAGTTCTTTCTGTTATTTTCTTTAGTTCTTTGGACTGCTGAGAAATTGGTAGTGCTATCGTGTTCAGCACCAGGCGGGGAGTGTGATGGTATGTGGAGGATGACAGCATTTTGGCACCCCCTGGTGGTTAATTTGGAGAGTGTAGTAAATTGGGTAACATTCTTTTCTATTGATTGTCAATGATCACATGTGGGTGTGGAATTACCTGAGGAATTACCTGAGTCTGAGGATTTGCACAAGGTGTGTTCAGAGCTCTTCCTTTCATCCTTCTACATCTGTCTGTGTTTAGCCGTGGAGAAGCTTTGTTTGTAAGCTTATATTATGTTTCATCTTTATTGATAAAGATTAATGAATATTTTGTGGCTTTGCCACATATTTAAATAGCATTATAAAAATACACTAAATCCTGGGTTGCCCTGTGTAGTGTAACTATCTGTCATAGTACAGAGTGTTATTTGTATGTTATATGTATTTAATATATTCTTTATATTTATTTTTAGTTTCACAAGGTTTTGGAAAAGCACTGTAAAAATACATGCTGAGGAAGATAAACAAGTAAACTTCTACATCTGAATCATACATCTGTTTAGCTATCTGTCACTTTGTGTAAAGTTACACACACTGGGGACAGAATACAAGGACCCAAAAGAAAAATCTGATTCATTTTTTTGTGTTGAACGTTTGTAATTTTTGTGGATGGCTGAAGGGTGAAAGAGGCGTGCTGTAGATTGTGTGAGAGATCTTGAAGCAAATACAGAAAAAAATATATTTTGTCACTCTGAGACTGACAAAATGGATGGAAAAGCTTACAGCACCTGGTATTCCCAGGCAGTCTCTCATCCAAATATTAACCAGGATAACCTGCTTGGCTTCTGAGATCTGGCGAGATCAAGCGTTCTTTTATTTGTTTATTCCAACACAATTCCAAACTTCACAAATAAACAAGGACAGTATGTCACAAGTAATAAGCTTAACACCTCAATCAAAGAAAGACAATACATCAGTATTCACACAGCACAATGACACATTGTAAAGAAACACAACCTATCAACAAAAAGAAATACATTGCAGCAACATTGAAGTTACACACAGAAACAACTAGAATATCTACAAGAAACATAAGTGCACAGTACAAATTATAACACCAGCAAATCCGAACTTACACGGAACAAGTCTTCACAAAAACAAAAAACCCACACAGATAGAAATATATAAAAAATGTTAAAAACACCTCCATCCTGTAGCCGCCCGAGGAATCCGCTCCGCCGGTCAATCCACCCCTCTTCCAAAATCTCCGCCAGAGCAAACACCCCAGGCGACCTGCAGAGACAAAAAATAAAAAGCAAATAACTGTCATTCAGCCAAAGTACCACTGCCTTCCACCCCATCTGACATCACCCCTTCTCTCTCTCATCTTGTTGGCCAAAAAGACAGCCTTCATTTTTGTACCCACATAGGCATTGCAGATACTACCAAACCTTTGATAGGAATAGTGCATTTAGGACGAGGACACACCCCCTCAAAGAGAGCACTCTCTTCCTCCAAAAGCATAACCTACTCTCCATGTTCTCCTGTAATCCCTCCCATGTGACTGTTTTGTTTTCCTTTTCATCAGTCCCTACCACCACCCGCAATACTGTAACGTGTCTATCTCCCTCCTCTATCGGTAAGTACATTGGCAGCCTTGGTGCCTCTCCCAGTCTTAACACCACAGATTTCCCCATAGTTTTAGTCCCTGATGCCTTCCCAAATCGTTCAACTATGTCTATTACAGCACAGACCTCCTTCACTTCCCCTACTATTACAGTGATGTTGTCAGCATACTGGAACAAGGCAGGAGCTGTTCCTACCTGTCCCACCCTCATCCCCTTTACATCCTTTAAAGGGGGTGAGGGTGGCTCTGCCACCAAAGAATAGAGCACTGCAGAGAGTGACAACCCTGTCTTACAGATCTCCTAACAGCAAATGCCTCAGTGAAGAAGCCATTGCACTTCACCCATGCCACCGCTCCTCCATACAATATCCCTACCCATCTCAAGAATGCCCCTCTGAGGCTGAAGTTGCACAATACCCCAAAGAGACTCCCATGCTCTACACTGTCAAAGGCCTTTTCAAGATCCAGGCAGATAAGATATCCACTCTGTCCCATCTCATTCATGTAAGTCACCAGTTGTGAGACAGCAAAAATATTATCAAAAATGTCCCTTCCCCTGATAGCATAGGCCTGCATTGTTGTTACCAATCAGGGCATGAGTGCCGCCAACCTCAACGCCAGGGTTCTTGCCAGGATCTTATGGTCTACATTCAGCATCGACAGCGGTCTACAGCCTTCACAATGGAGTGGTCACTTAGACAAGTCTCCACATATTGTACCTTAACCAACATTTACACACTCCTCCTCTCTGCATAGAAGATAATCCCGTCGGCTCTGCTTCAGTGTCCCTTCTGCCCAATGCCTTCTCGAATACTTCCTTATCCCTTGTTTCCCCCACCTCCATACATCTATCAACCCTTCCCTCCACATTAACCCTTTAACAGGGTTAATACAGGAATCCTAGACTTCAATTTGCTACCTTATACTTTCCATTTTACGACCTCTACAATATTTTTACTATCAGCACAAATTCGAGCAGCAGCCTTTTTTTGGGTAGAGGTGGATTCACAGCACTAAGCCATATAAAATGAAAGCCCATCTCTCACTGAAGACGAAACTTTATGCCACTTACTTGAAGGTGTAACTGTGACTTTGTGTTGACTAAGACCTCATTCATAATATTCCAAATGCATTTCAAGAAGTCTTTTTTTTTAAGAATATAAACAAAATGCACTGAAATTCAAGTTTCACAAGCCAATTATTTATTTGAAAATATTGTCATTTTCAGACCAGTGGTAGAGTGGTAGAAAACTGACTCTTTTGCTGTGGTTTATTGCTCCCTGTATATCAAGCCCATTTTAAGGAAATGAGAAGAAGGAACAGAGGAGTAACTTGATGCACCGGAATGAAGGTTTCTGTCATCCAGTCTCTTTGGAAGAAAGAGACACAGACACAACAAAAACAGACAAACATGCAACTGGAAATTCTCTACCTCATTTTTGTCATCGAGCTCATTTTAATTAATCATGCGATCAATCGATTTTTTGTTTATTGCAACAGGCTTATGCAGACTGCCATCGATGACATCCTAAAACATGACTTTCATTAACCTTTCCACTTCTGCTGTCCCTACAGATATACATGTTCTTACCAGCTGGTATACCACCAGTCAATTGCTTGCCCTGCAGGAACATCTGCACTACAGTTTTCATCTGCTTGATGCACCTCTCTGGTTCTTGGTGGATTCTTCTGGGATCAAGGCATGCAATGTTCCTAACCACAGGAAACTTTAAGGGCCATTTTTCCTGCAGTTTTCCCACCACCTTGACAAGGCACTGCAAACACTCTCATCTGAAATTGAGCACTGAAAGCTCAGGGAGCACAAGTGATGCTTGCCTGCGATGTTAACCTCAGCTTTGAGCACTGACATTGGTGTCAGGTGCGTCTGCTGCCTGTCTGCAGCGCTGGCCACTTTGCTGGTAATATTGGTTGGCTGCTGAGGTGTGACGGCAATACTTGTGCTTGTAGCTGATGTTGCAGTTGCAGTGCTTTGTGTAGCACCAAAAAAATTATATGGGGATCTGCTCCCTGCGCGTGAGTCCGCTGCTGGTGAATGGTGGATGCTCCGTGTGATTTTATCGCGGTCACACCGTCCAAGGTCAAATTTATAGTTTTTCTACACACTTGACAAAACGCCTCTCAATCATTCCCCATGACTGGCCAAAACCAGACTTTGAATGCCGGGTAGTTGAGTCAAAGTTGTGAAAACCTTTTTCCATGAGGAGGCCCAAATTGACATGCTAGTCGCAAACAACTTAAGCTGTTGCAGCACCGATCATGCAAGAAGCAAATCAGACAGTGGAACCAATCGTGTCCATCAATGTCAGCTCAGGCCCTGCTGAAAAAAGTCTGCATCTATGGAAAAGTCAAAATATATTGCAGGGATGATGAAAAATTTCCTACCAATTCAATCATTTTATTACCTTTTACTAGCCTTAATTTGAGCTCATTTAATTTACTACCTTTTACTACCCCACGGAAACTGTTTTAATGCCACCCTCCCTGCATCTGCCCTGTACTCCATCCCATGTGCAACATCTATCCTCCCCATCAATGTGTTAAAATCCCCTACCATATACACTCCTTCCCACCTCCCATCTCCTCCTCAAGGCCACCCCTCCTCTTCCATCCTGTCTTATACCATTCTTTTCTTTTCCCCTGTCTTCCTCCACTCTATCCATTCTGTTCCACGTGTTCCCTGTCTTTTCTAAAGGGGTTTCACCCCACAATGTACCTCCCTCAGACCCTTAATTCCTCCTTCACCCTCACTCCCGTTCCCCGGTCCCCGGTCCCATTTATGGATTTTTGTTTTACCCCTGCGTTATTGCAATCATTCGTGTTGATGACTCCCTGTCATCCATTATAATACAGTCCTTGGACAGTTGACTTACCCCAGTCTGTGTACTCTGGCATATTTCAGGGCCTCTTGTGACAATTCCCCAACCTGTCTTTATGCCATTGCCTTCAGCCCCCCAGTGTCCATTCCATCTGGGATGTTCTCTTCCTGCAGGGAGTCATTGTCAGTTTCGTCATCCATTCCAAACACTGTCACTTTCCCCACTGCATTCCCATGTTGCGTCTGGGCCTCTAAAGTGCTTTTGCCTGACTCCCGTTCCCCTCCCATACCCTCTGATGGAGTAGGCTCACACACAACTAATCTCCTACATTCATTGCATCTCAATGCTGTGCACTCCCTTGCAAAATGTCCTTGTTCGTGGCACTCATGACACATGAACTCTGGGCAGTTTTTATACACATGTCCCGGCTTTAAACAAAGTCTACAGAACCTTACTTGCATGTCATGCACCACTCTAAAGTTCTTTGGCCCTTCCATTATGTCGAAACGAGTGCTGTACGGCAGTGAGACCATCTCAGGAAGGAACCGCACCCAAACATACCTTGTTCCATCTGCAACATCAGTAGTACCGCCATCTTATTTCATGCAATGGCACTACTCCCAAGTCTTTAATGTTGTATATAGTATATCCCGATCATCAATATATGGCAGATGGAGGAATGACACAAGGAAGTCAGTTCTTTCCATAGCTCTCACCCCACATAGTTGGTCTTTGACTATAAGACCATTAAGCAATTTCTCAATCTCATTTATTGAGTCTATCGTGAGTTCATATTCACCTGCTGCTTGAGGCCTGACCGCCATGAGAATTCCTTGTCCCACTTGTCTTCCCACTGCTTCAATCTAGTCCCAATCTAGCCCCCGTTAAATACCTGTGATTCTTCTCGTGCGTTCTGCCATCATCCACCTCTCGTGCACTCCTGACTCCTCCTGTTGATTCCGGCCCATCCTGCTGTTCCTCAGCCTCAATCGCAGCTACAACCACTGCACCCAGGTCTTCCACCTCTCCACTCTGCACCTCCCTTTCACTTCCCAATGTCTCCTCTCTGTCATCACCAACTCTTCTTCTGCCTTTCATCCACAGACTTTTGCGCTTCTCCGCCTTCACCTCCTCACGCCTCCTATCACTCTTTCTCCTCAGTCACATCCATCTTCTCCATACTGTAGGCTTCAAATTCCAATAAGAATAAACAGACCACCTAAATTAAAGGAAGGGCACACCTGAAGGGTGAGGATATTAAATCACAGCCAAAGTGAGTTCAACACAGGACATATTAAGGAAAATAATATTCATGGCCCAGCGGGGAACAAGCAGCTCCACCTTCAGACTGCTCCTAATTGCCCACAGATGAGTCCAATCAGAACACCACTCCCAACAGCAGAGATCAGGCATTCTCAAGGTGGTATGGCCATAAGCCTCCATCTCCACACGCCTATTTATAATTCTTCACCAACAGCAGCAGCTCTTATCTGCATTTTCCATTCATTCATAATGCATACACACTCTCTCTCTCTGATAAACAATCTTACATAAGGAAACTAACAAAAAATTAATCAAAACAAATACTTCAGTTACAAACAAACAAACAATCAAGCAAAAAACAACTTACCAGTAGAGGTCAGTGTGCACTAAAGTCAATTTGGCATGAAACAAAATGCTTCTTTAAAATACGGCAGTGATGTTAATCAGTAAAACAACAAGTCATCACAACTCATTCATCTCCACCTCTGTTCTTTGATTTCAATAAATGATTGCAATAAAATCCCAAATGATCTGTGCTTTATAATTCTTCTGAAAAAGTGGTTTGAATTTCACATTTCAATCTTCCAAATCTACTTACATAAGGACCCAAGAGAAAAATCTGATTTATTTATTGTGTCAAACGTTTGTAATTTTTCTGGATGGCTGAAGGGTGAAAGAGGTGTGATGTCGATTGCTTGAAAACGTGATAGATCTTGAAGCAAATACAGAAAAAAGATATAATTTGTCACCCTGAGCCAGGATGGAAAAGCTTACAGCACCTGGTATTCCCAGACTGTCTCCCATCCAAGTACTTACCAGGCACTACGCTGCTTGGCTTCTGAGATCTGACGAGATCAGGCATTCTCAAGGTGGTATGGCCGTAAGCGAAAGCCTGCCCCTCCACACTCTTATTTATAATTCTACACCAACAGCAGCACCTCCTATCTCCATTTTCCATTCATTCATAATGGATCCACACTCTCTCTCTCTGAAAAACAATCTGTAAGAGATAAATGTACTATTTTATATTACTTATTGCCTATTATGCTGTTTGATCAAATGTATTCCTTGTTACTGCCTCACTTATGCTTTAGCCATTATTGTTTAACTGTATTTGGTGCCTCTTCGACTACACACCCCAAGGCCTCAAGACACTTAGTCATAACATCTAGTTGATAACACAATGCTCTAGCATAACAGTGCTGATGGTACAACATATAGTCTGCATGGTACATGCATGCAGGACATCTAATCTTTAAATCTTGATGCCAACTAATGGGGAGAGCAGCCGAACCACAGTAAACCAGTATTTAACCAACGTATTTACGCAAAAGGGATGCTAAGCGGTCTGCACTAGAACTTTCTGATGTGTCATTTGCTGAGGCCTCAACAACTTATCAGGTGACACCGCACCTAGTTTTAGGCTTAAAAAGCCATTGTAAAGGGCTACTTTTGGGTGTCAAACCTACAGGAGAGGATCCGAGGGGATCCTCTGCCACAAACAGACCATCTCAAGACCACTATGAGACTCAGAAGGTTCTGGTCTGCCTGACCTTAGAGACTTCTTCACTTGATTTTTAGCAATGCTTTTACTACATTTATATTTTTTTCCTCATAATCAAATTTTTTTCCTTATAATCAAACATTTTTTTCATCATTAAGATGGCAAAACTCATATAAGACTCTGTCTTCACTTGAATGGACTTCACTATTTTTACCAAAAAAGAGACATTCTTACATTGGCGAGCCTCGAGTCAGGAGACGTTTTGAATCTGATCCAATAAGACGGGATGAAATCAACAATCAAAATCCAACCAAGAGAGAAAAGAGACCAAACCAGGATGACAACAGGCCAAGGAGCAAGCTGTGCCCTGCTGATCATAGCTCTCCTAGTGTGGTAAGTGACAATTTTTGTTCAAGACATGTAAAAATATCATGTCCATATCATCTAAAAGATGGATTTTAGAACATTAGTCAAATTAGACAGCAAATTGTTGACATTTCAACCATTTACAATGAAAATATTGGAAATGACAAAAATCACCTTGGTCATTTGGTTTTTATCATTTTGATCACCTTGTTCCTGTAGTATGTGCTCGCCTGTGTTTGCAATCAGTCTGGGACTGAATGTTTTGGCTCTGGTGACCTGGCAGTGTTGATTTATGCTTTGAACCTGCAAAACTGGGTCATTTTATCATCACTAAAATTTTTGAATAGAATCATCATGGGGAAAACACAGAAAGAGAAAGGTCCACTAAATCTATGTGAATATGTGGCCAAGCAGATTAATAAACATGGTCTACAAGTAGAAGTGTTTGATGAGATTGGTGGTGTTGATGAGTGTGTTGTCCAGTGATTAGGGAATTTATCTGTAAATAATTACTGTGACTTTAAGAGATACAGCCAGACTACATGTCATGTGACTCTAACCAGGTAGTTAGGCTGAGAAGGAGCGTTTGGGTGTGAGCAGTGTGTTCAATCAGTCAATCCAGTATCATCTGCAATTCATCTTGTTCTAAATGTAGCATCATGGGTATGTTATGTTTATATGTCTTAGCAGAGCATTATATTAACAGAATTTCTGTATTATTCCATTTGTTTACATTAGTTGTATGTATATACTGGATGGGTGATATATTTGTTTTGTGTGTTTAGTTTTACACTTCCTTGGTTTCAATAAACCTGTGGACAGGAAAGCAGTCTTCCTCAGAGTCTTGATATTCAGGAAGAGTTATCTGACTGTCTAGATGCATTGCTGTATGCAACGAGGGCAGTAGAGTAAAACCACGGCCTTCTCGATGGACTAGACATCGCAGAGTAAGCTGGAAGACACAAATACGCACCACTGTACTCAGCCAATAGATGATCAGTACAACATTCACGCTCTAATTCATTGTAAAAGAAAACAGGCAATGATGACAGAGAAATCAGCAACATGGGAGATGCGATCTCAAGCCTCATGCACTTCGGTGCGATCAAGAGCATCGTCCACAGAGTCTGCTGCTGTTAAAGCGAGAGCAAAGGCGGAAGCAGCGAAAGCACGTCTTGCCTTCGTCGAACAGGAGGCTGATTTAAAACTCCAAAAGGCCAAGTTGGAAGTGTCAATGGAAGTTCTCAACTTCAAAAAAGAAACAGCTGCAGCTGTCGCTGAAGCCGAAGCCTTGGAAACAGCGACTGATTTGATAAAAAATCCTCCCAATGAGAAGCATAACTGGGAATTATCTCCTTTAGAAGCCATCAGTCGAACTCAAGAGTATGTTTTCAACCAAGAACAACAGTTGGATGAAAAACATCAACAAGTCACTCTTCCTTCAGTGTCACAGCAGGACACTGATGTTCCACCTCTGCACCTCACGCCAGAAGCTAAGCCATTCAGTCCAAAACAAGATGATCGCATATCTGAGTTCCTTCACCAGAACCTACAGATGCCTCATGTCCAGCAGAAACTCACTCTTGAGAAAAACGTAATCCGGTCCGAACATGATCATGTTACTCCAATGCAACCATTCATGCCACAAGTGAGCAGTTGTAGTCATGTCCCTCATTCATCATATTCAGGTCCTAAATTTGATGATTTGAATATGAATGACTTTATGAGATATCTGGCTCAACAGGTGCTTGTATCTATAGGTTTACTTAAGTTTAATGACAAACCTCAGAACTATAGAGCTTGGAAACGATCATTCCAGTCTGCCATTCACGGTTTACGTGTGACATCCAGTGAGGAAATGGACCTCCTACTTAAGTGGCTAGGCAAAGATTCAGCCGAACATGTGGAGCAGATTAGAGCAATCCACATAAACCGCCCAGACGCAGGATTGACGATGATTTGGGACCGGCTAGACCGAATGTATGGCTCTGCTGAAATTATAGAAGATGTCCTCTTCAAAAGGATTGAGACCTTTCCCAAAATAACACACCAAGACTATTTCAAGCTAATCAAGTTGAGCGATCTACTGAGTGAACTCCTATCAGCCAAAGATGAAGGAGACTTACCTGGTCTTGCCTACCTTGACACGGCAAGAGGTATCAATCCGATCCTGCGAAAACTTCCCTGTAGCCTACAGGAAAAATGGGCATCAGTAGGTTCAGCATACAAGCAAAGATATCAGGTTTCATATCCACCATTTGGTTACTTCATGAATTTCATCAGTCAAGAAGCAAGCATTAGGAACGATCCAAATTTTAATCTCAGCGCTCAAGAGGAAATTGGCCCAAGAGCTGAGAGGGCAGCTTGGAAGTGGAACAAATATAGAGAGGTTTCTACACATAAAACTGAGGTTATCTCAAAAAATAGCCCAAAAACGAATGAGCTGTTCTCAAAGTCTGACGATTCCATCAAATTGTGTCTTCTACATAAAAAGCCACATCCACTGCGGAAATGTCGAGCACTTAGGGAGAAACCCATCGAAGATCGTAAGAGTTTCTTGAAGGAGAACAACGTTTGCTTTAAATGTTGCTCCTCCACACTGCATATAGCAAGGAACTGTGCAGCAAAAATTCAGTGTGCTGAATGCAATAGTGAAAGGCACCCTACAGTACTTCACCCTGGGCCAGCACCTTGGACAGTAGAGGTAGATCCTCCATCAGAGCACGGCGGGGAGGATGAACTCACTCTTCAGTCACAGGTCAAAATCCACTGCACTCAAGTTTGTGGGGGAGATCTCGCTGAGAGATCATGCTCTAAAATAAGCCTCGTAAAGGTTTATCCATCTGGGTCTAGGGACAAAGCTATGAGAGTCTACGCCATATTAGATGAGCAAAGTAACAGATCGCTAGTGACTTCACATTTCTTTGAAGTCTTCAGTGACTCAAGTTTGAGTTCTCCTTATACTTTGAGAACATGTGGTGGAGTGAAGCAAATATCAGGAAGAAGAGCTACGGGGTACGAAGTGGAATCTCTAGATGGAACTGTTCGCCTCTCCCGGAGCCCCTCCCCGCCCATCTCCAAAACTCGTATAGCCATACTGTCTGAAAGAGACGAGAGTTCTCCCGCTGGGGAGAGATCCCCTGTCCTGGATCCTGACTCTGCAGGTGTGGATGGGACTCTTTCCAGCCGGAGCAGGTGAGCTCTCATCAGGAAGGACTCGAGTGCCCATCTGAGATCTGTATTTATGGACAATTGAACACTGACAGATCCAGGGGCCCTTGCAGAACTATAAATGAGACTGAGGATAGTTCTGACGAGGAGGAATTCTGTTACGAGTCAGTAGCTCTTACTAGGAAGACTGTGGATTCGTTTGTGAACTCACTGGGAAAGTTTGATACAGAGAAGGATGACCCTAGGTTGTTCTTAAGGTGTTTTGAGAGTAAAATCAGTGCCCAGCATTTCTCAAACCCTGAAGCATGCTGCCTACTAAAACACTCCCTCTTAGACGAAGATGCTGCCGCATTATGTTATCACAGACTGTGGAGCATAACAGATCAGACGAGAGACAGCGGAGGAAGGCTTTCTATTCGACTTTGGGTGTTGAGTCAGAGGTTGGGTGGTCAGACATTACTCAGGTAAAACAGAATGCAACTGAATCTCTAGAGCATTTTGCTGAGTGCCAGGAAGACCCCGTTCGTGACTCCCCAGCATTTAAGAAATTCATTCTGTCACAATGTTTATCATCCATTAGGGATGCTATCAAGCCACATGTGGCCATAGGCACAATCTCTGTGAGTAAATTACTGTCAAAGATGAATCAGTACTACTCTATTCAATCCGCTGGTAAATGCACCCGAGTCTCTGCTGTGGAAAGGGTTAACCCCACGAGGGGGGTGTGCTCCCCTCCAGCAGCACCCAGAGCCCCTCCCCGCCCCTCTCGCTCTCAGTCAGACCAGGCGCTTGAACTGCAGGATGCTACCACAGCCCAAAATATCACAGATAAAGGCATTAAGTATGGCCAAGTTTGCTTCTGCTGTGGTAACTGGTCATTTGAGCCGTGCATGTATCAAAACTGATTTTTCTGCAGCTCAGATCGCCCATGACATCAGGGATTGGCAAAGGCTGTTCAGGAGCTGCAGAAACGTATTATTCCAAGATCCGATGCTGACTCCTCAGAGCCCGGTGTAGAGGAGTAACAACCCTGTCCCTCCCACAGAGTTGCTCTCATCTCTGGTCCAGACTCATCCACACCACAACCTCTTAGGAAACCTACTCACAAGTCTAAGTGACAATCACAGCCAGAATTCACAGTAGATTTGTGGATTGTGGCAGAACTTGAGACAGATCGGTGTGGTAGACCAGTGGTAGAGGTTATTGTGGGGAATGACAGTTCACTTTGGCTTATTGATACTGGAGCTTCAGATAGTTTACTCAACAGAACTCCTGACCCAGAATGGAACGGGAATCGTTCCATTAACTTGCATGGTTTTGGCACAGATGACTCTGTGAGGGTAACAGCTGTTGAGACTTCCCCAATGGATTTGGCTATTGGAAATGATGCTTTTGTTGATACAGTGTGGTGTTGTGAGAATGCTGAAGGTTCTTTAATCAGTGCAGATCTTTTGAGCAAACAAGGTTTGATTATTGATTTTCTTAATGGTCTGATTTGGAAGGGAGATTCATCCCATCATGTTAGGGCAATATCTGATGCACATTCAGTATTTGCCATAAAGGCAGTCAAACAGTATCATTTGGATGATCTGTTGATGCACACAGACCAAGAAATCGGAGAATTATTGATCAAACATAAAGGTGTTTTTGCTAAACACAAACATGATTGTGGAACCATTTCTCATGACATCATGCTGGTTGAAGTTAAGGGTACAGACCCATTGCCCCATAAGCAATACGGGTACCCCCATGAAGCGCATCCTTTCCTTAAAGCCACCATTGAGTCTCTGTTAGAACAAGGGGTTGTCAAAGAGTGCAGTTCTCCCTGTAATAACCCCATTTGGGCTATAAAGAAACATTCAGATTCAGGTCAGACCCCCATAGATTTTAGTACACTTAATGCCAGAACCGATTCTGCTGCACCTCTTGTTGCAAGCCTCCCTGACATTATTGCATCTCTCGACCTGAATTGTCCACTTTGAACCTGAGCAATGCATCCTGATACATACACGTCCATGAGAATAGCCAGCACAAGTTTACTTTCAGTTTTGAGGGAACCCAGTACACCTGGACAAGACTCCCACAGGGCTGGCTAAATTCACTGTTTACCACCACTGTTTGAGCACAATTTTGAAACCCTTCTTGAAACCGGAAGCTCTGCTGTGTTTTGTTGATACTATTCTGCTCCAGTCTATCACATGGAAGGAACATCTGGATCTTTTAGATAAACTGATGAACCTTCTGGAACGAGGAGGCCTGAAACTGAGTCCAAAGAAGCTGCAGCTGCTGGACGCACAGGTGAAATTCTTGGGCAATGTCATACAGGAAGGAGGGAGAACCCCCGACCCTCACAAGGTGGACATGACTGAAAGCTGCCCTGTGTTCCCAGATGCATTGCGCAGGCTGAGGCTATTAAAAAGTTAATTACCTTTTCTGATAAGATGCAGTCACACTTGATTTCTCTGGTATCGGGCACACAACATGTAAAAGTTGAGATGTTGGAACTACATAATCAGACTCACACTCCCCTGCTGTGGCAGGACAAGTGTGGGATTTGATATTTAAGATTTGCACTGTTGTGTCTGTCCTGTCCCTGATTGCAACTGACTCTGTTTTATTACTTAAGGTAATTGATCAGGGATCAAAGCAACTTATTTTGGGGGAATAATGCTGCATCCACACAGCTTTTATCAATATAGACTCAGAAGGTTCTGGTCTGCCTGACCTTAGAGACTTCTTCACTTGATATTTAGCAATGCTTTTACTACATTTATATATTTTTTCCTCATAATCATTTTTTTTTTCCTTATAATCAAACATTTTTTCAACATTAAACTGGCAAAACTCATTTAAGACTCTGTCTTCACTTGAATGGACTTTGTCTTTCAAAAAATCTTACAAATCTTACATAAGGAAATTAACAAAAAATTAACCAAAACAAATACTTCAATTAAAAACAATAAATCAAACAAGGAACAACAACTTACCAGTAGAGGTCAGTATACACTAAGGTCAAATTGGCATGAAACAAAATGTCTGCTTTAAAATATGGCAGTGATGTTAATCAGTAAAACAAGTCATCACAACTCATTCATCTCCACCTCTGTTCTTTGACTTCAATAAATGATTGCAGTAAAATCCCAAATGATCTGTGCTTTATAATTCTTCTGAAAAAGTGGTTTGAATTTTAAGAAGCTCAATAAAAGAAGCTGTACAGTAATCAATTCTACTTGTAACAAATGCACGGAGAACCCTTTTCTCTGAGACAGAAATTGTATGATAAGTGATATTCCTGAAATTATGGAATGAAAATGTATTGCCATTATTTAAATAAGTAATAAGTTGAGAATGTAAAAATGCCACCCAAATTCTAAACTTCCGATTTTACATATGACCACAAAGGGCATATTTTCACATCAGTTTTCTCTGAGACTCATTTTTGTCTGGATTGAGCTATAGAAAAAAATCTGAGAAAATGAAAATTTATAATTGCATGCCATCAGAATAGTTATGAAAGTTTACTTTGGTTTACTTTGCTTTTTGGCCAAATTTCTTAAAGATAGCATGCACAATGAGAAGAGTAACACCCCTGCAATTTAACCTTGATGAGAACTAACTGAGATATTAAAACTATGATCTCAACAGACCCTACACACAATGCATAATTTAAGAATGATGATGGTAACTGTTTGACGAGGCATGATCCTTTTACCAGCTATCACTAGTTTAAGATGTCTTGACAGGCTAGACAAGATGTCTTTGGACGATCTTGGAAGATGTCTGATTAGAGATACTGTGGCTTTCTTGAGGCATTAAAGTTAATGCTCCCATAATTCAGAATGTGCCTAAAATGCAATAAAGAAATAAAAAATCACAATCTATTTAATACCCTTGTATTTTACAGTATAATAATTATTTAATGAGCCATTGTGCACGCAGAGAAATTAATATGAAACTTGTTCATCTTGGGCCAGAACAAGTACACACTGCAAATAGTTCTGGTCACATATATTTTGAACGTTTGTATCCAAACTTTTGGCCAACATGTGGGGTTCTTAAAACATTTTCTCATTAGCTGTGTCCACAATCCTTTGGTCAAAACATGGGGTTCTAAAACTTGTGCTCATTAGTGGTGTTCACAACGTTTGACTAACATGTGGGGTACTAAAACATTTGCTCATTAGCTGTGACCACAAACTTTTGGCAAACTATGACCAACATGTGGGGTACCCAACGTTTTGACCAACCTGTGGGGTGCCAACACTTTTGTTCATTAGCTGTGTCTAGAAACCTTTGTGCATGTGGGGTTCCAACAATTTAGCTGAGCTCGTCTTAAAGCTCCTCCAAGCACAGAGAGTATACTCTCATATACAGTATATGAGACAGTGTACTTTCATTACTCAGAGCTGGGGGAGTGGAGAGTTGACATTGCTTGCCATGTGTAAATTAGGGCTGTTGTATGGGATTTCTCATTCTGTGATTTTTAGAGAATTTTTTTGGACAAAGGTTTGCAGACACTTTTCAATGCATTCTTATGGGAGAGTTTTGGCCATTTTTTTTATTCCTTTTTGAGGAACTTCAGTTATGGCTCATCATCATGTACAACAATTCCAATGAAGTTGGGACGTTTTGTCTAAAACATATACAAATGGAATATGATGCAACTGACATTTTTTTTTTATTCACTCATTTTTAATTTGATACCTGCAACACATTCCAAAAAAGATGGGACAGGGGCAACAAAAGAAAGTTGAGGAATGAGCAAGGATGGGGCGAGTTTTTTTCCCTTCTAAAGTAAGAGTAGGTTTCAGTTCTCTTTTCTCCTCCTGTTTTCTGATTTCATTTTTCTCTTTACTCCTTCAGTCAGGCACTTAAGCTGGACTGCTCACCTTCATCTTCCAGGTGTGGTGATGGTTTAGTGATTATGCATTGGACTCACAACCCCTTTCACTACTTGTGGGGGTTCAAACCCTGTGTTACCTTTTCTCGTGGCAAATTGCTGGCTCTCCCTTTTGTTTTCTTTTCAGTGTGCTGGTCAAGTCTCCACCAGTGCCCTGTTCATTATTTTTTTATTTGTTCCTGGTTTTTCCCTAAAGAGCACTAATGCCACACTCCCACTACATTGAGGGCTCATAAGCCATCATGTTCACTGGATATGCCAGGTTGGATATACCAGGTTGTTTCTGCTTGTCGCATCTTGATTGTTCAATCTAGTCTCCGATTTGATAAATACCTTCCATGGCAGCTGAGGATAAACTTTCTAAAACTACACATCCTTCTCATAAGGTGGGGATCTATTCACTTTTGATTTTCCTTATAGGTGGACACAAGCACTTGTCTTGTCTTAATTACTTATTTTATTTTCCTTTTTGACATTGTAATGGCTTCCTTATGTTCCCTTATTATAAAATGATTATCAAGATTTATACTACTCAAAACTATTTAGATTACCTTTCTGAACTTTTGGTACCCCATTATTTTACCACAATCTGTAGAAATGGAATAAATCTGTCAACTTTAAAGGAATCAAAACATATATATTAAGGAGAATTCACAATGCTAAGTCCACAGATAATACTGACTAAACACCCAAATAATCTATCAAATTTTAACTAAAGTTTCCTCAAATATCCTGCAAATAAAGAATGTCCAATCCTACATAAAAATCATGCAGTCCCATAAAGGATCAACTATCACCAAATAATCTCAATATTAAATCCTCAATATAGTTCTGATTAGGATTTTTTTTTACCTAACCACCTAGCAGACTTGCTACAAATCCCTTCTTATCCCCAAAAGCTCATTTAGTCAACATATTACTTTCTCACTGTTCACATTTTCTAGTACCACTTTATTTTCTCTTCTCCTTTACCTTTTTTTTTAATTATTATTCTTTCTTTTGATTAGTTCAATATTGCCTCCTACATCCCTGACCATGACAAATGTCTGATACAGACAAGAAAAAAATAGACTTCTGTTTTCTCAAGCTTGCAGAATCACTTACCTCATCTTATCATTACTATTTAGACTATTTCACTTTCCTCTGTCCTTTTTCATTTTTTTCCCTATCTTCTCAGTTACACTCCCCCCCTTTTTTTGCTATGCAGACATCATAAAAAGTCTTAAATTTTGAATGAAAATGTACTCCAAACACCAACAGCATGTCAAACACACCCACAGAATTCTTTATGGAGTGAATAAAGAAAGCACACACAAATACCAGCACCCAAGCGAGGGCAGGTGCCAGCAGTTCAGAGGCCACAAATATATCCGCTTTCGAGACACATCGCTGTATTAACAGGAAAGAGGGAAAAGTTGTGTGTTTGCCTTACCAGGTTTGCTGGTATTTTCTGTATTGTCTGTAGCAACCAAATTAAAACAGCAGCTGGAAAAAGAAAAGGAAATGCAGCCCACAAAGATGGCACAAATGAAGCAAGAAATTTAATTACTTTATGCAGACAATTTTGGAATATGGACCAAGCATAGACTTTAACACTGAAATAAGAAATATTATGGCTTTTTTGTTTACCTGATTAAATTTGTATATCATTTCCAAATTGGTACTTAAAATTCAGAACATGAATCTACCAATCTACTGTAGCTTGCAGAGGAACTTTAATTCCTTTGATCAGCTCTGTATCATGGTTGCCATAAATAGATTTATGGCAGTTATTGTATTCTGTCTGACAACTAAACTTTGACTTCAGGCGGAGTTATACATGTGGTTAACTCCCTAACATTGGCTAGTATTTATGTAAGTTTTTGCTGGTAATTCTGCTGTGCTGTGAGCTCCTCTACAGACTGGAAGACACTATTAAGCAACTGCTGGTGCTGACTGAACAGGTGACCCTGTGATGATACAGCATCAAACACAGACTTGTACTTTACTGCCTGCATTGTCATGGCCAGTTTTCTGTAAGGAGAGAAGAGATATAAGCACAGAGTACAAAAAGAGCAGTATGTAATAAAAGGCTTAGATAAAGAGAAGGGTCATTTACATTCTGTGTTGAAAACCTGCAAAAATGAACAAAAGAAGAGGGGCATACCAAGAACCATAGTGGGTGAACAGAGCAAAGTCCAGAACAAGGTCATATATGAATAAACAAACAGAAATTTAATGCTGAGGAGTCCAGAGGAATTTTGGCAAAACTTGGCAATGAATTATTGTCTGAACAGGATTTAAATATGGTAGTGAACAGGTGTGTGAAATCAATATTCTCACGATTGGGACTGGTTTCAAATCATGTGATTCGGGTATCAATGGTGAGTCATGTGATGACATTGCGGTAGTTTATTTCTGTTCTTGTACACCTACAAATATACATAACAGAGAGGCTCACTGAATGGCGGGACGTTACTACTCTTCTGTTCATATATTGTATCTATCTATCTGTCAGGACTGGACAGAGGGAAGGAGACACAGATACCAACCAGTACTTTAATGGGAATGATGCAATAAACAGAGTCAAACAGTCTGGGTTGATAACAGGCAGGCGAGATATGAGATGTGACACACATGCGAAGATCAAAAAACAGTAGACTAAATACAGGGCTAGACAAAAGGCAGGAGTCAGTGTACAGAAACAGGTCATACACAGACAGACTGATATAGAGAAGATAAGTAGCGTGATGATGGTTGCTCAGCAAAGCTAGACACAGAACAAAGTGAAAGGCTGGCTTAAGTATCGCTGGACCAGGTGAAAGCATTCAGAACTCCAGCTATTTGGAAAGTGTGATGGTCACATGATCAGTCAGGTGACGGACTGAGGGATCCTGGGAATTGGAGTCCTGAGTGGAGTCCAGAAAAACCGATGGGCACATGGCACTATCAATCTCAATTAAATATTAAATTGGCTGTCAGTTTAATACTATTGTTTAGTGTGGTTTACAGCTGAAATCCAGAATTCAGAAATCAAGCATTTCTGAATATTTATTTTTCAGTTTGAATAAATAGTTAAATGTAATGAATATAAAAATATTTGACACTTTTATAACAATAACAAAACTCAAGTCTATTTTTGACATGCAATATTACAACCTAAAGCTCATAGGTCATCTGAAAATAATAATAAGAATAGAAGACATCAATTAAAATTATTTTCAGGAATATATTTCCTGAGAATTTTACTCATGGTTTTAATGTTATTCTCTTTTTCCCACACAGGGATTTCAGAGAACCTTGGGATATACAGTGGTAGAACACAATGACTTGGACTTAGAATATTTGAGTGTGTTCATTTTTAACAGATTTTTTTTTAAGGAAATCTAATGTAAAAGCTCTGCATTGATCAGTGTGTATAACTTAAGCAACATTTAAAATAGCAGGCTTTATTAAAAAGCTTTTCTAATAAAAAAGTTCTTTAATGCTTCTTTAATTCTATTTTTCTTTTTATTACTAGAAATAACCAGGGGAGTTTACGCAGTAATTTCCAATTACAAAACACTGAAACTTTTTTATTTCATACTGAGGTTTATTACTTGGATGTTTCATAGAATGACAATTCACTTAGTGCAATAAAATTACTTGCAATAAACAATTAGTGCAAACTTCAGTCTGTGCTTGGATGCGAGGCTGTTTGAAATCTTGCAAGCAAGTTCTCTATGTTTTCTGCCTGTAGATGTATAATTGAAATATTAAAGAATGTGAAGGATATGATTCCTAAAGAATATGATTATCTTAACTATTATTTAATTGTAATTATTATTTTACTATAGAACACTGCATTGCCTCAAAGACACAGTGCCTTTAATGACCATATTCATAGCTGAAGTATTCACATTACCTCCACCACATATAATGAGTCATCAGTTTACAACTGGCACTCATGGAACTCACTGAACTTCCACCCAAACCCCATTCTTCTCTAACCCCATTATGAACTAATAAAGATTTTAAAGACCAACATGATGGCTCAATGTAACACAGGACATAATACAGATTAGGTTTGTCAGTGGTTTTAGTAAGAAACACACACCAAGTCACATGGCCAACATTACTTCTAACTCTTTGCTGCATTACAGTTTGGGTTTTGTTGTGTGTGGGTTTTACACACACATACACTGACCAGCCACTTCATTAAAACAACCTCCTCGTTTCTTCAATTTTTCACCCTGTTCTTCAACAATAAGGACACTGCAGGACCACCACAGAGCAGAAATTATTTGGGTGGAGGGTCATTCACAGCACTGCAGTTTCACTGACCAAAGATAAGACAATTTTTTATTACTCCCGTAGTGGGGAAATTCCCTCTCACAACTGAGCAGGAGCTGCTGCAACAAGCTGCTGCACCATCTATTTGGCACATTGTTAGTGTGTATGTGTTGGAGAGCCACTGAAGTGTTCAAACACCCCAGTGTCACTACTGCACTGAGAATATTGCACCAAACAGAAATATCTAGCCAAATGTGTTCCATGGGTAGCATCCTGTGAGCACTGATAAGCAACTACAGGATGACGAACACAAACAGATGAGCTTCTGTCTCTTACTTTATATCTACAAACCGGATTCCAAAAAAGTTGGGACACTAAACAAATTGTGAATAAAAACTGAATGCAATGATGTGGAGGTGCCAACATCTAATATTTTATTATCTAATTGTGTTTATATTATAATATAACACAAATCACAGATCAAAAGTTTAAACTGAGAGAATGTATCATTTTAAGGGAAAAATATGTTGCCACTGTGTGGCATCCCCCCTTCTTCTTACAACACTCAACAGATGTCTGGGGACAGAGGAGACCAGTTTCTCAAGTTTAGAAATAGGAATGCTCTCCCATTCATGTCTAATACATGCCTCTAACTGTTCAATCATCTTGGGCCTTCTTTGTCGCACCTTCCTCTTTATGTTCTCAATAGGTAAAACATCCTGACTGCAGGCTGGCCATTTCAGTACCCAGATCCTTCTCCTACATAGTCATGATGCTGTGATTGCTGCAGAATGTGGTCTGGCATTATCTTGTTGAAAAATGAAAGGGTCTTCCCTGAAAGAGATGATGTCTAGATGGGAGCATATGTTGTTCTAGAACCTGAACATTGTTCTCTGCATTAATGGTGCCTTTCCAGACATGCAAGCTGCCCATGCCACAAGGACTCATGCAACCCCATACCATCAGTGATGCAGGCTTCTGAACAGAGTGTTGATAACAACTTGGGTTATCTTTGTCCTCTCTGGTCCGGATGACATGGCGTCCCAGTGTTCCATAAAGAACTTCAAATCGTGACTCATCTGACCACAGAACAGTCTTCCATTTTGCCACACTCCATTTTAAATGATCCCTGGCCCAGTGCAAACATCTGACCTTGTGTAGCTTGCTTAGAAATGGCTTCCTCTTTGCACTGTAGAGTTTCAGCTGGCAACGGCGGATGGCATGGAGAATTGTGTTCACTGACAATGCTTTCTGTAAGTATTCCTGAGCCCATTCTGTTATTTCCCTGACAGTGGCATTCCTGTTTGAGGTGCAGTGACGTTTAAGGGCCCGGAGATCATGAGCATCCAGTAGAGTTGACCCTTATGCATAGCGATTGTTCCAGATTCTCTGAATCTTTTGATGATGTTATGCACGGTTGATGATGCTAACTTAAAAGTCTTTGCTATTTTACGCTGGGTAACACCATTCTGGTATTGCTGCACTATCTTTCTGTGCAACAATGGTGGAATTGGTGATTTGGTGATCTGGCTTTGATTGTAATTGCAGATACTGTTGGTGTAAAATACATAAATAACCAAATAAAGCACAGAAAACAAGTACTGCACACTGATGTACAACCTCTCCACACAACATAATGAGTTAACATTAAAGGGGGGCAAAAACATTTGTGGAGACAATCACAAAAGTGTAAATTAAAAGAACAACAAACAAACAAACAAACAAACAAACAAACAAACAAACAATAAATAAATAAATAAATAAATAAATAAATAAATAAATAAATTAAAATAAAATAGCATAATTTCATCACCTAACTGGATCTGGCCATAACACCTTGTTCACATCACAAGCTATATCCTTTCTTTGAGAGATGAATCTGTTCTTGCACAGACTCTGCATGCAAGCCTCCTGCATGGCTTGAATGGGGATTTCTGGAGAGTGTAAACCATCCACTGCCACCATCATCACCACATAATTGTGCTTTTTATAGTGCCTGATTGGCAAGTTTACAGTTATGCACCCAAGTGTCTGTAAACATAACCACTATGTTTGATTATTTGTGAAATAGCAAAGAAGTGACATAATGTTAGACTTTAGCATGTAATGTAGAAAAAGTATTTTTTAGTGCTTTGTAAACTCTGTGAGCAGTGTTCTGCAAAAAGAGACAGCAAATATGCTTGTAGTTAACAGTTTCACTTTTTCTATTTAACCAGGCAGGGCAATAAAATCACATATACTGTATGTCTTGTCCATGTCCTGTCTAGTTTTGTTTTGTTAATCTCTCCTCATGCTTTGGAGCACAACTAACATGTCTCACTATTTAAGTCCTTCTGTTTGAGTCTGTCCTTGTCAGTGTTCCTGTCTACTCTTCTTGTCAACATGTCTTGTAGTAATGGTTAGTGTAAGTTGTCTGTGTAATCTGTTAATAAATTCAACCCTGCATGTACTTCTGCCTCCACCTACCTCTGTAAGTTCAGTGCACCTGACAAATAAGAACAGATTTTTTTGGTAATGGTGGCCTGGCAAGTGCCAGACAACAGTTGAAAGGGGAGGACAGGACAATTCACAGAGAAAAAAAAACAAATAGTTATATAATTACAAACCTACGGTTATCACTATCACAATATTCTTGAACTGTGTGCTATTTTGAAGTTTAGTGTCTAAGCAATTGTAAAAACCAAAGAAAACAAAACAAAAAAAACAAACAAACAAAAAAACTTGTTATTGGACAAAGAGCCTATATCCTGGGCCATCACTGAGGTAACATCATATTGTGTTCCCACAATGAGTCAGAATGGGGTCCTCCATTAATGTACTTTAGGTTCTTACATAGCACACATTCTCATTTTAAACAGACTGCTTGGCCAAAGCAGAACACCAAATGAAGCAAATAATTTGCCCCTGCCATAATAGCATCCACCATGTCAAATGGATGATATACTTTAGGTCTGAAACCCACCCTTATCTTCTCCAGATTGATTTCATCTGTAAAAAAATGATGTTCTAAGAACTGGGTAGATATTTTTTTTAGATATTACTCCTTCACAAGCTTAGTACAAAAGTTTGTAAAGCTTGTAGATAAGTTAAATTTAGTTAAATATAAATATTACCATGGTCAATTTTAGCATACCCTCAACACGCATCAAACATTGCTTATGAGGTTTTTTGTCTGATCCACAATTTTAATTAAAATTGGTGGAAAAAACAGTGGTGCTTCAGATGTTTCCATGGCATTCCCAGGCCAGCCAGCTCTACTCTGAGAACCATCCCAGATGACTGAACTCCTGAACTCTGTCCATATATTATGAAGTCCAACTCCAACTAGGAACCAGTCTGACTTATAGGAACTGGATGGCTCATAGAAGTGAGCAGCAGGATGACCCAAGGGACCTGATTGAATGCTTTCTACAGGTCCACAAAACAATGTGGACTGGTTTTGTGGACCCATACCCCCTTAAGGACCCTCACAAGGGTAAAGAACTGGTCCAGTGTTCCACAGCCATGATGGAACCCTCATTGTTCCTCTTAAATCTGAGGTTTGACCATCAGCTGGACTCTTCTTCAATATCCCTGCATAGACCTTGCCAGGGAGGCTGATGAGTATAATCCCCCCTAGTTCACCCTTCAGTCCCTCTTCTTAAAAAATTAACCACCACCCCATCTGCCAATCCAGGGGCACTGCTGCCTATGTCAGCCAAGACAGCCCCACAACATCCAGAGCCTAGTGAATCTCTGGACAGATCTCATCCACCCCTTATCCACCAAGGAGTTTTCTAACTACCCTGGTGACCTCACCCTGTGTGAGGGACAAGTTCCCACCCCAGCCCCCAAGCTCTGCTTCCTCTATGGACGACATGCTGGTGGGAGTGATTGATCAAAATATTCCTTCCACTGTCTGATGACATCCACAGTTAATGTAAGATCTGTTTTGACAGAATGTGGTCCAGAAAATGTCCAATTCCCCCCCGCCTCCCTCAGGGTGCAGTCAACACTCTGCCAGATATGGGAGTTGAAGGCATTCCTGACAGGTTCCTATGCCAGCCATTCCCAGCATGTTTCCCAGCATGTTTAGATCTGCCAAATCTGTCCTGCATCCGTGCCTTCCACCTGATCCAACTCACTACAAGATGGTGATCAGTTGACAGCTCAGCTCCTCTCTTCACCCATGTGTCCAAAACTCATGGCAGAAATACCAATTATATGCCACAAAGTCGATCATTGAACTGCGGCCTAGGGTATCCTGAAACCAAGTGCATTTATGTACACCCTTGTGTTTGAACATGGTGTTGGTTAAGGATAGACCAAACCAAACATAGGTATCTTGGGTTATTAAACACCACTTTAAGATTAAGGCTGTTCCTCCCAATTGCATTGTGATCTCCCAGTAAAACACTCCCAGCAGCCCCTCCAAGCACTCCAAGAAGCCCAGGTACTCTGCATATGCACAAACAACAGTCAGAGCCCAGTCCCCAGTCTTAAAACCAGACACTGATTACAGCTACTGTGAAATTAGTGGAATAAACCACGTGAGTGCAGTAAAAATTTATATAAAAATCTTCTCTATTTTAAATAAAAAATGCAGCTTTCATAGTGATGTGAATGTGGCACAAGTTAACATTATACTTGTGAAACTGTAAAATTCAAGGCCAAATTTCCTGGACAAGGAATTATTCTAGTCTATAGTCTATAACTATAGTGTCAGCAAAATGCCATAAATGTAAATGTAAATCAAAAAGACCCAAGCTTTTATTGGGTCCACAATTCCTAACCATGCCTCTGAAGCTAGCAAATACTCATAACCCTAACTCTAATCTTAATCTGAGTAACCAAAAGTAACCCATTTTCCACAATTTCCACAAACAAACACACACACACACACACACACACACACACACACACACACACACACACACACACACAAACTCTCTCTGTCTCTCTCTCTCTCTCTCTCTCTCTCTCTCTCTCTGGGGTGGGAGGTTTTTGGCAGCAATGAGAGACAGACAGCAGCAGCTGCAAGCAAAATGCAGACTGTGGCGCATGCCAGTATGAGAGCATTTACTGAAGAAGGATGGGGGTAGGCATGCTTTAGGTGGTGGGTGAGGAGTTTTTACAGGCATTAACTCTAGAATGCTCTAGAATTTGTTTGAGAACCCCAGGTTCTCCATTTTACATATCTATATTTTCAAATAAAACAATGTTATTTTAACAATTACATTCTTAAGCCATCAATTAAGGAATATTTATTTTTAATCACTTATTTGAAATTGTAAACACCACAGAGGTGCTTGCCTCACAATCATGTGTATTGATTCAAGTCAATCTAAACAAAAATCATGAATATTGTAGTCCCATGGAATCTTGTCACTGCTGTTACCACATGAAGAATTCAATCTCTCAGATGGTGGTTAGAAGAAATTTTAAACATGTAAATGATCAAGTCTTTTTAAATGATCTGGTGCTCAGGAACATTCACTATAGCCCTGAAATCCCAGATGTCGACTTGACCATTTTACCCAAACATTTCTAGCAGTGGTAAACAAGCCTGCCCCCTATATACAAACATAAGAATACATGATAGGTCTAACCCCTGGATGACTAGTGAAATAACTTCATTGATAAATGCCAGGAACAAAGTACGGGTCTCTACCAGAAAAAGTGGAAATAGAGACCAATAAATTTATAAATTTATTCTTAGTAAATAATCTTCAAACTATTTGACCACAGAGAGCTTTTAATAAGCTTTACATTTAATAAGCACTTTTTAGCATCTGGACATGTATTTGATAATGTAACTAAAGCCCTTGGCACTATCAATGATAAAAAGAGTACAGGAGAGGACAGGCTGGACTCCTTTCTGAAGCTTGCATCTCCAGTCATTTTAGAATACATTATGTACATTTTTAATCTCTCTATTTTATCAAACAGAATTCCCAATATCTGTAAATCAACACAAGTATTTTCATTCAACAAAAGAGGTGATGCTTTAGATCTTTCAATTTTTTCATGGATACAGTTGATCATTATCTACTTTTAAAAAGTCTGCAAAACATCAGTTTAAACCACAGTGATTTACAATGGTTTAGGAATTACCTCATAGTCTCAGCAATGTGTGGTTCTGGGACAAACTAAATCAGAATTCCTACCCATCACTAAGGGTGTCCCACAAGGATCAATTCTGGGGCTGATATTATTTAATATTTGCATAATTATATTGACACCTCCATTGCTGACTGAAAAATACATTTATATACTGAAGACACAGTTTTACATTGCTCAGCTGACCACATTAGTGGTCTTTTAATGCCTTACAACCAGAAACTTGTTTTAAATGCTGAGAAAACCAAATTTATGCTGTTTTCCAGATCATCTAACATTGTTTTAATACATTTACAAATAACAATACAAATAACAAACTTCTAAGGTTCCACTACATTCTGTATATCATTCTGCATTAAGGTTTATTACTGGTGCCCCCTACAGCACTCATCACATAAAGCATGCTCTGGCTGTATGTCAATGTATATCACAACAATGCTTTTTTAAAATAACAAAATTTACTAGACTTCCTCCAGTGACTGGATCACCCTTCAGATACCAAGAGCTTTTACTAAACTAGCAAAATCTTTTAGTACAGTGCACCAGTGAGCTGGGATTCAGTACAGGAAACTCCAAAGCTCAACTCACTGGTGTCAATCATTTTAAACTCTTAGTATCTAACCACCTCCATACTGCCTGAATTGCAATATGGCCAATTAAGGTTAATGGGAGTTTGTTCCATCATTGCTGGTCCTCTTTAATGCTTTGTAGTAGTGGTGTGGAATTCAGTTTGAGTAAGTCTTTTGATTTGTTTGAGATATGGATTCCAAGGTACTTAATGGATTGAGTGGTATGTTTATAGGGTAAGTCTCCAACCTCAGCATCCCAGTCAATGTTTTTAAGAGGCAGAATCTCTGACAAATTTGTGGAGTAGCCAGAAACCTTACCAAAACTATTGATGAGATGACTATGGACTGAAGGATGGGAGTTGGAGGGAGCTGTTAGGTATTGTAAGTTGTCATCTGCATATAGGCTGATTTTGTGGCAATGTGAATTTGTTTGAATACCTGTGATATTATTATTTTGTCTAATGGCTGAAGCAAGTGGTTCAATAAGAAGTGGTGATAATGGGCATCCTTGTCTGCTACCTCTGTTTAGGCTGAAAGATTTTGATATTGTTCCATTAGTGATTACATATACTGATGGGGAGTTGTGTAAAATTTTGATCCAGTTGATGAAATGGGAACCAAAGCCAAAATGATTAAGGGAGGTAAAGAGAAAGGGCCACCCTACCCTGTCAAACACCTTTCCTGCATCTAAAGTTAATGCTATGGCTGGGTGATGGGTCTCAGTGTATGTTTTGTGTGTGTGTATAGTTCTATTATGTTGTATAGTCTTCTTATGTTTTCTGAGGAGTGTCTTCCTTTAATAAAACAAGTCTGGTTACAGACAAGTTTTGGTTGTCATTATGATTTAAAAAGAGAAAACAGTCATTTGACAATAAATGGCTTCACCCAACCACTTAACATGAGTGGAAAGTTTTTGTGTTATCATTCATACTCTCTGAAAAAAGGCCATGTGTGTATATATATATATATATATATGTTATTTCCTATAGCACCTGTCAATACACCAGAACAATTAAAGGCTAACCAGAGACCTACCTTTTACCTTAATGGTTGTAGACTATTATTTTGGTACAGCTTTGAACTTTGCTTCCTTTGTTTCCAAAGCTAGATTATCCTCAGAAAGAAATGGATTTCTGAATGAATTCTGGTGTATTAAGATGGCACCAACTTTAGGTTATCTTCACTGCAACTGTCAGCTTTTGAATAACTGGATCAGGGTGCCACATCTGCTACAGACTCTCCACTGGTGTTCGAATATGTTGATTAAACTGGTAACCATGATCAAAACTATCTACCTAAAGTGTGAGCTAGTGTGAATATTATCAATTTCAATCAATCAAGTTTTATTTATATAGAGCTTTTTACAACAAGAAGTTGTCACAAAGCAGCTTTACAAAGATCCGGGTCCAAGCCTCAAATGAGCAGCCAGTGGGCAAACAGTGGCAAGGAAAATCTCCCTCAGACTTGGAGGAAGAAACCTTGAGAGGAACCAAGGCTCAAGAGAGGAACCCATCCTCCTCTGGTTGACACCAGAGAGCATAAACAGAGAAGTAGAAAAGAAATGAAATAAAATATAATAGAGAGAGGGAAGATAAAGATAGTTTTGCTTGTAGTAGTGATACAGGTATGAATGAATAATGAATAATAAAGTCCATGCAGGTAGTGTAGTCTAATCTGGCAGTTGGTACTAGGAAGTGGATGAGTGGACCGATATCCGCCAGGCATCCAGGGCAGCCCGAACAGTAGGAGGAAGGCTGTTCCAGAGCTGGGGGGCTTTATAAGAGAAGGCTCATCCCCCAACAGTGTTCTTTTTAATTCTAGGGACGGTCAATAGGCCTGCATCCTGAGGACGCATTCTACGTGACGGGTTGTAGGGTATTAAAAGGTCTTTTAGGTAATGGGGGGCTAAGCCATTTAGTGACTTGTACGTTAGTAGCAATATTTTATAGTCGATTCTGAATTTAATGGGAAGCCAATGGACGGATAAAAGAACAGGACTAATATGGTTAAATTTCTGTGTTCTGGTGAGAACCCTCGCAGCAGCATTTTGTACTGATTGGAGCCTCTGTAGGGATTTCCCTGAGATACCAGCTAGAAGGGCATTAGAATAATCTAGTCTAGATGTGATGAATGCATGCATCAGAATCTCTGCATGCTTGCATGAGAGTGATTTACGCATTTTAGTAATATTGCATAGGTGGAAAAATCCCGTCTTTACTATATTACTAATGTGGCTATTGAATGCAAGGTAGGAGTCAAATATAACCCTGAGATTTCTTACAGGTGTGCTCAACGTACTTGAAAAACCACCTAGGTTGATCGGGTTAAAGGGATTATTAGATGCTAATATTAAGATCTCTGTCTTTTCAGAGTTTAGTAAAAGGAAATTTGGTGTCATCCAATTTTTAATCTCTTTAACACAGTTTGTTATTCTGCCGAAGTGAATGATCCTCATTGGGTTTTGCTGATATGTAAAGTTGGGTATCATCCGCATAACAGTGAAAGTCAATGTCATGCTTTCGGATGACATCACCCAGCGGTAATATGTAAATGGAGAATAGTAGTGGACCTAGGACAGACCCCTGTGGAATGCCATATTTTACTGTGGTGAGATAGGAGTGAGTATTATTTATGCTGAAACCAATTTAGGACTGATCCTTTAATTCCTAAGTGATTCTCAATTCTATAAAGCAAAATGGATTGATCAGTGGTATCAAATGCAGCACTAAGATCCAATAATACTAATATAGCATTACAGTTTCTATCACGAGAGAGTAGGAGGTTATTTGTGACTTTTACCAGAGCTGTTTCGGTGCAATAGTTAGGTCTAAATCCAGATTGGAGAGCATCGTTTAAGTTGTTATGGTGAAGGTAGGTGCAGAGTTGGTCAGACACTACTTTTTCTAAGATCTTAGCTAAGAACTGCTATCGGTCTCTAGTTTATAAGTTCGTGAGGGTCAAGATTTGGCTTTTTCAATATGGGATTAATAATTGCATATTTAAGAGATTTAGGTATGTATCCTAGACTAAGGGAAGATTTAACTATATTAAGTAAAGATTTGATAGAGGTTGGAGCGACCTGTTTAAATAATTGTGTGGGTAATGGATCTAGTGCACACGAGGATGATTTTGAGGAGCTAATTAAAGTAAGGAGGTCTTTTTTATTAACAGGGTTAAAATGTTCTAACCTCGACTCAGTACCAACACCAGTACTGCTTTCAAATGTGTGAGGAGGTGAGGTTGGAGCCAAATTATGAATCTTTTGTCGAATTTTTTTACGTTAAAGAATGTCATCAGAAGTCATTACTGGAGATGTCAGGTGGAATGATTGAGCCCATATTGTGGCTGCTGGTTATTTTTGAAAAGGTATTAAACAGGTATCTAGGATTGTCCTTATTTTTATCTATTAGACATGCAATATATAATGATTTTGCTTTAACTAAGGCGTGTTTATAATCTGTGATAGTATGTTTCCAGGCATCTCTAAAAAATTCTAATTTTGTTTGTCACCATTTGTGTTTGTAGCTGTGTGCGGGCTGTGTCAGAGTCCGCATTTGGTCATTGTACCACAGAGCTAATTTTTTCTCTTTAATTAGTTTGGTTCTGATCAGAGCTATATAATCCAAATTTGATCTTAGAGTATTTATTGTATAGTCAAGGTCACTATGGTTGGAGTGGACAGAGACAGTGGATAGGTCAGAGAGCATTGGTAAGGAAGGAGATTTCAAAGTTTGGTTTAGGCTTATTTTACTGCAGATTAAAGTGATTTAGAGGGTTAGAGGAACCAGCAGTAGGAGATATTATATATTATAAGCTTTTTCTTTTAATATGAAGACTATGATTTAAAAAATGTACATTTTAAGTGGTAATTAAGAAGATAAATGTAACTTTTCAAAATAAGTAGATAATGAAAGGATGAAATGGGAGATGAACATTGATTAAGAATTATTAATAACATCTTAAGAGCAGTTTACTACCATAGTTGAATCATGCACAAAATTATATTCAAGCATGTAATCCCCAAGAGAGTAAAGGATAGCCCAGCCAGTGATCTCACAATCTTTGTTTTTACGGATGCCCAGTAGGCAGCCTGCTGCCTGCAAGCTATTTGTGGACTCTATGAACCTATAAATGGAATCCCACAGCTCTCTGTACTTATCTGTGCTGCTACAGGCTCCAGCTCATTTGAAGAAGTTCATAGCAGAGGGAAAAGGAATGCACAGTACAGCACTCAATGTACAAACAAACTTTCACCACTAACAACAGCATGGCCTTGGAGCAGCCACATGGGGCCTTGGGAAAGGTGAGTAGTAGGTGACTAGTGGCATTTTGGAATGCATAGGAGAATTACTCTAATGTGTTTCCACAGCAGTGTATTTCAGGTTGAAATGTCAAGTTCTTTCACTGTACATGACCTTGAAGTTTGCCATAATAATTACAACTTTCTAATAGGTGCCTGATGGGATGTCTGGGGTAGATTAAACCCTTTACTAACTCCTCTGAACTGGTTTTGTTCATGTTATTACAAGATGAAGTAGAATATGTTGATTAAGTAATTGTGATTTTTAGTGCCATGCCTACATGCATTGTACTTTCACAAAGCATTGAATGTATTTCTTTTGGACAATTGGAAAATGGTCCATTATATGAAGAATTGATGGATCAGATTTCTCCAGAATGGTGCTGCTATAGCCACAATGTAAATATAGCCATTTTTGTGAAATATGCAAATCCAGCACCAGCAAACCTATGGGTGTACTCTTATTTAATACACATGTAAATTGCAAATTAAGCATTTGGGAATACCCCAATTAATGGAAACTAGTTCTCAAAACTATAGTAAAAAATGTCTTAGGCATCAAGCCTAAGGTATCCATAACCATTTCATTAGACAACTTTCAGTCATTTAAGTTTAAAATTTGTTACATTTTTCAGATGAAAAGTGAAAAAGTGACACAATTCATCTTAATGGAAAGAGTGACCAAGGGAAAATAGTTGGTGAAATGTGCTAATCAATAATTCAGTATGTTCTAACCTTGTTCCCAAGGACGAACATTATTAGGGGCAATGTTGCTTCCCTGAATTGATTAGTGAGATAATTTAAGCTATTCAGTGTGTGGAACTGAATGCATTGAGCTAAAGCTATATTGAGCTTTTAAACTGCAGTAAGATATAGTCTATGGAAGTTTGTTTTTCCTCCCAAAAAATACTGAATTTTAATTATATCAAGTAAACTTGAGTAACATTTAGGTATACTTCCTTTATGTAAACTTGTGTACTAAGGATTTTAATACCAGAGCTGGTCTGGACTTCTCTATGTCCCTCCTGCCTGAACTCAAGTCAATATGTGCCCATTGTTTTGGCAGTTGCATCTTACACTCAAATTTTTTTGTTCCTTATTTGTTGGCTTAAGAATAAGCAGACATATACAGAAAGATGTGCATACATATCATATAAGGTGGGCCAACTCTGACTAATATCAATGTACAAGTAATATATTAAGTTTACTAATTCAGTACTTCTTGGGACTAGGCTGAGCCACTTTTCAAAGTAAACTTTTAAGCACCGTATTTTCCGGACTATAAGCCGCTACTTTTTTCCATGGTTTAAACCATGCGGCTTGTAATGAGGTGCAGTTTTTTCTTCTTATATATGTTATTTTCCAGATTTTTTATTTTTATTTTTTTAAACTTTGCGGGTGCTGCTTATATTCCGGTGTGGTTTATAGTCCGGAAAATACAGTATACTTCAAGTGAAAGAGTAATACTTTTTGATTACATAGCTAGTTTACATCTAAGTTTTATTTCATACATAGTCAACTTAATGTACATTATACATTTGCAGGAATTATACACCTTTTAATTTACAGTATAAATTATACTTTATTTGAAGTTTAAAGTACAGATATAGGTGTAAGAGTACTAAACACTACATTTACTTATACAATGCATTTACCTATTATTTTGTACTGCAACTAATATAAAAGTGAACTTATAGATATGCTTTTCCTATTTATTGTATACATACTTCCAACCCACTTTATTTATAAAAGTACACTTTTAAGTATACTACCTGTGTACTACTAGATTAATAGTTTCATGCAGCAAGTATAGTCATATATACTAATGCTTCCTTAAAGTGTTTCAAGTCATGGTTCAGGAAATGGTTTGGAAACATACAACTAATCTAGGTTTCAATGGATTTGAACAGTTGGAATAAATATGGTAATACAGTTTATTCCATCTAGTGCTATATAGTCCCCCAAGATAGTTAATTCTACCTGTAGTGTGTTAAATAAGCAGCACAGTATAAACATTAACATGTTCAACACCCTCCAACACAGACACATCGTACTCACCTAGTCCACCAGGATATTGGTGAAATACTTATTGATTTTCAGTTGTTTTAGTTTAAAAACTCTAAAAGTCAGAACAGTAAGTTCTATTTATATAATTCAAATGAATCAAAGTGACGCCACTCTTCCAGAGCCAACTTGACGGCTAGGAGTTTCACGGTCCCCTGTGGCATAATTTTGCTCAGCGGGGCTCAGGCGGTGGGAGAAATAGGCACAGGGGTGCAACTTTTTAGTCCCGTCTGAAAGCTGGGAGAGAACAGCACCAAAGTCCCTGACAAACTTGCAATAAAAATTTGCAAAACCCAGGAAGCGCTGAACAAGTCAAAGAGATGTGGGTTGAGACCACTCAGCTACTGCCCTGAGCTTTGACAGATCCATGGCCAACTGTGCCTTGGAGACCACAAACCCCAGAAAGTGAACTGAGGGGATGTGAATTTCTGATTTCTCCAATTTTACAAAGAGGTGGTTGTCCAAGAGGAGTTGTAGGACCCAACGCACATGCTGGACATTTGCTGAAGATCAGGATGCCATCCAGATACACAAAAGCATAGGTACAGAGGGCCTCGCATAGCACCTCATGCGTGAGGTGCTGGAAGACAGCTGGAGCATTCATCACCCCAAAGGGCATGACTAGGTATTCATAGTGGCCTGTGGGGGTGATGAAAGTGAAGATAGATGCCTGCTGCAGTGCCTCAAAGGCTGTAGTCATAAGGGGCAGGGGTTAACGGTCCTTGACAGTGATTTTATTCAAGCCCCGGAAATCAATGCAAGGGCGAAGACCACCATCTTTTTTGCCTACAAAAAAGAACCCTGCCCCAGCAGGAGAGGTTGAGGATTGGATAAACCCCTGTGCCAAGGCCTTCTGGATATATTTCTCCATGGCAGCCCTTTCTGGGCCAGAGAGAGAAGAGACAGCCCCTAGGAGGAGTGGTGCCAGGTAGGAGGTTGATTGCACAGTCAAAAGATCGATGAGGTGGGAGAACCTCTGTCTTTTGTTTACTAAAGACCTCACTGAGGTCTTGGTATTGGGGGAGTACCTTAGGCTAATCAGCTGGCTCCAAGTTGGGGGAACTGGACTGCCCAAAGTGCTCAGGATTCAGGCATGAGTCTTGGCAGTGGGGTCCCCAATTAAGAATAGACTTGGAGAGCCAGTCAATTTGGGGGTTGTGCCTCACCAACCAAGGAAATCCCAGTATTATGAGCAGTTCAGGCGCTGGTGTTAAGGTGAATGATATACGTTCTCTGTGTTGACCTACCCTCATAATTATCGGTTTGGTCTGTTTTTGAACTGCCCCAGACCTGATAGGGAGCCCATCAATGGCCGCAATTGGCAAGGGCAGTGTCAGGGGCTCAGTGGGCAACCCCGACCTCCTGGCCAAACAGACATCGATAAAGTTGCCCGCCGCCCCGGAATATACGAATGCCTGGAGGCATTCCTCACCAGAGGACTTCCCCCACACCAAGGTTACCAGCAGAAACAGACCACATGACTTGGGGCTGAAGAGTGGACCTACCCTGGAGCCCCCTACCGGGTGTAGGCCTGTCCTTTAACGGCCTGAGTGGACATGAGTCCACTCAATACATGCAGCATCTTTCCTAGTGACGCTGATTGGCCTCCAGGGCACTCAGCCCTGCATGATCCACCTGCATAGGTTCCCCCCTTGGCTGGGAGCTGTGGCCTGAATATGGGGAGGAGGGTCATTTTGTGCAGGGAATCGCTGTGTTCTCCTACTGGTCTGCCGCCTCTCATGGAGGCGATTGTCCACAACCAGGGTTGCCTCATAAAGGGCCTCCAGAGAACTGGGTGGATCCCTGGTGGCCAGGTTCTCAGTTAACCCTTGTTGATAGACTGCCATGAGGGCCTCAGAATTCCACCCACTCTCAGCCGCCCATGTTCGGAATGTGATTGTTTAATCAGCGACTGAGAGTGAGCCCTCACGCATATTTAGAAGCGCAGAGGCAGCATCCGCCCCCGCACGGGGCTGTCAAAAGTGCGTCTTATAGTGTCTGTAAACGCGGCTACTGAGCAATCTGGTGAACCACTCTCCCAGAGGGCTGTTGCCCAGGCCAAGGCATGCTCAGAGAGCAAGGATAACCAGAGAACACTGGAGGAGAAATACCCTGCAGCCCCCTGGTTCCCCACAGAACCTGACTGGAGAGGGCAATACCACATCCCCAGCTGTAGTTGGGACAGCTGGAGCAGGCATGAGAGAAGTGTGAGGAGGCTCAGCCCTAGATGTCTTTGCCAACTCCTGGATGGCCAATGTCAGATCTCACAGATGCTGACTGATCTGACTCAAAGCCTGCTCATGCTGCCCCAACCGGGCACGAGCAGTTATGGCATGCTGTAGGGCTGCTTGATCTGCTGAGTCCATGTTTGGTGGTGCCTTACTGAGGGAAATGGAATGTAAGCCCACAAGGGTTGAGACCTTATATGTATCTGACTCCCAGACAAAGCTGGGTGAACTCAAAAGCAGAAAGCTGGGCTGGTCAATGGGTGAAAGGTGAAAGGTGCTTGTGTGTTATGTGGTTTAATGAGCAGAGCACTGGTGGATGATTAACCAGTGCTCTGAAAAGAAAAGGAAGAAATGGATAAACAAAAATTAAATAAATAAATAAATGACATGGGATTTGAACCCCTACTAGGGCATTTGTGAGGTGAATGTTCTAGTGAGTGAACCAACGTGTCACCGAGGAAAAGTAGTAAGCAACCCAGCTTATGAGCCTGGCTGGAGGCTAGAGGGGCCAGCTGAAAACCACTCCTCATTGAGAAAACTTCTCCTTTATAAGGAGGACAAAGGTTAACAGAAAACCACTCCTGCTTTTAAGGAGGAAAAATAGAGAGGTGTTTCTATTTAAAGGAGGAAGGTTGAAAAGTTCTAGTTCTTTTTAAAGGAAAGAAAAACAACATTCCACGTTTAAAGGAGGGAAAGTGGAGCAGCACTCCTTTTTGTAAAGGAGGAAAATTCAGGGAACTTTCAGGCAGAGTTTCGGCATAGAGACACCAAGACACCACCCTGAGTGGAACATGAGGAAGCCTTAAATAGCCTCCACACACCTGATCTCAATCAGGTTGATTGTGGCCCTGATTGGTAGATGGCCGCCCTGTGGAGGCTGGGCAGCCACGGTGTGGGTGGCTCCTTACAATAAGTGTACATTTTCTAACCCATTTCTCAACATGTGCCGAAACTGCTGTAGCGCATTGTTTGCATTCAAATGGGAAACAAGTTTATATTTGATAAATTATACACAAATATTTGCCAACACGCAGTAGTCAGTGAATTTTACTGATATTGCAACTCATTTTCCCAGTAGTTTGTCTCTATAGTACTTATATTCCCTTAAAATACAAGTTATTTACAAAGCTCTATGCTCTATTCAACTCCAGTATGACAAAACTTAAGTAGTTGCAATGTTTGTGCCTGGAAATGTAGTCTAATGTAAGAATATAAAAATACATATGTATGCCTCAACAACCCATGTCTTAACTTTAATTTGAAATATAAAGAAATATAATACACATCTGTGTCCTCTATTTGAAAAAAAAATAATAATAATACTGCTGACAATTTTGCATTTTATTTTTAACTCTGTGACACGCATCTGTATTGAATTCTGACAAAATTATGAACACACCAGGATGCTTGATACATTTTGGGTTATAAGAATCTGAAACTGATCCACTCCCTGGTTCTTGTTTTAGTGTCTGACTGGTCAGGTATAAGTGAGACATTGGCATCAGCTCTGTCATGAACACTAATCACATCCATTATACAAAAGAATTAATGACTTCATGTTCATCTGAATCATGCACAACTACAGCTCAGACACTACTTATAGATGAATATATGTTTCCAGCTGGCCATTTAATTAACTTTTTGGTGTCAAACTACAATCATCAGAGAAAGAAAAATGCTTAGAGGGTGTTCCCTAACATCTCTGTCTATATGCAGCCAAAAGAATGGCAATGCTGAATATCCTACACTTACCTTGATGGCCAGCACTTCCATGAACTCATTTCACTTTAGATATCTCTAGATATCAGGAATGACCCTGTTTATGATGAAATTGTGTAAAGCAGCTCCAAATGACCAAACATGCAGGACTTGAAATTGAACACACCATCAGCTTCCACTAAATCAGCTATGGACATATTTGACATACACTTTACATTGCTTGGCTCAGTACACACAACTTGTTTGAAAATAATGTGTCCAAAAATAATGTTTCACCACATGAAACCATATAGCCAAAATATAAATAAATATGCAGAAATACTGTATGTATACACTCACTAGGCATAGGAACATAGACTTACAGTATAGCAGTATTCTAAGAGCAGATTTTCTCCTTCATTATCACATGCTCTGGGTCACACCATCTGATCTTACTAAACAGTGCAAAGCCCACACCATTACCTTTGCCAATCTGCTTGGATAGCAAAGAGGTGTACTCCATAGTGAGATACTTTACTCATGCGATCAGAGAACTGGGGTTACTTTTGTACCCTAACATTCTTCCCCATCATTCTAATTCTAATATTTAAGTTGTAATATAGCCTTTCTGAAATCAAGCATGGAATGAGGAAAATTACATATGTATATCTGAAATAAGAATTTAAAATATGTTATTGTGTTGGTAAGTATACTTTTAGCATATATTTGATGCATCTGCTTACCATATTTATCTGTTGCCTTGGTTAAAGAAAACCTCAAAAGCCTTTTGGGACTGTGCAGCAAATTACAGTTGGTTAAAAAAGGCACATTTGCATTACATGTAGGTAGAACATGTAGAACATCATTTTATTTGTCTAGCGCTCTTCATAACTGAAGTTGTTACAGAGCAGCTTTACATAAATCAAGAAAAAAAAGGTTAACACCACAGGAACAAAGCATAGGCGACAATTCCCCCGACTTATCCAATTTTTGTAATAACAAAAAGCCTTTGGGAATCCCAACTGGAATCACAAGCAGCCACAGTCAGTGACTATTGCGCTGTGGCTCTCACTTCAGTTGTGATGAAGTACTTTTAAAAGCTTGTCAGAGACTTCATCGCTATTGGACTCTCTGAACCACTACAGTTTGCATATTGCCAGAACCGCTCTACAGATGATGGCATTACCCATCTGCTTCATACCACACTGTCACATCTGGACACTGGTAGGAATGATTATGCTGTTTGTTGACTACAGTTCAGCATTTTGTATTATTATTCCTTCCAAACTCACTAACAAGCTGGTAGATCTTGGACTCCACCCATCGCTGTGTGACTGGATCTCCAGCTTCCTGTCTGTTAGACCACAGCCAGTGTGGGTGGGAAACCATGTCTCACCCACTGTGACCGTCAGCATTGGTGCTCCTCAGGGCTGTGTTTTATCATGCCTAATGTACTCCTTATACACCCACGACGGCGTGAACACTTCAAGCTCCAACACCATCATTAAGTTTGCTGACGACACAGTTGTGGTGGGCCTGATCTCTGACAATGATGAGAAGGCCTCCCGGGAGGAGATTTTACACCTGGAAAACTGGTGCCTTGGCAATAATCTCCTGCTCAGTGTCAACAAAACAAAGGATTTGATAGTGGACTGCAGCAGGAGACAGGAGAGGAGCTACCACCCAGTTTGGATAAATTATGTAGCATGTCTAGTCCCACCAGTCCCCCCCATTTATTTGTTTATTTATGTTGATCTTGAAATCATCTGTAGAGCCCTTCACACTTCCATTGGCTTACAGTGCTACTGAAGGTTGTGAACCCATTTAGAATTTTTGATTTCACTTTCTGTGTATCAGTGATCATAATGCTTTATGAATGCATTTATAACACATTACATGGCATACATAATACCTTATAATGACTGTTATAAGTCTGAATAATTACTCATACATATTCATACAGTGGTATGCATAATGCTTCAAAAAGTGTGTGACTTTATTAAGATAGGTTCCTAAAATCCAGTATTTAAAATAAGAATATTATAATATTTTTATATAGTATATTACATATTATTATATATCAAATACTGTATAATATAGCATTATGTGAGGTCATTACTGACTTTACGTGAAGTGGGTTTTAAAATGTCAGGAAATGTGTTTTATTGCTTAAAACTTCACAAAGTATTGTAAGTGTACTTTACTGGCTTTAGGTAAAGTGAGAACATCACATTTAATAGATTTACAAATGAGACATACAACTTAGTTCTTCAATACCCTGTAATTTATTGTATAGAAAGATTTAAACAGAAACATATACATATACATATATAGAGCTATATTAACATACAAGATGCTTCCAGCTACAGCAAATGTTTCTTTCCCAAACATTATTTTATTCTGGGTAAAATGATCCAATATAAAATATCTGTGTCAAAATTAATTTAAGTCTGTTTACCTTTTTATACTATGATGAAAGGAATATATACTACAATGTTCATCAACACAGATATTCATGTGGTGCACCAAAATCCACTGATGGAAAAAATGAATGAATGAATGAATTTGTATTACCTCCACCCACCAGAAAGTCACCTGTACTGCAATATATGTAGTTTCACATTTTTTTATGAATGCTTGCAAAAAAGTGGATTTATTATAGTCTCTTTAAATTTGGTGGAAGTACGCTTCAATTATATATGATGCTGAATTTTGAAGGAATATTAGATATGCCATGTGAAGACTGACTGGCAGGCAATTGAAAGGCTTGAGATGCCATACCAATACAAGAAATAGATATCTATGATTCTTGGTTTGATCAGCTTCAAATTATGCAGGGTTACTAAATGCTCCGTCCTGATTACAAAAATGTAGTTACTTTGAGTGATAAATGTGAAAATAAATAGTTGATTGATCAAACAATGTTGCAATGGCAGGCAACTCTTTCACCTGATACACAATACTAGACAAAATGCAAACATTAACACGGCCAGAAAACAGTTGCTTAGAAATGCATGAAATTTGGTATGAATATGAAAGAGCTCCACAGCAGCCCAAACCCAAGCCATGATTGGGATAAAGGTGTTCAAAATATGCATGAAATATAGCATTTTTAGGCATTTTTAACATTGTATGAAAAATGACACACGAACTACAAATAGGATGTACTACGAACTGACAATGCACTTTAGGATATTCCTGTCTCACTGCCTCTATAGCTGCAGTCTACTTCAAATGTGTATGAAATGGTCAGATTATCAAAAATTCAAACTAATTTTTGTTAGATTGCCACAGATTTATGATTATGTTGTGGTGACAGGCAATGATTTACATGATATACAACATTAGATGAAATGGAAATGTTAACATGGTCAGACTACAGTTGCTTAGAATTTGAAATTTGAAATTTAGTATGAACATGAATGACTTCATTACACACATTTTCATTATTGGTATGGGTGACTCTACGACTCATTGATGATTAATTGCATTCTCATGACATTTGAGGCAAACAAACTTCAGACATATGTGATGCTAAATTGTGAAGGAATTGCGGATACACCAAACAAAGCTTAAATGGCAGGTAGGTGAATAGCTTGAGACACCACGCTAGTACCTGAAGTGCATATTTCTTGATGAATCACCCTCAAATAATGCATGGCAACTAATGGCTCAGTTCTGATTACAAAAATGTAGTTACTTTGAATCTTAGACATAGCGATTTTGGTAGGCTTTATATGACTGAATGAAGTTTAGTTAGAATTGAAGAAATATTAGCATAGTATTCCAATTCATTATGTTGAAGGTTATATAGTAATGGCTGTGAAGCAACACAACACTAAAATAAATGAAATGATCATAGGATTTCTGAAAGGTCAGTTGTCCTATTTTAACAATCTCATATTGCATCATATTGTATGTAACCACGTGCTTTCTGTGTGTAGAACTACCATGGTGATAACCCCCGCTCCTCTTCATTTACAGTGTTACCACAGAGACAGGCTAAGCCACGAATAAACAACCTAGGAAAGGTTGCAGAAGGCATTTCCTACTTACTGGAATAGCTACCCCCCCTTCTCTCTCTCTCTCTCTCTCTCTCTCTCTCTCTCTCTCTCTCTCTCCTGTCTCTTATACACATCTTAGGAAGACAAGCACTGACGACATGATCACCAAGATGTGTATAAGAGACAGAGATAAAATAACCATAATTATCCAGGGGTCATGGTGTTCCCTAACTTAAATTCTAAGTAGCACAACTGGCCGACTGTTTTCCTCTGCTTGTTTGTAGGTGTAATGATTGAGTTTACACTAAGCAGATAAAGACGAAGACATGCAGGGGTTTTGGATTTAATAAAATAAAGAAAACAAACTATGGAGATAGTGGTACTCAGCTCCAGCTTTGCCTACATCTCTATAACATTATTCTGAACACTTCAATAAACAAACAACCAAATAAATAAATATATTTCTTAAAATAATGTTGAATATTTTAAATTGTATGTTCATTTCTAAGCAGATCTTAGTAGTAGATAAATAAATAATGTTTTCAATTCAAATGATTCAAAGTATCAAATGTTTTAGAACCTTTAGGAAATGCCTAATGATTTCCGGGGATTAGAAAACAAAGTGCATGTATGAAATTGCCAAGACCGGACAGGAACAAGACACATGCAGAATTAAAAGGAAGGAGAAAGTGCTTATGATACAAAAAACTCAACAACAGTCCGCACTGTCAGCACTGAAAGAGCAAAACGTTGCCTGGAGACAAGACACTTAATGGTAAAACAAGGCAAAAGTCCAAAACCAGAGTTTCCAAATAAACAATGCAAGGGAAAAACATACCAATGAGACCAGTATCACATATATCTGAGTCATGTAATCGGCAGTCTGTGTGATCCTTGGAGACAACAGAAAGAATGACACAAATGTACAAAATTACTGTTAGAATATAGTGCTGTACAAATATTAAATGCTCATAAACACATATTTAATTTAGTTTTCGAATTAGAAGATGTGTTAATGTAGTGTTATTTCCTATCCAGAGTCATTGGGAAAGAGTCACAGGACACGAGTCCATCAAAAGATGTGAAAAAACAGTGAACTTAACAGACATAGCAGGAAGCGGAAGTACACACGATGGTTTAATGACTTCAGACATGATAACAAAGAGAAATGAAACTAGAAAACAAGAATACACAACAACCAGAAGTAGACATAACAAGATAACCCAGGTGCAACATGCCCAGGATGGTCTCCCAGGTGCAACATGCCCAGGATGGTCTGCATTTTGCATACGAGGCAGATATTGGTGTGGAAGATGCAATCATCAACCTTCTACACCGAGCCCACTCACACCTAGATAAGGAGAATGGCACAGTGAGGATCCTGTTTTTGGACTTCTCAAGTGCGTTCAACACCATCCAGCTCCTTATGCTTCAGGACAAAATTAATAGGATGTGAGTGGACCCCTGCCTGGTCACCTGGATCTCCAGTTACAGTATGGCCACAGTATGTCAGGCTGAAGGACATCACATCTGACACTGTGATCAGCAGCACTGGAGCAACCCAGGGCTCCCTGTACACAGCAGACTTCTGCTACAATTCAGAGCTGTGTCACATTCAGAGGTTTGCTGATGATACAGCTATAGTTGGGTGTATCAGAGATGATAAACAGGAGCAGTATCTGAGCCTGGTGAGGGTAATACCTTTTGTAATACTTTGATATATCTAGTGATTGTTACAACTACAGTAATTTTCCTACCCCCTTGAACACCTATAAACATAAATGCATTTTAATGGGTGAAATTGTATTTACAATACAACTCTTTCAGATAACAGGAGTTCACATACCGTACAGACAGACTATTATGGAGATAGCACACTTTAATGTGCACAGAAAATGCTCTCAGTTTATTTGACAATGTGACAATAATAGTGTATTTATTATACATTTATGATAAATAATGTATTCCATTTCCAGAGAATATTCTTGATAAATCAGGAGAAATTTACTGAAGATAAAAAGGTGTTTACTATAATGATCTTTTTAGCAGAATTTCCAAGAGAAATATACACCCAAAACCACAAGATTTGGATTTTTACAAAGCACTTTGAGCTGCTACAAATATGAAAAATGCTCTATACATTAAATTTTTTATTATGGGTCCAAGCACAGAAGGTGCTAGAGCCCTTAGAGCCCTATTATTTTTGATTGCTCCAATTGCTCGGGGGTTGGGGACCACTGCCCTAGATGGATCCTAGACAAGTATTAATGTTTGGTGGTACTGCATCACAATGTGGCACAATAACACAATAACTTAGACCAAAGAAATCTTCCAATTGACATGATAATTGGCATTGTGGTACTATTTGCTGTCTTGGACCAGTATCTATGAGTATGATGATATATTCAAATTCAGCCAAACAAATTTCAACATATACATAAATGTTGTTAATTTGGTTGATCGCCACAAAACTTGATAAATGTCTCCAGGTATGGACTCTCTACTTCCTACTGAAGTATGACAGGTACTGGCCACTGGGGGTCACTGCTCTTTTTTGAAAACACTTACACGAGCATATGAACATTCAAAATGAGTATTCTAGGTCCAGCATTAGCTGAGACAGCTGTCTCTTGAATAGCTCTGTAGTTTTAGCTCTTTAAATCAATCAGTCAATCAGTGTTTATTTATACAGCACTTTTTACAACAAGGGAGTTGTCACAAAGCAGCTTCACAGGGTCGAAGCCTCAAATGAGATGCCAGCAGGCAACAGTGGCAAGGAAAAACTCCCTCAGGTTAGGAAGAAGAAACCTTGAGAGGAACCAAGGCTCAAGAGAGGAACCCATCTGTACTGGTGGGAACTACATTACCCAAAGTGCTGTGTGCTAGGATATGGGCGAGCGGAGTGGGAAATAAAGAGTCTATAAAGCTGCAAGTAACGTGATGGGTCATGTCTCTGTGTATGCTGAAGATAGCCTAGTTATACATGGTGTCAGATGTGAGCAGTTTAGTCTGTGTATACTCGGGGGGAGAACAGTGCAGCTTCACAGACGCAGCCAGTGCGTTTTCTCCACTGATTTGGCTCAGAACACACAGTTTTGGAGTAATGGCAGTTGCAGCAGTGCAGATTACACATCCAGAGCCCTTCAACTTCTCAAACACAGCAGAGTGGCCCAGATGGATCAGGCGGTTTGAACGCTTTTGTCTAGCTTCAGGACTGAACACAAAACCCGAGGAGTATCAGGTGAATTCTGTACTCTACGCGATGGGAGATGAAGCAGACAATATACTTGCAGTGCTGCCACTGAGTGAGGCAGACAAAAAGAAATATGACACAGTTGTAGAAGCATTTCAGCAACACTGTGTAGGTAGACACAATGTCATATTTGAGAAAGGGCAGTTCAATCGCAGATGCCAAGAAGAGGGTGAGAGTGCAGAGGCATTTATCACAGCAGTACATAAGCTTGCAGAGCAGTGTAACTTTGGCTCACTGAAAGAAGAGCTAATCAGGGACAGAATAGTTGTGGGAATCAGAGACCCCAGATTGTCTGAACTTCTGCAGCTAGATCCTGATTTAACTCTGAGCAAGGCAATACAAAAAGTCTGCCAAAATGAAGCTGGGAAAAAACAGTACTGCTTGTACTGCATGGCCCTAATAATACAGGAACAGCTAAGGGCATTGATGTGGATGCTTTAAGAGAAAAAGTGGGACACAGAAAGATGTTTCAAAACACAAAGTATGAAAAATATGACAGAAACAATGCCCAAAAAAGTAAACAGCATCAGTACCAATAACACTGTTGCAGATGTGGTGCAGGAAAAAAGCATGCATGGAAGGATTGTCCAGCTAGAGATGCTGAATGCCATAAATGTCACAAAAAAGGGAACTTTGCAGCTGCATGTCTTACATATCCAAAATGGACGGTGTGTCTCAGGGAAAATGTGAATCTGGCTCAGATGACTTTGTTTTTCTTGGAGAATTGTCCTCATCTAATGCTCTAGAATGGACAGAAACAGTTTCTGTAAATGGGACAGCCATCCAATTAGACACAGGAGCAGCAGTGTCAGCTATATCAGAGAGTACTTTCAGCAAAAATGGTCTTGGTCACCTCAAAAAAGCACAAAAATGCTTTATGGCCCAGGCCATAATATCCTGGATGTAAAAGTGCACAATGGTGTGCAGGGATGGTCATTGTCCCCAAGCCAAGTGGGAAAATTCGCATATGTGTAGATGTCACAAACTTGAATAAGTGGGTCAAAAGAGAACGACACATCCTACCTGCAGTAGACCAGCTTCTAGCGATGCTGTCCAATGTTCACAAAATTGGATGCTAGGTCAGGCTTTTGGCAGATTCCCTGAACAAATGAGTCAAAGCTTCTAGCGATGCTGTCCAATGTTAAAGTGTTCACAAAATTGGATGCTAGGTCAGGCTTTTGGCAGATTCCCTTAACAAATGAGTCAAAGCTTCTCACTACATTCATTACACCGTTTGGGAGATACTTTTTCAATAGGCTCCCTTTCGGAATTGTATCAGCCCCAGAACACTTTCAATGCTGAATGTCCCAGTTACTAGAGAGCTATGACGGCTTGATCTGCCATGCTGATGACATTCTTGGATTTGGACAAGACAAAATGGAGCATGATCAGCGCTTGTACCAGGTGTTGCAGAATCTTCAAATCTGAGGGCCGCACACTGAATGAAAAGTATGAGTTTGGAAAGAGTGAGATGCTTTTTGTTGGGCACAAAATCACAGCCAATGGCTTCTACCCAAAAAAGGTGACAGCTATTCTTCAAATGCCTGAGCCAAGCTGTGTGGCTGATGTTCGCTGAGTTATCGGCATGGCAAATTATCTCACCAAATTCCTCCCACAACTGGCTTCATTCACAACTCCATTGAAGGAGTTATTGAGAGAAAGAAATTAAGGTGCTGGGGAGATCCACAGAGAACAGCTTTCTGCAAGCTCAAAGAAGAGCTTAGTTCACCTAAATTACTGGCCCAATATTCACCAGAGAGAGAGACATGGGTTGCAGCAGATGCATCCTCATATGGCATTGGTGCTGTACTCTCACAGAGACAAGGTGATGGAACGTGGAAACCTGTCACATACATTTCAAGAGGACTGAGTGACAGAGAAGCGCTATGCGCAAATTGAAAATCGCTGGCAGTCACATGGGCTTGTGAAAGGTTGGTCTCATATCTCCAAGGCCTCCATTTCACATTACTCACTGACCATAAACCACTCATACCACTGCTGAGTACCAGAAGTCTAGATGAGTTACCCAGAATTCTCAGATTTTGCCTTTGGCTCTTACGATTCAGCTATGAAATACAGCACGTTTCAGGAAAAAACCTCATAACTGCAGACCTCATAACTGCAGACGCAGTCTCAAGCAGCTCTCAGTGACGCTTGGACACAAGCTGATCAACAGTTGGAAAAGGATGGACTCTGTGGTGTCATCACTGCCAGTGACGGAGAATTGCCTGAAACAGATACAAGAGGCCCAAGCAGCAGACACCATATTTCAGAAAGTGAAACACTACTGTTTAGCTGGCTGGCCAGAGAAACATGCTGTACACAAAGATTTCAAGACATTTTGGCAAGTCAGAGATGAACTGACAGTAGCAGTTCTCCTCCTAAAAGGTGATAGATTAGTCATTCAAGTTGAACTGCAGAAAGACATCCTTGAAAAGATCCATGAAGGACACCATTTGAGTAGTAGTAGTAGACATCTGGGTAGAATCATTTGGATAAAGCTTCATGGGAGGGCATGGACCAATATCAACCAGGCAGGAGGGGTAGCTTGGAACATGGGGGAGAGAGGGAGAAAAATGAGTGACCGTTTAGAGGTGTTAATAAAAAGCCTGCGAAAAGAGAAAAGTTTTAAGTTGTGATTTGAAGACCCAGAAGCAGGAAGGCTATTCCATAGTTGGGGGGCTTTATAAGAGAAAGTTCATCCCCCTACAGTGTTCTTTTTAATTCTAGGAACTGCCAGTAGGTCCGCATCTTGAGAAAGCAGTGTAGGGTTATAAGGTTTCAGAAGGTCTTTTAGATATTGTGGGGCTAAGCCATTATGCAACTTGTAGGTTAGTAGCAATATTTTAGTGAATTTGGAATGTAATAGGAAGCCAGTAGAGGAATGAGAGATCAAATTTCCAAACTCTCACAGCAGCGTTTTGTACTAATTGGAGCTTCTGTAATGATTTCCATGAACTAACAGCCAGAATGGCATTACAATAATCAAGTCCTGATGTTATGAATGTGTGCACCAGTATCTCAGCATGTTTGTAGGACAGTGCTTTACGCAAATTGGTAATATTGCTTATGTGAAAGAATCCAGTTTTTACTACATTACTAACGTGAGTATCAAATTAGAGGTCTGAGTCAAACACAACCCCTAGGTTTTTTACAGTGGAGCTGGGAATAATTGAGAAACCATCTAGGTCAGTCAGGACAGCACTATAGACCTCTTAGCACGCACCAGTCCTCCTACAGGTCATTTCTCTTCCTTCTTGGGCCCTGAGGGAGAGGCTATGGAGGCATACATCCAGGAAGCATTAGCGCTGGGTTCATTCAGCCCTCATCTTCTCCTGTGGGAGCCGGGTTCTTTTTGGTGGGGAAAAAGGATGGGGGCTTCGTCCTTGTATCAATTACCAAAGTCTTAATAAGATCACTATCAAGGACCGATATCCCTTGCCCCTCATGACCTCGGCCTTTGGTTAACAGGCGTACTGGTTAACCAAATTAGACCTCCGTAGCGCCTACAACTTGGCCAGAATAAAACCAGGTGACAAGTGGAAGACAGCGTTCATCACCCCAACAGGTCGCCAGCCAACACATTTAAAGAAATTCTAGACTCCCACAAGGTCCAGGGTAAAACTCAATACCTTGTAGACTGGGAGGGCTATGGGCCCGGTGGCCTGGATTTTGGACCCTGATCTCATCTGTGTCTTCAACCAGAACCAGGTGTCCTCTTCTGTTTCCTTTCAAAAGAATCTCCTTATGTCACGAGCTTGGTTGCCTAGGCAATGAGTTAGCTTACTCAGCTAAAGCGCTTGCAATCTGCGAAATTAGAAGAATCAACAGCAGGAGCTAGCAAGTAGGTCTACGGCATGTAAAACCCAAAGTGATACGATGCTTTGGCTTAAATTCAGACAACAGATGAACCTCTACAATTAGAAAAGTCAAATCAGACTATTACCTCAGCCAGATTACAAATTCCTCAAAGCCTCAAGACTTCTGGAAAGCATTAAATTCCCTTAAAAACAAATAATCTCATCCCAATATCATGTGTCTGTCATGTTCTAGTCCTGTTCATCTTTTGTCTCATTCTTTTTTGAAGATTGTTGATGTCAGTCCTAGTTGAAGCTTATTTGTCAGTCCTTGTAGATGTTGATGTTATATATTTACATCAGTTTACATCAAACAAACTATTCAGTTTGTTTGTTTGTTTGTTTAGCTCGTGTTTTGTTTATCTAGTGTTTGGACCCCTACCTTGACCACGATCTCCTACATAAGATTGGTTTCAGCTTTAGTACAACACTTTAGACCCAGAAATATCTCTTTGATAGGAAACAATGTGTGGCTTTATGGAAAGGAATCCCACAGGGCTCTATGCTGGGTCCAGTTTTATTTAATATTTTTATTAATCATCTTGCCACCCTACTCTAGCTTGTGAAGTGTGCTTTTATGCAGATGATACAATTTTGTATTCCTCAGCAGAATCTGCACACATCCCATTAGAAAAACTCTTCATTCAACACTTAACAGAGCGCTCTATGTAAACTCAGATTGGTTTTCATCAATTTACCATTCTGCAACCCTTACAGAACTAACCAAAGCAGACTGTATGAAAAACTTGGTTGATCCTCTCTGGCAGCATGATGAGAAGCATACTGGCTTATTTTTATTTATAAATAACTCTCAGATCACTTACCAGCGTATATCTCTTCCCTGATCTCAGTAAATAACATAATAATAATAATAATAATAATAATAATAATAATAATAATAGTTCAGACTTGCTCCAGTGGTTGGATCACCTGTCAGGTACCCAGAGTTTTCAGTGAACTGAGAAAATCTGCTTTTAGCTATAGAGCACCAGTGAGCTGGAAATCACTACAGGAGTCTCTAAAGCTTGGGTCTCTGGGGTCACTTAACCAGTTTAAATGTTTAGTTTCTAGCCAACTTCAGACAGCCTGTGATTGTTTTAAATTAGTTTATCATTTCTAGTATTCTTCTGTATTTTCTGTTTATTATTATTTATATTTTATTTATTTATTAAGCAGCATTTCTTTATTGTATTCTTCTAGAATACAATAGAAATAAATTTCGTGACCCCCTACCCCTGGGAAAAAACAGTATCAATAACTCTGAAAATATTCCAAGTATTTTTCATCATATTTTCTCACTTTCTTTGTTTTTCTCTGTACTGATGTTTCTCTGGTGCAGGGGTTGGCAACCTTTAACACCCAAAGAGCCGTTTGGACCCAGTTTCCACAGAAAATAAAACACTGGGAGCCGCAAATAAAAAAAAATTTAAATAAGAATTTAAAAATTAGACTGGGAAAAAAGCACTATGCCACTAAAAAATGAAAAATAAATATTTGCAAAATATCTGAATAAATATTTCTTTGAGCTGGTTAATGGGACTTCTGCTCCCTGAAGCTCTGCGCAGAGCGTCTGTAAAGGTCACCTTTGCAGGACTGTAACCTGTGTCTGTGAGTTGTGAGCAGTGTTTGTTTTTAACATAGTTCATGGTGGAGAAATGCATATTTCTTCATGTTTATATAGGCGTCGGGGATGACATTCCTTGTTTCAAACACAAGTTTGTCTGAGTTCACAAGTTCTGTCCTATCCAATATCACTCCAATTTTGATTCTGAACAAGACTGGCCTTCTGACGGGCAACATCTTCAAGAACCTCTGTCAAGCGTTTGAATTCGGACACCCACATGCATTTGTCAGCTATGTCAGTCAGATCCAGATCCAGCTCCGGCTTCAGATTCGTATCCAGATCCAGATCAGGTTCATTTACACCTGCTGGGTTTTGGCGGTAAACCGGCTTCCACAAATGTGACACATATTTTGAAAATAATAAAATATAAGTTTAGATCACAATAATCTTCCAATTTAGAATGAAAATTGAAAAAAGAATTAACACAACAAAATACTTTTAAATTAAATACTTATAATGTATTTTCCTAAGCCATGCAGAGCCGCGGTATAAGAATGAAAGAGCCACAGGTTGCTGATCTAGTGCGTTTTGCATCCCCACTCCCAATTTGACCTTCTAAAGAATGCTCCATTTTAATCCAGCCTGGATGACATGCAGAGCCACAATGTGCATGCGCGAACCTGAATCAAGAATCAGATCGAAGAGTCAAGCAGAATGGTGAGTGAGTCAGTTTGATTCAGTGAAAAAAAACATTCTAAAAAATGTCTTAATTAGTGTCACATTCGCGCCCCCCCAGGTTAAGAACCCCTGCTCTACCACTCCTTTTTGAGAGTTGCTGATTCAGTGGAGTCTTTTAAAAAGCAGTTAAAGATGTATCTGTTTAGACAGGCTTTAAGTTAATTTATTATGTATTGTTTTAGGGTTTTACAATGTGTTTTATGTTTAATGTTTCTGTTTATTTTTATTTTTATGTTTGGTTCTTTTGTAAAGCACTTTGCTACTGCTGTCTGAGAAAAGTGCTATATAAATACATTTTACTTACATAGGAAAAATGACACACGACTTGAATAACATCAGGGACATGGACAAGGGTACAAACATGGATGTGGGCACAGACATGGACACAGAAATGGCTGTGGGCATAGACACACACTGTGTCAAGGGCATGGACTGAGACTGGGGACATGGGCATAGAAAAGGGTACAGACATGAGTATGGTTTGAGACAGAGACTGAGACTGCGACATTGGCCCAGAGCTGGTTAATGTCACTTGAACTGTTCTTGGAGAAAACACCTGAGAGCTAATTAGCAAAAGTTCTCAGTACCCTGCCATGAACTCCTTCAGGGCCACCTGCTTTCTATGTATTCACCCTGTTCAGCATGCGGCAGACATCTGTTGTGGGTAGAATGTAAGTGGGAGTATCTGTTTTAGAAAAGACCACTTTTTTCTGCACTTAATATTTAGGAACAGTGGGATTCGACAGACCATAGAGTATCATGCTTTGTTTACATAGAGACAGTATCCATCACCGCAGGTTTTTCCCATAGCCCCAAGTGACCTGTCCACTCTGAATAGTCCCTGGCCATTCCAGTTCCATCACGCTGTTTTCCACATTGGTGGTGAAAAACATGAGATTACAGTCCATGAGCTTTCTCTGTGTGAGGGTCCAGATCTTTAACTCATCTAGCTTTTCCAGCAATGGGATGGGACACTAGGTAGCACTGGTAGAATTGTATTTACCCATGTTTTTTTTTTTTCCAAATATAAGTAAAACAACAAATTAATATAAATGTGAAAAACATATTTTTCTTCTGTTTCATGTTCTATTGCCTAAATCCTGGCTTCAGGATTAGACTTTTTAAGCATTATTGAGCTCAATGTATTTCCTCTAGTTTAGTAGCATTATTTTTATACTGCCTTAATATGGTTTGAGTTCTCTTAACACATTAATAGAACGGTATGTTTGTATATATTCCTTGTATTTAGGTATCCACAGTTTTTGCAACCAAGCTCAAGTCATTCACGTTCCTGCCTATTTTGAAAAAACTGCCTACAGAGAGGAGACTCATATCAGTGTCTGAAACTGGATCAAGTAGACAGAAGGTATTGGCAACATTAGTTTTACTACAATTTTGCATTGTATAAACCCAATGTTTTATATTTTTTTATATTTACTAAACATAAATATAGAAATAGTGTTGATGTGACATATTCATTTCACAGTGAAATCTTTAACAATTGAAGTGTCTTGTTCAGACTTTTATTGTAGTATATTTTCACTCTTAAAATACCATTCTTTGTTCATCACAAGATGTAGTGTCTAATTTATTTTTTCTCATTACCTTAATGAAACAACCAAATAAGCACCAATGTTCATAGAGGTGGTTAAATGTGATGGTCTAACTGCAATATCAGTATATCAATTTGACCCCACGCACCCAAGATGAAAACTAGGTGAGAAAAGATGGCTGGAGGCAGGATGTCTTGCTCTACTCTCTGGCCTTTATTGAGCCTGTTTGTACACACAGATAATCCATTTGATGATTATTATACTACTGTAAGTAAGTGTAGCTTACTAGGTTTTTGGTTTGTTTGTAGTCTTTTGTTTCTTTAGATACTTTTTGTTTGTAAATCTGGTTCCTTTGTTTGTCTATGTTTTGTTTTAGTGTATTTAGTGTTAGTTTGAATTCCCCAGTTTTGTTTGTTAGTATCCCAGCTTTGTATTTGTCTGTGTTTCTTTAAATCATCACCCCTGCATTTGCCTCCGCACCCTCGTCGTCTGTTCTGTCTGCTTGAACTTGACACCTGCATTGTATGCCAGCTCCTCTGGAGCTACTTACAATCATTTATATGAATAATTGTTATGAATGAATAAAATGGATTGCATCAAGGTCCTGGTAAGCCCTAGTTCATATATTAGACCTCATCTTCTCTGTTCTTAAGACTGGGACCACCTAAGGCTGTGCCTCAGTCCACTCCTATACTCACTTTTCACACATGACTACACTTTCACTCACAATGCAAACCACATATGCAAGTTTGCACATGACACCAGATGACAAGCAGCATAGAGAGAAGAGGTCCAGTTCATCACATCCTGGTGATCACATTCAGGAAGCAAAAGGACACAACACATACCAGCCTAACAATAATTGGGGAAGTGGAACAGGTGAGGAACTTCAGATACCTTGGTGTCCATCTGTCAGGGGACCCAACATGGAGAGTGAACACCAGAGAACACAGTGGTAAAGAAGGCCCTGCAGAGAGCTGCACCTCAGTAGAGAGGAAAGATTTTCAGCAGATTATCTAGACCACATCAAAAGTAATTTTTGCTCATCTCCCAATCCTCTAGAATGAATTGATCCTGTCCAGCTCAGAAACAGATCTGAAGTGCCTGCACATACCCTGGACAATGTCTTTTTGAAACCCTCTGGCAGAGGGCAGAGGACAAAAACAGACAGACCAAAGATGTAAAAGCTCTGTTAAACTAGACTGTATACCATTTTTTTTCTAATTATATTTATTCACTTATTTATGCTACTGTGATAGAAAAATGCTCTTAAACTATATTTCAAGTATGGGAATGTGAAATGATAGATTGATTAATTCATTTATTCATTCACATTGGAACTACAAATTGAAACTTCAAATTGAAACTTCAAACTTCTTTCTACAGAAAATAAATACAATATAATACATAGATTTAAACAGTACATTTAAATGTAGCAAAATGACAGTAACACTTTTTTGAGTGCTGATTCTTATGATACAGAAGAGAGAAGTGCTGCAGTCCCAGGGCAGGTCAAATGGCCTGAATGTTTAAGAGCTAAAATCTTCTGCACAGAGATATAACATATATCTCTGAAATATGTTATTAACATGTGAGTAATACAGCTACAGGCCTTCTGGTAAATAAATGTGTAAGCAATATGAGGTGCACACATATATTCTGTATTTCCTGATGTTTCAGACTTGCTAACAAGTGTTTCCTGTAACTTTGACAGACTTTAGCTGACCCTGGGGCATCTGAAGGGAGCATGACAGATGAAGATGTTTACAAGGCTGAGGTTGTATATGTTACAGATTCTGAAGATGCAAAGCCCCAGGACATGAGAACAAACTTTGAAACTCAGGTCAGAATGAAAATCACCCTCAGGGGTTATACATAAACCAGACAGCATATCCACTGTGACATTGCCATTACAGTCCTAAAATGGAAAGCTGCTGAGTACACATACTGAAAAGTACAAATGAGTTAGCTGTCTTGGGAAAAGTTCGGAACCAAAACTTTCAAACTTGCTTCTGCTCCTAGATTTCACATAATTAGAAAACAGAAATATTCACTTGTTACTTGGGAAAGCACCACAAACACTGATGTTGACTCTTTTTGAGAATATTGTCATGACAATCAAGTGAATGTGAAAGCTGATGAAATGAAAAAAAAGACAAAGTTTTATGGTCATTTTCGTAGTGAACTGAAATGTGGAAAAACCAAGGAAGTTTATACAATTTAATAATATTGGTCATGCTTTCAGTTCATATCTTCTGATATTCTATACAATAATCAACAAAAGGTTTTGTAATACAATATGTATTTCTAACCTGTGTCTCACCTTTTTCCTCAGCTCATATTTACTCATAAATCAGCTCTTACCCCACCCTCCACCTCAGCCATGGCTCATGTTGAAATAAGCTGCCCAAGTCCCAGGCCTGGCCCAGTCCCTATGGAACCAGCTAGAAAACTGCAATGCATTTCTCAGCAAGGGTGTGAAAACACTTTTGAGAGTGCTGAGGTCAGCTCTGGGCTGTTTTTAAACTATGTCTCCCAGAGAGATGAAGAGGTCCTGAGCCCAGCCAGCTCTGTGGACCTTTCCCCATATATTGCCTCGTCCAAGGAGTCCATACATTATGAGGGCTGGGAACATGACAGGAGCTGGTCTGCCCTCCAAATGATATCTTCTGCTGGTTCTCCAGTGTCTTTTAGTCGGACTGACTCCCCATGCTCCTCTGTGAGATCAGGAGCATTCACTCCATCAGTGCTGAGAATCAAGCGGCACACGCTTGCCCCAGGATCCAGCCTGGTACAGATGCCATACTCCTCTGGGCAGACACTTTGTGGTGACAGCCAAGCCCCTTCACCAAGTTCTCTGTCACCACGTGCCCGCCACAGGCCACCACCCACCCAGCTCTCCTTGCTGACAGCCATTCTGAGGAAGGGTCGTCTGCCAATTCTGTCCCCTGCCTTACAGAGACCCTACTCTCCCTGCTGGTCCATTGGCCCTGTAAACATGTCTTCTTGCACTGCCTGTTCAGCAGCCTCTAACATTGCCCCTGTGGTGGCTACAACAATCTGTGCAACCAGTCAAAAGGCAAGACCTACGTCCCCAAAGTTGATCAATGAGACAAGGTCCTTGTTATCCAAGGAATATAAAGTTAGCATCCCTTTAGTACCACTAGGAACACCACATATGTTTGAATCAAGAAGTTCTGAAATCAGTAATGTTGCTCTGTCACCTAAGAATAGGAATTCCATGACCTTGCCACTTTCCTCTCCTTCTGAACCTGCTTTGAGGCACCCATTCAAGCCAGGTTGCAAAGGCAATCATGGAACCAAGCTCCCTAGCTCTTTGCTCTTTTCATCTTTTTCCACATTAAAGTCCATGTCTCCTAAATCAAACCATGTATCCTGCTGCAGCTCTGAGAGCCCCAGCAGTCCTCGAAATGTGCCATTTACACACTCTGCTCCCTTAGCCACAGAGAATTCAGAACAGTTACTCAGCATTTTGGATACCTCCAAAGAAGGACATGGACATAAATCAAAGAAGCCTTCCCTTCTTGTGAAGAATGCAGAACCATGTTTGGATTTAAAATACGGAAAGATGCCATGTCATTCTTCTCCCTACGCTGACCTCAAATCAGCTCAACAATGCAAGGATGTCTCATCAATCCTAAAGAAAGATGATGACAACTCACATTTCTACATGCAAAATGGCAGAAAAGCCTTCCATGACCAAGAACAAGTTCTCTCAATGTCCCCGGCTCTCAAACTGTCACCTTCTTCCAGGCCAGTGGGCCTCACAGGCCTTTCTGATTTGCCTCTCATTTCTCCTGCCTCCTGTTCATGCACTTCTAGTCCAGATCACTACACCATATCTTCCTTTACAGCAAGCTCCAGCAGCCAGCCCACCCCTTCTCCTTCCTACTCATTTTGTTCCTCACTTTCCCCATCCATGCGGGGTGGTACACCTGATTATACAGCGATGGGTGGCAAGAACAAAAAGGTAAAACATACTCTCTGCTGCATTTTAACTGTATGCCTAAGTGACCATCAGAGCAATGAGGCATTTGCGTCATTTGCGTCATGACTGGCATGTTTCCTGATCAAAGTCTACCCACACACACGCTGCTAGAAACATGATCTTCACCAGCCTATTAACAAGGAATCAGGGTTATGTACTATATCCTTTGTGCATGTCTAGTCTGCAGTTCAGCACACATTGGCATTGGAGCCAATCAGAAATTGCATGATTATACTTTTTTTTATTATGTTTTATGACTATTACATTTTTCCAACACTTTATTTTAACAGCCATACAAGATTAAGTCCATCTACAAGGCACTTGCTGCTATTCCAACAAACAGACTCCTTCTAGAACAGCAGGTAAGTGATGTTTAATACATTTCAATCATCATTACTGACATTGAGCCACTTACATGAAACAGTGACAGTCCTTCAGTAGCACCAGTCATCTCTATTTTTGATTTTTGTTGCATTTGAGGTATGTATATATATATATTCCATATGATAGAATATAAAAATATGCTCCATGTTTTATGTGACATTTTAATTGAAGTCACAGATTAATAGAAAAAGTTGTTCTGTGCAAATAATTAGACCATTGTTAGAGAGGAGGAAGCTGTCTTTAAAACCTCAGTTTGGTTGTTGATTGTTGAAAAGAGCTCTCTGAGGACTTCATAATTAAAGCTCTAGATGCATGCATCTTAAAATGGATTTTAAAAGATCTCAAAACAATTAGTTAGTTGCTGTACTGTCTGGAAAATAGTTTGAAAATAGTGTTGAACTGGAGTGGACAAAAGTGAAGGAAATGCCAACATGGCCAGGTCAGGCTGTCCTAGCAAGTTTAGCAAGAAAGCAGAGCACAAGATGTATAAAGAACTTTCCAACAATCCTAAATGTCATCATTGGACCGGCAGGTAGCACTTGCCACAGGTGATGTCAAAGTTGTCATGCTGTGCATGGAGCAGATGAAGATAGATGGACATACTTGTGGGGTTTAAAGGATTGATTGAACAATATGCAAACACAGGAACAAAAGAAAGTGCCTAGCACACACACACATATTCAAATAAAAGACTCTGAGAGACCAACTGGAACAAGGAATTTAAATAAACAAACATAATGGGACGAACCTGGGGTGAATGACAAACGGGCAGGGTTACAAATGAGACACAGATGGGAACAGGGTGGAATAAGGGTGGAGACAAGACCAACACCAGATGCAGCACATAACATCAGGTACAGAATAGAATACACAACATGCAGGTGGGGCAATGTACCCTAGGTGAGGAGCAAAGAGGGCTGGTGGCTAGGGCTGGAGTCCTAGAATCCAACATTACAGGTGAACGACCATACAAAAAAGAGAAAACACTGCTCCTCACTACAAAACTAAGATAGGGTCTCCACAGTAACTGCAATTGGAGGAAAATAAGGACTGCATGAAAATAAGAATAATCCAGAAAAAGAAAAAAATATAATTTTAAGTTTAATGTAGATAAAAGTTATCAATATGCAATAAGCGAGGCTTGGTGAACAATGTGAACTCTGTGAACCTGTGAACAATATATATATATATATTTTTAATTAACAAACTAGGGGAAAACCCTACTTGACTAGTCAAGTTTACCAAGCTACAAGTAAAACTTAAATAAAAAATATTAAGTTTGTGATTTCTACCACAAACCTATGAAACAAGATTGAAAAGATTGAAAGATTGAAAACTGTTCTAAAATAATGAAAATAAAGAACATAAGCCTAAAGATAAGGAAAATGTTAAACAAAAAATAATAAAAAAATATATTATCTAATGAATTTCAAAAGATTAAAATGATAAAACAGTAGAACAGCAGCACCCTGGTCTGCAATCCACATCAAATTCAGGCTTACTGATACCTAGAAAACAATTTTAACTTTAACCAATGGTCAATTTCAGTATTCACCATGGTAAACAACAAGCTTGTCTATACATACCAAAAACAGGGAAGCACATCTTTTTAAAAGCAGGAGGGTGAGAGCAGGAAATCACACTACACTGTAAAAATATAATTAAGGCAAGCTTGCCTGTATTTTCTGGGGGTTTATAAATAAATATAACCTAAAATCTAAACCACTTAATATATACTTAAAAAATTATATTGTCAATTTGTTTCCCATCAACTCAAAATATTTAGGTTGAGTCTACACAGCTTCTGTAATAAATATAACTAAATAAATTCAAAATAAAGGACTATAATTTAAAGTTGCTATTGTTTGTCTTACCAACAAAAAAGATCCATGTAAATTTTGCTTTTGTATTTCAATACAAGCACAATTACATCAATAAATCCCCAGTGTGGCGCTGTGCAAGACGACTGCCTTTCTGGTTGCTCTGTAGCTTTTTAACCCCTTTTTCTCACTTTCAACATACTTTGCTCCTGTGATGAGAGTGTTCTTCCACATATCCTATGGATATTTTCCACTTTGAAAATGCAACCAGGAGCCAGTTTTCTCTCGTATTCGAGAGAGGAGCTGCTGGCCCTGAGAACAAAGGGACAAGCCGGCATACGACACCCGATCCCAGTGGAGATGCGGAGGAGAGCCCGGAGACGCAAGGCTGGAGCTGCAGAACAAGATCAATGAGCTGTCTGCCCTCAACAACCAGCAGATTTATAGAGAGAGCAGCTTGTTAATCTTTACAGAGACATGGCTAACCCAGCTCATACCGGATGCTAACATGAATCTGCGGGGCTTCACTGCGGGAAAAGCAAAGGTGAGGGGGCTGATCATCTATGTGAACAGTCACTGGTGTCATCCAGCCCATATTACTGTAAAAACGGTCTTATGTTGTCACGGTGAGGACATTGAGGGGATTACACACTGTCTGACAGACTATCTCAACTTCTGCATAGACGTGGTCTCCCCCACAAAGACTGCATGGTGTTACCCCAACAACAAGCCATGGGTAACACAGAAAGTCAAAGCTGTCCTCAACAGGAAGAAGGCCCCCTTTTGGAGCAGGGACAGGGAGGTGATGAGAGCAGCACAGAAGGAGGTAAAGCGCTGTCTGTGGGAGGCCAAAGACAACTACAGGTGCAACATGCCCAGGATGGTCTGCAGTTTGCATACCGGGCAGGTGTTGGTGTGGAAGATGCAATCATCTACCTGCTACACCGAGCCCACTCGCACCTAGATAAGGGGAACGGCACAGTGAGAATACATTTTCTGGACTTTGTGGTGCTTTCAGCACCATCCAGCCCCTTATGATCCAGGACAAACTGAACTGGATGCGAGTGGACTCCTGTTTGGTCACCTGGATCTCAAGCTACCTCACAGACAGGCCACAGTATGCCAGGCTGAAGGACATTCAATTCAATTCAAAATTTATTTTTATAGCGCTCTTCACAACTGAAGTTGTCACAGAGCAGCTTCACAGAAAATAAGTAAGTAAGTAAGTAAGTAAGTAAGTAAGTAAGTAAGTAAGTAAGTAAGTAAGTAAGTAAGTAAGTAAGTAAATAAATAAATAAATAAATAAATAAATAAATAAGAAAGGTTAAAACAGAAATAAAGTATAGATGACAGATCCCCTAGTGAGCAAGCCACATGGCGACAGTGGCAAGGAAAAACTCCATCAGCTAGAGGAAGAAACCTTGGGAGGAACCAGGCTCACAAGGGGAGGACCCATCCTCCTCTGATCAAACTACTTATACATAGTTAGGGGACACTGGACCCCTACATATCTGTTCTACTACTCGGGTACTGAATTAATGTTACTTCTCTGGTGGACATAATATTAACAGTAGATTTCTACAGTTGGTGATGGTGGGTGAGCAGCTAGTCCATGGCAGGGTGGAAACTAGTACAGGTCCAGGTAGTTGGAAGGTGGAGAGCCAATGTAGACATGTATCAGGGGAGCTTGGAGTCCTTCTCAGATGGGGCAGAAGTGCTTGAGGTTAGGACCTAATCAGTTCTGGCTGGTGGGTCATCATTAACTCGGAAAAGATACAGAGATTAATTAGTTTGAAATTTAAAAAGAGAACAGAGAATGTAAACATTACCAGAGTGTGGCGAGTGACTCCGGTAGATCTGACTATAACAGCATAACTAAGTAGAGAACCAGAAAGTAACATAAACATGGGAGCATCCTGAAACATTGGCATCTAACTGCTCCACCGTCACAAACCAGAGTGATCGCGAGAAGGAGTCAGATGGCAGCACCAACATCCTAGTTTACCATCAGTTTAAATCAGACATCAGAGTTAGACGTCACGTCTGACTCTATGATCAGCAGCACTGGAGCACCCCAGGGCACAGTGCTGGCCCCTCTTCTCTTCACCCTGTACACAGCTGACTTCTGCTACTCAGAGCAGTGTCACATCCAGATGTTTGCTGATGATACAACCATAGGTGGTTGTATCAGGGATGATAGTGAGGAGGAGTATCGGAGCCTGGTGAGGGACTTTGCAGCCTGGTGCCACAGGAATCATCTGCAGCTCAACACCTCAAAGACCAAGGAGCTGGTCATTGACTTTGGGAGGTCCAGACCAAAGTCACAACCAGTTCTGATTGAGGGAGATAAGATTGAGGCTGTGGACTCCTACAAGTACCTCGGACTGTGGCTGGACAACAAGCTGGACTGGTCATGTAACATCGACCACCTGTACAGAAAGGGACAGAGCAGGCTGTACTTTCTGAGGAGGCTACGGTTCTTCAACATCTGCAAAAAAACTCCTGTGGATGTTTAATCAGTCTGTGGTCATCAGTGTCCTGTTCTACACTGTGGTGTGCTGGGGGGGGGCAGCATATCTTAAAGGACACACACAGGCTGGACAAACTGATCAGGCGGGCTGGCTCTGTGGATGGCACAAAGCTGAACTCTCTGGTGTCAGTGGCAGAGAAGAGGACCCTGAAAAAACTACTGGACATTATGGACAATGCCAGTCACCCTCTGCACACTGTCATCAGCCACCAGAGGAGCCTGTTCAGTGAGAGACTGCTCTTTCCCGAGTGCAGGACAAACAGACTTAAAAACTCTTTTCTCCCGCACACCATCAGTACAACTTCTCTCTGGGGGGCAGGAGTGCTAACAGGAGGATGGAGGATGGGAAAGGGTAGGAACGAGCAGTAACTCACAACCCATCTGGACTTATTTATAGTTATATCTGGATTTAGTTATAATTTATATAACATAACAATCATCCATGGTGCCACCCTCTTTCCTCACAATGAAGATTTTCATATTTTGGGGGAAAGTCCAATGCTTTCTCAGCTCTGTCCACACCCTGTTATTAACAAAGCACATATAACACAGGTGGTACCTATCTGAATATTTGCCCAGACTATACAACCATTGACTGACAAACTTACACTTAACTTAAATCTATGCTATTCAATATGAAGCTCAATCTCAGGTTGGAAACGATATTTAAAATGGTTCTATGGTTTAGGAGAAAATGAGTCAGCTAATATAAGTTAAGAAAACAAAGTCTCATTTAAACTTATATGCTGAAACATCTGCTTTTCTTATTGATAAGGGTTCAGACAATTGTCAAAGTTTAGAACCAGGTTAAATATTTTGCATTAATGTTATATGGTTAGGTTTAGTTTGTAGTCATGGGTTATGGGTTTTGGGTTGTGGATAGAGTTTAGGACCATGGTAAAAATAACAACCATAACCTCAACCCTGGGGGGTTCAACCTTAAACCTTTATAAAGGTTCTTCACACTCATCACATTATAAAAACTGTTTGCTAAAGACCATTCTGTCCTGAAGTTTTAAGAAAAACAAAAGTAGTTCTTCTATAGCACTGCCAAAAAGCCTTTAGGGACTTTCATACTGTATTCAAATACTATGTTCAAACAATTCATTATGGTTCACATCCTTTGTCCTGCATTTCCTTCCTTGGCAGTGAAAATGGAGAGCAGTTATGGTGTATATTGGTGTATAAATAATTCCAGGTGCAAAGTAGTTATGTGGAAATTAATCTGTAAATGAACAGGAAATAATCCAAATGTGCGGCAAGTGCTGATCTCTAGATAGTCAAAAATAAATAAATCACAAAGTGAGTCTATACAGACTGTCAACATGCCATTTCAGCTGATATGGTACGATAAATGAGTATGCAATGAATTCCATGTCTTAAAAGTCTGAATGTGAACAAGATACTGAATGAAATCACTGAAAAGTGTCATGAAGTAGCTGGTAATTAGGAGGGCACCCATGTTCTGCAAAATGCCACCATATATTTTACACTGCAATGTCATGGGAGCCTTAAACGGAAATAGTAAAGTTTGAGGTTGGGAGGACAATTTCACATAGACTCATAATCTGCATTTACACATTTATTGCTGAATGTTGGTTTTTCACTCCACTAAAGTTAATACTTTGTAGATCCCCCTTTTGCGGCAATTAAAGCTGCAAGTCACATAAGATAAGGCTCAATGAGCTTGCCACATCTAGACTGAAAAAGAGCAGAACAGAAAAACTCCACCTCCCCCATACTGAACATACCCAGTACACTGAACACAAACCCACCTATACTAACTATGCACACTGTCACTTTAATGTGTTGCTGCTAAGTTTTGCTGCTGTCTTTTCACTACCTTACAACTCATCTTAAGATGTACTGCTGTTCCATTCATTACATTTCTTATCTAAAACAAAAATATCTTTTGGTCTTACCTTTCCAAAACATTGTTCCTATTGCCTTCTGGCTTGTCCATGTGATCTATACGAAACTGCAGATGTGCAGTGTTCTTTTTGGAGAGCAACTTCCTCCCTGCAACATTGCAATGCTCACCATTGTTGTTAAGTGTTCTTCTGATTAACAATAACATTAGCCAATGTGAAAAAGGCCTGTAGTTTCTTAGAAAACACCTTGGGTTCCTTTGTGTCATCAAGGACACCATGCTCTTGGTATGATCTTTGTTGTGGTCTTGAATTTCCTTGATTCATACACTGTATAAATTGTATTTATATTGGCTTTGTAACATTTTCCAGTTCAAGCCAGTTGAGGAACAATGCTTCACACTTGCTGTTGAGAGAAGGCAAGGAAGCTGCAGCTCCCAGAACTTGACTGGGATCCACTGGAACTCCTCCTGATGGAGTGGACTCATTCTTCCATGCCACTCATGATTACATTACTAAATAAAACCACTAATATGTAAGGCACCATAAAAGGAGTGAATAACAGAAGGAAGTTCAGGCCAAATTTAGTAAAATGTGTTCAAAATGATCATGTTAAAGTTTCCAGATTAATTATATACATTAGTGTGTTAATGTTGACAGCACTACTATATACATTTATATTACATGGTACTAAAATAATCAATTTCAGGTGTATAATGTAGAAATATAATTTAATGAAACCATGCATGCATCTTTTGTTTCTTTCTTCCAATCTACTTTTTCTGTTAATAACATGATGGCTCACTGATGTTGTTGAATGTCCATCCATTCATCCATTTTCTGTGTTGTTGAATGTGCATATATAAATTGTGATGTAACAACTATTAAAACTGGCTTCTGAGCATAAGACTGCAGTTTAATTGTGTCATCTAGAGATTGCATGTTTGATACCGCCAGTTCTCTTTGAAAATTTTTGTTATTCTCTTTGGCATTCCCAGCCACATATGGCATCAACAAGGATCAAACCTGCAAGTTCTAGCATTTTAATCATCTATCATTAATCATATGTGCATGAGTTTCGGGCTTAAGTTTTACTTCCAGTGTTTCCATTGAAGGCCACTGATGATGAAGCTGAAAAGGACAAGTCTTCTCTGGACCCTAGCAAAAAGCTTGCATGGGATGACCCTCATTCTCAGGTATTTCAGGCCTGAATTACCTGAATTCTTCTCAGTCCAAGCTCAATCAAAAATCCCAAAAAGCTAATGAACTGTGTTATATCACTGCCCAGATGTGTACCCCTGCAGAGCTCAGACAGCAGTCTGCAGAACTTTATGCAGTGATTGATGAAGTATTAGAACACACAAAGCCAACAGTGAGTTATCATTCCAACACACTCTAAGGCATTATTATATAAAAACATTCATGTTATAATTTATGTATAATTTATTTCAATTTTTTTCCAGCATGAATTGAACCCTGCTAACAAACTTATATCTGTTGCATCAGAGACACCAAAGGTATGTAATAACCTGTGCCACTGTGCACTCTTGAATGTAATAATGATTGACTATTACAATCTGACTTTAGAATTTCTAATTATTAAATGGTGTTAACTGTTGCCAAAAGCAGTATCAAGTTAAGGTGAAACATCAGAAAGCTCTTTATATTGTCATCTTCATTATGTTGGAGGCTTTAATAAGCTACATGCTTACACTTTTAATTTTTCTCTGTGCCAGCAGAAATCATCATCACCATTGACAAGATCTTTAGGACAAGAAACAAAAAATGTAAGATTATCTTTTTTATTAAGAGTAGAGTTGATGTTCAAAACTACAATCTCAAGAACAGCTTATCTGTAAAATGGAAAACAATTGAGCAATTTCTTTGCCAAATACACAATCTTGCCTTTTTATTAAAACCACTTTAACTACATAAATTTAAGCTGCTTCACCTAGAAAGCATTTAGAAACTCAATAGACTCACTGTGCTTTTACTTGAGTAAATTCTTCAAATAAAAACATTTTAATAATGGAGTTTTTGTACTTTTACTTAAATATGGGATTTGTGATTTGTGTTTTTGGCAATCAATATTTCCATAAAAATAATAAGTTAAGGTGATTCTGTCTGAGCATCTAAATCTCTAGGATATTCCACTAGATAGTGTGACTCCAGAGACAGCAGGAGTGCTAAGGGGTTAACATTCCTCTAGGTAATTAGGTGACAGGTCACCAACACCACATAGTCAAATATCTGTAGCTTCGTTAGGCCATGGATGAAGGGTCAAACAGCACATGGTAATCTTTCCTGTTACTTTTTTAGCTTTGGGGGTTGAGCCAGAACTATAAAGTACAAACCGGATTCCAAAAAAGTTGAGACACTAAACAAATTGTGAATAAAAACTAAATGCAATGATGTGGAGGTGCCAACATCTATTTTATTCAGAATATAACACAAATCACAGATCAAAAGTTTAAACTGAGAGAATGTATCATTTTAAGGGAAAAATATGTTGTTTCAAAATTTCATGGCATCAACAAATCCCAAAAAAGTTGGGACAAGGCCATTTTTACCACTGTGTGGCATCCCCCCTTCTTCTTACAACACTCAACAGATTGCTGGCCATTGCAGTACCCGGATTCTTCTCGTACGTAGCCATGATGTTGGGATTGCTGCAGAATGTGGTCTGGCATTATCTTGTTGAAAAATGCAGGGTCTTCCCTGACAGAGATGGCATCTAGATGGTAGTATATGTTGTTCTAGAACCTGAAAATAGTTCTCTGTGTTAGTGGTGCCTTTCCAGACATGCAAGCTGCCCATGCCACAAGCACTGATGCAACCCCATACCATCAGTGATGCAGGCTTCTGAACGGAGCATTGATAACAAATTGTGTTATCCTTGTCCTCTCTGGTCCAGGTGACATGGCATCCCAGTGTTCCATAAAGAACTTGAAATCGTGACTCATCTGACCACAGAACAGTCTTCCATTTTGCCACACTCCATTTTAAATTATCCCTGGCCCAGTGCAAACATCTGAGCTTGTGGAGCTTGCTTAGAAATGGCTTCCTCTTTGCACTGTAGAGTTTCAGCTGGCAACGGCAGATGGCACGGTGGATTGTGTTCACTGACAATGCTTTCTGGAAGTATTCCTGAGCTTTACAGCCTTGACCCTTATGCACAGCAATTGTTCCAGATTCTCTGAATCTTTTGATGATGTTATGCACAGATGATGATGATAACTTAAAAGTCTTTGCTATCTTATGCTGGGTAACACCATTCTGGTATTGCTGCACTATCTTTCTGCGCAACAATGGTGGAACTAGTGATCCTCTTACCATCTTGGCTTTGGAGAGACACTCACACTTTCAGAAGCTCTTTTTATACCCAATCATGTGGTCAATTGACCTAATTAGTGTTAATTGATCTTCCAGCTGTTCATTATATGCTCAATTTCCTTTTTCCAGCCACTTATTGCTACTTGTCCCAACGTTTTTGGGATTTGTTGACACTGTGAAATTTTGAATCAACATATTTTTCATTTAAAATGTTATATTTACTAAGATTATACTTTTGATCTGTCATCTAGGTTCTATTACGAATAAAATATTGATAATGCACATAATTGCATTAAATTTTTATTCACTATTTGTTTAGTGTCCCAAATTTTTTGGAATGCGGTTTGTAACAGGCAGAATGAAACTTAGACTGATGGGGGAGATCAGACTGATGGGGTGACCAGACCAGTGAGAGACCGGTGAGGCAGACCGGTGAAAGAGAACAGTGTGTGCACAATTAAGAATCTTTCCTAAGTGGGAAGTTCTGAGAAAAATATCAAAGAATGAGAAACTTCCAGAGAGGGAAAAACGAGTCAGTGTGTGATGTATCTCTAAGTTGTACTGACAGAATGTGAGGATTTGCTACCTGAAAACTTTGTTTCTGAGGTTAAAAATAAGCTGTATTCATACAACCATATATACTATGGTCATGCTTTAGTCATGCCTTCATAATCCATCTTAGGTAAACTCATTGTATGTCCCTTGAGTGAAAGTGTAAATATCCATTTCCTTCAACTTTTTTCAGGTAAAATGCATTGTACATCAAAGATTTGTCATAAACATCCGTTCCCTTTGAGTTTTCTTAGGTGAACGCATTGTATGTTCTCAGACCATACACATCTATTGTGTTCAAGCATTTCTTAGGTAAAATGCATTGTGAGGTCTCTGTGCAAACATAAATGTCCATTGCCTTTAAATCGTCTGCCCTAAGCAATTTTTTTGATAACTTTGGGAATGGATGAACAGACAGTAATCCTGGATTCCCAGAAAAAGGCCCGTGCCCCATACTGGGTCTGTGCCTTATGCAGATGCAGACAGACAATATTAAGGATAATATTAGATCAGCTGTGCTTGAAAAAGAAGCTGAAACTGTCACGAGGCACAACCCATGTGGAACTTAATTTGTAAACCCACCTGGGTTGTGACCACGGGTGTGTTTGAAACAAGACTCAAATGCAACAAGCAAGGGCCTATGAGTGCTTATGAACTTAGGGGAACTGAAAAATGAAAGGGTTAAACAGTCAGATCGCTGGGGAAAGGAAGGCTCTGTACTGGAAGAGAAAGGCGTTTAAATTTGTTTATAATGAAATAGAAATAAATAAACAAAGAGGGCCGCCAGACATGGGATTCGAACCCCCGCAAGCTCACGCACTGAGCAGGTGGGTGCTTTAACTTGGCGGAGCTATGACATCACCTGGGAAACTGCATGCACAGACCAGAGGAAGGGCTGTGAGCAGGAGGGGAAAAACAGAAGGACCCTCAAGTAGAGGGGAGATTAGACAAAATAAATGACTCTTTCAAGAGAGAGAAAGGAAAACTATAGTTTTTTCTTTTTTCTTTCTTTTCTTGTTATTTTCTTTTTGAAAGGAGGAAAGGGAGAGACACTCTGCCTCCTTTAGTTTGTAGGAAGCAGAGGGTAAATAAATGTTTTAAAGAGAGGAGGATACACTTCCCACATTTGGAGAAGGGAGAGGTTGAGACGACAAAAAAATACCGGAAATTACCGGCAGCATCTCAGGAAGAAATTAACCTCAAGGAACCGCGACGAGTGCGAGGCACACGCCGCTTAAATAGACCAACCCACAGGCTCATCAGGTCTTGCCAGTCACAGAGCGCCCCCTGGCAGCTGGGCAGTAGCATTGCGGGCGACTCCTTACAGTACCCCCCCCAAAGGGGCGGCACCCGACGCCCCAAAAGACGCCCGGTAGTGGTGGAATGCCGTAAGGGATCTGGGACCCGGATCAGGGATGACGGCAGGACCACCAGGTCCTGGGTGTTCTGCCTGCCATGCAACACCTGACTGTGGATGGTGGACAGAACAGCGAGACAAAGGAATGAACCTCCACCTGGGTCTGGCTCCTGTATAATTTTTTTATTAGCCCCCTTCTCAGGAACTGAGAGGGGCAAGAGGCGACACCTAGGAGGGGTGACGCCTGGAAAGAATTCAAAACACAGTCCCACTCTGAAAGCACCTGTGTGTCTTTCTGGACAGAATCCCTCCTGAGGTTATGGTACTGTGTAGGCACCCTTTGCAGATCAACTGGCTCACTGTCTAGGAGGGCAGGAAGCTCAAGAGGTTCGGGGAGAAGACACAAACCCTGGCAGTGGGGCCCTAGTCTAGTATGAACTTGGAGGACCAGTCAATCTGCGGAATGTGCTGAGTTAACCAACTATGAGTAGGTCAGGTGCTGGAGTTATGAGGAACAGGAGACACTCCCAGTGCTGACCCAACCTCATAGCCAAGGGTCTCCTCTGGTTATGGACTGCCCTAGCCTTGAGGAGCAGTCCCTCTATGCTCCCCATGGGCACAGGTGGAATCAAGGGGTCCATGGCCAACACTAATTTTTCTGCCAGCCCACATCCATAAATTTTCCTGCCACACCAGAGTCACTCCACACCTGAAGGCGTCTCCCTTGGGGGTTGGCCCCAAACCAAGGTCTCTGGCAGAGATTATTTTCTTATTGGAGGGAGGAAAGGGAGAGTCACTCTGCCTCCTTTAGTTTGTAGGAAGCAGAGGGGAAAGAAATGTTTTAAAGAGAGGAGGATACACTTCCCACATTTGGAGAAGGGAGAGGTTGAGACGGCAAAAAATACCGGAAATTACCGGCAGCATCTCGGGAAGAAATTAACCCCAAGAAACTGCAAGGAGTGTGAGGCACACACCGCTTAAATACACCAACCCACACCTGGGCCCAATCAGGCTCATCAGGTCTTGCCAGTCGCCAAGCGCCCCCTGGCAGTTGGGCGGTGGCATTGCGGGCGACTCCTTACAGAAACTAAGAAGTCTAACATCTAACATGAGTCAGAATGGACTCAGGACCAATGCTTTCCAGCTTTGGCAAGATGTTTTAAGAAAAAAGATCTGGAAGGATGTGTTCGGGTGATCAGAAAAGGGCATACTTTCAATGTGAAAAAGCAAAATTTACAAAATTTGCAGTCTAATGCTAGAATACTGAAACTGTAAACAAGGTTGCTGTTGGGTTGTGTTTTGTGTTGTTTTCCAGGAAGTATGCAGACCATTGCAGATATGAGGCTTTATGGATGGACCAATGAAGATCAAGGGAGAGCTCCAAGGGCTGATGTGACCAAGGGGTGATCACTGGATTAACAACCATCTGCTGAATCAACAAGAAGGAAGGATTCTGAACAAACTACACAAAGCAACAAACAGAGCAGAAGCAGAGAGAACACCACCTGAAGAGTTCAACTCTGATGACATCTGAATTCAGTGGACAGAAGAGCAGCAACAACTGTTATTATGAGCATTTTGAAATGCTGTTTGTATTGACCATAGGTGTTAACACAATGGAAAAAAACTCATTGTATCTTGGGGAACTTCCTAAACCATTGTGTGGATGTATGGTTCAACTCAGTACAATAGGTAGTATCCATGGTCATAAAAAATAATCTGCCTTTGAGGCGAAAACAAGACAGGAACATATTGGTTATTTCAGAGTACAGCTTTTAGTGAAATACTTGCTAAATTCAATAGTTGGTGTTCACTTGGTGTTGGTGTTGATCTATTACCAGGAATGAAGCCATAACAAGTTTACAAAGTGTGTCTAAACCAACGGTCCAGTGCATTGGACAATAAAGATGGTGAGCATGTAATCTGTATTCATAGTCCTGTCACAAATATGTCTGTTTGATAAGATGTACATAGTACTCACGGTCCTGTCAACTATTATCAACGATTATATACATGATACATAAGACAGTAAAGCATTTGCTGATTCCAGATTCCCTGGACCTGTAAATGTTAAGTTGTTTTCAAATGGCACATTGCCTGTCATGTCCTGTCATGAAAATAATAAATATCTTTATGAGGAAATCCAACGTCACACTATGACTCCTGACTCCTTAACTACTTTTGTAGTAAATTAAGTGTAATCTATTGAAAAACTGGCTAATGAAACTGCTCAAATGTTAAATATTATAGCTACAACACTCACATAGGCTGATATTGCATAAAAGAGTGGCTCTAGACGAGACCATTACATTTAAGAACTAGAGGATTTATGTGATCGTGCTGGACACATAGATCAGGTTGAACAAACTGGCCAGATACTTAGTTTGGATCTTGGTGAGCACAATGCAAACATGTACACTTGGTTTATGTTGATAAATACAAATACCTTTCAAAAACCTACAATAACCCATTATATTTGACATCTGTCATTTGCATCCATGGAAAGAGGGAGGAGGTTTTTGTTCCCAATAATTGTATCCATTTATCCTTTTAATTATTTTTTATTATTGTTTTTATTTAAAATATTAAAAGGGGCACATGATTGAATCAAATCAATATTTCCATTAAAAACAAAAAAAAAAACTTTAAGCAATAAGTCTGGTCATCTAAATCTCTAGGTTATTTCCCCTGTGTGACTCCAGTGAGACAGCAGTGGTTAACTTTCCTCTGGCCATAGGTGAAATGTAAAACATCACATGGTCAGGTAGCCTTGTTAGGCCAAGGGTGAAGGGTCAAAAACCACATGGTAGTCTTTCCTGTTTTTCTTCTTTTGGATGATCCCTTTAGGGGTTGCCACAGCAGATCATCTGCCTCCATCATGTCCTATCTCCTGCCTCCTCTACTGTTATACCAACCATCTCCATGTCCACCTTCACTATATCCATAAACCTTCTCCTGAGGTCTTCCTCTAATTCTTCTGCCTGGCAGCTCCATCTCCAAAATTCTTTGTCCAATTTATTCTCCATCTCTCTGGACCTCTTTAACCTGCTGTACATACTTTCCAGTTCTATCTCTCTGTTGAGCTAAATTATACAAGTCTTTTACTCCTACTTTACTGTCCAGCCTCTCATACAACTCATCATAGGTCTGAGCCTTTGCCTTTGCCACCATTATTTTCACTAAGCAAATAGCCTCACAGTACTCCTGCCTACTTCCGTCATCTGTCTGTTTATCCCACTTTTTCTTAGCTGCTTAATATTCTTCTGAATACTCTCCTGGATGTCCTCATTTCACCATCAACTTTCCTTGTCTTCTTTCCTCTGACCAAATGAAACACCCAACACATTCTTGCCAGTTTCTCTCACCACCTTAGCTGTACTTTTCCATTCCTCATGTAGCTCCTCACTGCCCCCAAGTGCCTGTTGCAATTTTTCCATGAACTGCCTGCAACCATCCTCCTCCTTCAGCTTCCACCATCTAATATTTGGCTCTGTCTTCACTCTCTTCCTCTCCTTTGTTCTCTATCTCATTTTACAGACAACCACGCCATGCTGCCTTCCTACAGTTTCCCCTGTCACCACTTTAAAAGTTCCAATCTCTTTTAGGTGGCATCTCCTGCTAAGCATATAATCCACCTATATGCACCTCCCTCCACTCTTGTATGTCACCCTGTGTTCTTCACTCTCCTGAAAATGTGTTCACCACAGCCATTTCCATTCCCTTTGCAAAACAACCATCTGACCTGCATTTCTGTCTTTCACAACATACATACCCTGCACCTCTTCATCCTCTCTGTTCCCTTCACCAACATATCCATTGAAGTCTGCGCCAATCGCCAATCTTTCCTCACCAATCTCTCCTCTAGGAAACACCAATCTCTCCTCTTCTACCACTTCATCCATCATACTCCAAAATTTATCTTTCTCTTCTAACTGACTACCAACTTGAGGTGTATATGAACTGACATCATTCAAAATTACACCATCAACTTCCAACTTTAAGCTCATGATCCTGTCTGACACTCTCTTTACATCCAGAACACTTTTCACAAACTGTTCCTTTAGGATTATCCCTACTTCATTTCTCTTCCTATTTATACCATGATAGAACAATTTGAATGGACCTCCAATGTTCCTGGCCTTGCTTCCTTTCACACCTGGTCTCCTGAACACACAGAATATCTACCTTCCTTCTCTCCACCTTGTCTGCAAGCTCTCTGCCTTTACCAGTCTTTGTCCCTACTTTCAGAGTCCCTACTCTAACCTCCACACTCCTGCCTTTCCTTTTCTCTCACTGCCTTCCTCCAGTAGTCCAATTTCCACTGGCACCCTGCTGAACAACAAAGAACCACTGATGATCATTATATTGCATTAACTGATGCCAACTGCATGTATATTATCTGAACAGTATGAGAGACATGCCCGTTTTAGTGTTCCCATGACCTATGTTTCCTGACTTCTGTCAAAGGAGGTTTGAAAATGCAAGGTCTGAGAGCCTGCTGGCTCAAAATTGCACTTAGTGTCATATTGTCATTACTGTACCTTATTGTAAATGCATTTGACATATCAAGTTACTTTTGTATGGCCTAAAATAGAAGTGGCCAAATTGGCCTAGGATGCAACATGCAAAGTTTGTCCTAATTAAGCTAGTGAAGTTTGTTTAAATATGTTTAATTTAAATTTTATTGCTGTTTGATTAAATTTTGCTCTGCCCTGGACCGATTAATTTACATATGAGGGTTTTGATATTGCTCCGAATTTCTAGTACTAGATTGCAAAAATAGGATTTGCAAATTCTAGAAATTAGGATAGGATAGGATAGGATAGGATAGGATATGATAGGATAGGATAGAACTTTGTTGATCCCTTGGGAGGGTTCCCTCAGGGAAATTAGGCAGAAGTTAACACTTCAGTATAATCACTCAAAAAATGAGTTAAAAAATTATTTAATCTATATATTCTGATTTAAGAGATATGATGCAACACACAGTTTGCTGTACTATAATGTCCCCTGCAGGTCAATTAATGTAATTTTTCTTGGCCTAGTAATTTCTCACTTGCTACCAGGTTTGGTGTTTGTATACCTTATGGTTTAAATAATAATAATAATAATAATAATAATAATAATAATAATAATAATAATAATAAGAAGAAGAAGAAGAAGAAGAAGAAGAAGAAGAAGAAAAAGAAGAAAAAGAAAAACCCTAAGCACTATGTGCTTGGATCATAATGAGATATTTGGTATATGAAGAACTACACCAGGGCAAACAATCCCAAGCTGCATTCTGTTCCACAGGACATTGCAGCAGTACCCCTGTTCAGGTTTATTGTAACATAATATTACACAGGGTAGGGGTGACTGGAAAAACATATGTGTTTTTGCTGTAATAAAATAACAGAATAAAAATACCATTAAGGAAAGATATATAATGTAAAGTATATACATATTCTACACATGTATTATACATATATTATTACATTGCTATAGAAGTACATATATACTACATATAGACATAAGTTGATGTTTACATTCTATTTACATGTTTTTTGGGTATAGAACAAAAAATGTAAGATATAGTGTGAGCAGGTAAATGGGAGAAACATGGGAGTAACTGAACAGAGTGTGTGGAAAGTTGTGTGTCAGGAGGATGACCTCCTTGCTGTTGGATGCTCATTCTTGGAGATTAGGTCTATGATTGTTGTGTCATCAGAAAATTTAATGATGACATTGGAGCTGTGTCTAGCTGTGCTGTCATACCTATACAAATGTACAGTACAGTTTACCCTAATCAGATGTCATGGCTCAACTGTGGATTTTGCACAGCTCTGGATGCATGCACCACTGCTTTTAAATCTGGGAATGCAAAGGACTATAAATAAGCCTGCTATGGTCTGTGTAATCTGAGAATAGGGACAAAGGAGAAGCACAATTTAACACCACCAGCATTAGAAGCATGGTTAAACACAGATTAGTTAGCAGGTGTCTTCACAAATATATTCAACACCTCTCTCTACCTCTCAGTTGTTCCAGCATGGTTCAAACTTGTCACTACCTTCTCTATTCCAAAAACTGCATCCCTTCCTCAAATGCCCACTGGTATCTTTAATAGTACTTTGAGAGGCTGGTTAAAGACTTCATCTGCTCCTCACTGCCTGCCACACCGAATCCACTGCAATTTCCACACAGGCAGAATAAATCCATCCTGAAAGATGGCATCAACACCTGGTATGGGAAATGCACTGCTCTTGAGTGGAAAGCTTTGTAGAGGTTGGTGTGCACTGCCCAGCACATCAATGGGTGCAGTCACTGAGAAACCGATAAAATCCATCGTACGTGTTGGATGTGATCTTTCAGCATTTTGCCGAAGAAGAAGATCTAGATGCCAAGGGTATGGCGAAATAAAGGCGAGGACAAGGGTACAGATGTGGATACAAGCAGGGACTGAGATGTAACAAAAGGTATGGGCCCAGATCTGTCAAAAGTCCCCATAGTTTGTGGAGCCAGACTTGGCTCTAAAGGCAGGTGCAGTTTGGATCAGTCTCTGTGGCAACCTTCTTGATGCCTCAGGCTGAGGTGCAGATAGGGTCATAAATGCAGCCTCCTTAGTGAACACTGGATCATTGATGGCAGATGCCGCCCTCTGGACAGGAACAACCAACTCCGCCCTCTGGATAGCGCCACATGGGGTCTCAATGGTGTTGCGCACCCTCCTTGCCTTTTTAGAGGCAGCACCCATTTCTTGGCAACCTCCATTTGCCAAATCCCTCACTTTGAGTACTGCCTCAACGGGAGCAGCCGCAGCACACAACCCCAACACCCTGAGTGGTGCAGGCTTAGTGGTCCTCCCCACTGCAGCCTGCTGTGCTTGGGCAGCTGACTGCACTGAAGCTGCTGGGATATGGGGGCTTGGCTGAGCAGTCCTTCACACATGGCCCATGTCTCCCAGACCCCCCATTAGCCATTTCCCAGCACGTTTTACATTTTTCCATGGAGGCCACGGAGTTCCTTGTGAGGATGCTTTCAATGGTGCAGGAGTAGAAGTTCCGCAGTACCGTGGAGGGCAGTCTGAACTCCCTAAGGCGTCTGAGGAAGCAGAGATGCTGTTGGGCTTTCTTTGCTAGGTCATTGGTGTGGAAAGACCATGTCAGGTCTTGCAAGATTTTGACTCCAAGGTATTGGAAGCTTTCTACCCATTTCTATTTCTGTACCATTGAGTCATACTGGTAGGTAGCTCCTCACCTGTCTCCTGCTGCAGTCCACTATCAGCACTGAGCTTGTTCTCCACGGACTAGACTTTGGGAAACAGGATACTAGATAAAGGGGAACGATGTGGTCTGGCCCTTAGCCTTTTCCTGATGCCGGCTCACTTAACCAGGGGTCTCTTCTTCCCATTGCGTCCTTTGTTGTCCCTCAGGATCTCACTCGGCCAGCTCAGATGCGGGGTTAAAAGAGGCATAAGGTGAGTGGATCGTATATTAATAGAAACAAGAGTGTCTCTATCATAACTAATCCGTGCCGTTGTGGAGAAAGAGAGCGGTCAGAGCAGGTAAGAACTCTTAAAAAGGGTAAAAAAGTTAGAAGAGTGAGTGGAGCAGTCGCAACAGCAGTCGACCTCAGCGGCATCATCTTGGAATATGTTAAGAAATGCCCTATTAAGAAAGCCCCATCCTTGCAGACTGCTGAAAAACTAGTGCATGATTTAATTACCTCAAGGTTAGATTATTTCAATGCAGTATTGTCAGGTGGTTCAAGCAGGAACCTAAATAGACTTCAGTTAGTTCAAAATGCTACAGCCAGGGTCCTAACTAAAACTAGAAAATTCGACCACATCAGTCCAATCTTTTCAGCACTGCACTGGCTTCCAGTCAAATTCTGTAATGACTACAAAATTCTTTTACTTATAGTGCCTTGCGAAAGTCTTCGGCCCCCTTGAAATTTTCAACCTTTTGCCACATTTCAGGCTTCAAACATAAAGAAATAAAATGTAATTTTTTTTTGTGAAGAATCAACAAAAGTGGGACTCAATCGTGAAGTGGAATGAAATTTATTGGATGTGTCAAACTTTTTTAACAAATAAAAAACTGAAAAGTGGGGCGTGCAATATCATTCTCCCTTCCGTTAGTACTTTGTAGCGCCACCTTTTGCTGCAATTACAGCTGAACTCTAAGGTCTTTTGCAGACTCCAACAGGTTTTCTTCCAGGATGATCCTGTATTTGGCCCCATCATCTTCCCTGTCCCTGCTGACGAAAAGCAGGCCAAACCATGATGCTGCCACCACCATGTTTGACAGTGAGGATGGTGTGTTCAGGGTGATGAGCTGGGGGAATATGGCAAGGGGGCCGAATACTTTCACAAGGCTCTGTATATATAAAGCCCTACATGGGCTTTCTCCTGAATACTTACAGGATTTAATTTACCTGTATGAGTCACCACGTTCACTCAGATCACAGAGTGCTGGCTTCCTATTAGTTCCCACAATTCAGAAGGCTTCAGCAGGGGGGAGAGCCTTTTCTCACAAAGCCCCCCAGCTCTGGAATAACCTTCCAGATAATGTCCAGGACTCAGACACTGCTGAAAAATTACTTGTTCAGTGTAGTATTTGGTGATTAATGTATTAGATTAGTTACAGGCTGCAGATACATCTTTACATTGGCTTTCCATCTTCCGGCTACTGGACCTGGACTAGTTTTCCACCCTGCCATGGACTAGCTGCTCACTCACCATCACCAACTGTAGAAATATACTGTTACTATTATGGCCACCAGCTTTCTCATTACTTCAGTATACCCGAGAAATAGAACAGAGGTGTAGGGGTCTAGTGTCCCCTAACTGTGTATAAGTAGTTTGATCATAGGAGGATGGGACACCTTCCACCACCCATCCTCACCATGTTCTACAGAGGGACGATAGAGAGCATCTTGAGCACCTGCATTACCGTCTGGTTTGGGAACTGCACCATCACGGATCGCAAGACCCTACAGCGGATAGTGAGGACAGCAGAAAAGATCATCGGAGTCCCTCTCCCCTCCATCAGTGACACCTACACCTCTCGCTGCCTCCGCAAAGCCACCAGCATTGTGGATGACCCAACCCACCCCTCACACAGTCTCTTCACTCTGATGCCGTCCGGCAGACGATACCGGAGCATCCGAGCCTCCACCACCAGACTCTGCAATAGCTTCGTTCACCAGGCAGTCAGACTCCTCAACTCACTGAGACAGAGCTGAAACTGAACCTCACACCATTCTTCACACCACATAAACCACACCAACACAAAACACTGGACTGAAAACCACCCAGCACTCTACACACACACACACACACACACACACACACACACACACACACACACACACACACACACACACACACACACACGCACTCGGCACATAGAGACTGGATCATCCCCATCCTATCAGCAATACTTGCTGCACACCAAGAACTACACTTCTACCTCAGTAACTGCTGTTATCATGCACATCTAGATGTACAGTATGTTACATATCTCTTGCACCTTATTCCCACCATTCATCTCACTTCTTTGTACCAATCGGTATTGTACTGTCCTGTCCTGTCTGTTGAACTGTCTCTTGTTCACTGTATTTATTGTATTTATTGTACTGTTTGCACTTTATGTCGTCCAATTGTATTGCTGCTCCATGTTGCACCTTGGTTCCGGAGGAACGCAATTTCATTGCACTGTGTACCTGTACTCGGTTGTAATGACAATAAAAAGCCTTGACTTGACTTGACTTGACTTGACTTGGGTCCTCCCCTTCTGAGCCTGGTTCCTCCCAAGGTTTCTTCCTACAGCTTTGAGGGAATTCCTTTTTATTTTTTGACTTCTGTGAAGCTGCTCTGTGACAACTTCAGTTGTGAAGAGCGCTATACAAATAAATGTTGATTTGATTTGATTTAATTTTCTTAATCAATTTGAATCTTGTGTCTGGGGGGCACTGTTGTTCCTTGGCTAAAATCCAGCCAAAGGTCACCTGTTTGCTTATCTGTGTCATGTCTGGATACCCAGATTTGTGAGGATTGTAAATTAAGTCTTTTTTTTTTATTGCACAGTGGGTCTGAGTCCTGTGTAATCTACTTTACAGGGAATAATGTCTTATTCTTTGTTCATATGTTGTTAACCTTTTTATTTTTTTAGATTTCTGTAAAGCTGCTCTGTGACAACATCAGTTGTTAAAAGGGCTACACAAATACATTTTTGATTGATTTGGCTGTACAGTTTTGTGTTCAAACTGAGCAGGACCTTTGACAATAACAGTCTATTTATGTTTGTCACTTTTTTACCCCAACTTGACCATCTAGTAATACTAGTAATATACTGGTCAGCAACTCAGTTTGAGCAGGTCCCATCAACATCCACTGAAAACTGAGCACAACGCCACAAACATGTGTGATCATATGAAGGAGTTCTTATGTCCATGAACCCCTGGATCTGCTGCCTAATTTAATGCAGCCGAGACATTAATTACTAAATGCTACACTGAAAAAGTGAGTTTTCAGCTTATACTAGAAAGTTCTTACTGTAAGTGCTGAAGATTAGCTGGAGGTTATTCCAGTCCTGGAGGGTTTTGTAAGAAATGCACTTTCCCCTGCTGAAGTCTTCTGCATTCTGGGAACAAGTAGGAAGCCAGTACTCTGTGACCTGAGTGATCATGATGGTTCACAATGGGAAATTGGATCTTGCAGGTACTCAGGAGTGAGCCCATGTAGGCCTTTATATGCAAGTAAGAGAGATTTATAATCAATACAGGATTTGACCAAAAGCCAGGGCAGTGCTGGTAAGAGCCCTAGCAATACAAGTTGTGTGTCTTTTGTAAAAACTGTTAAATTATAACTTTATTATATTTTATTATAATGTATTTTAATAACTGGAGCTTATAAAAATAATTATACATTTTATAAAAGTATGATTTTCCACAATAAATTACTCGCAGATGCTTCACTGCACTGCATTGTAAGAAAGAACAGGTTATGCGGTTTCCAACTGTGTGTATTTTGTGCTGGTGTGTCAAGGCAGTCCTGACGTACAAAGCTGAGAACACACAGTGTGATTCTGCCCTTAAATCTTTAAGTATGTGACTTAATAAACGAGTTGAGTTTACTATTGCTTACAGAGGTTTGATTATAGCTGGCAGCTCTTCTTTAAGTGAATTTGATGGGATTGCATCTAGAGAGCAGGTGGTAGAATTTGGGGAGTAAATAATTTTGACTAATTCTAGATCTGGATCTATTTTGCTCTACATGAGCTTCATCAGATGACAAATTGTTTAGGTATAATACTATGGGTTGAATTGTGGGTCTCATATTTTCTATTTTGTGATAAAAAAAAATCCATAAAGGTATTACTAGTGAAACAATAAATAGGTTTTTAAAATAATTTTAAAATGTAAAAAATAGCCCTGGTGGTCTATAGACATTAAGTGCATTCTTGTTTGTGGCCAGATTGATTATGTTAATAGACAGACTCTCACATGAAGTGAAGGTGTTAATGTTTCTCATTATTTGGGTAAAATGTACAGACTCCACCTTGTCTACATAATAGCTTCATGTAGTGTTAGGTATTCATCAGGTCCAATCCAAGTTTTCTTTTTTTTTTTTTTGTAGATTTAAGAAGTTACAATAAGCAGCAAATATACTTTCTGGGATCTTTCTGGGACCAGTATACTCTAAAACAGTATCTAAAATAGTTAATATGTGTTTCAGCAGTTTCACATACATTGCACCAAACAGCAAACAAACAAGAGCAAACAACTACAGCAAGCAAACTTACCAAACAGGAGCATTGAGCAGGAAGTGCAATAATCAGCTCAAAACTCAGGACTGTTCTGTGTTTATCTGGTTCACTTATAGTATAAATCAAATATTATTGAACAAATTTCTCAAAAACAACAGTATTTTTCAAAACTCAAAAACTTTAAACTCAATTCATGCATCTATTTAACTTATGAGAAACTGGACAGTCAGAACACCTTTACCTACCAGCTCTCTTCCCATGATTTCAGCCCAAAACATGACTCTTGCTGTTGTCACAGTCTTGTTGGAACATGGTGGCCAATAAAATAATAAAAACGAATAATTATCTTATCATAATTTAGAATGCGGTGTACTTTCTGTGGTTTTAACTTTAATTTTAACTTTCATTTTCATTTTAAGAGAAAAACATCCATCTTAAAACATCTTTTTTTACTCAAATTTTTAAGGGTGCTGAGACTGTATGTTAATATATATGAATGTATAAAAGATGTTTTGGCCACCCAGAAGAAGGGAATGATTAACTGTGACTTGTGCATGATGAATTTATACTTACAATACTTACACATACCTCTATGCCTAATGTTTAGAAAAGTTTGATGCTCTCCCAAGGTGCACAGACTACATAATGGAGACTGGGTCAAATACAAATGAAATTGTCTTAATGTAAGATAAAATAAAATCAATGTAAAGATTTCCAGTGTATTACTTGACGATTTAGATTTCTTGTGGATAAAACTATAGTTTACTTGGTCCTCCTAGTCTTGGTCCTCCAATTCGAGATCTTAAATCAAATTGAGTGTAATACAAGGGGTGTGTAAGAAGCCTTAAGAAGAAAGTTTTAAATATTGGAAGCTGAGCATGGCTCAGTTTTAGGATTAACCACCTTTGGATTGCAGTGGATGTAACAGTAGCTTTGAATTCAGCTTTGTTCCATACAACATACAAGGGCTGCTTTGAGTTGAAGATACCTAAAAAAGGAAATGCTAAATAACTTTTATTTAATGTCTTGAAATGACTTTTGCCCATCTTCATCAAAAATGTTACCATAATTCATGTTAACATGAATGCTTTGGCTGAGGCACTGAAATGGAACATTTCCTAAAAAGTGGAGAATGTTGATACCATTTTAAAACAGAGCCAGTTTGCACTGTTCATCAGGTTTTATATACATTTTTAAAATGTTTATAGACATTTTGCAGACATTGTATCTATCAAACTATTGTAGTCTATTGGCAGTGGAGACCCTAGTCTTTTATAACTGGAGAAAACGTTTTTTTTATATTCAGTAAGTACATTTGGGTTATGCTCAATTGCAGATACAGAGGTTTCATTTATATCTGCTTTTATTGTTTTAGGCCAGCTTTCATCATAAAGTTTCTGGACCTACCAAGAAAACACTGGTGGGAATTTTCATTTGCTATAATAGATTCTAATTTTGTGTAAATGCTGTTTGGCATGCTAGAAACTTCAGTATTCTATGTGATAGCTACTGTTTACATAAACCATTTTTGCTTTAATGTATTTCCAAAAATACTCCCTAATTCTAACTGAAAAAAAGTACTGCAATATAGTCAAAGCTGAAATAATCTGCCCTCTGTGCAGTCAGACTGTTACCATAAGAGATGTTGTCAGGTAGCTCAGTGGTATGAGAACTGAATTTGAACAGGACCCATCAGGGAATTGACCTTGAATCAATTCAGTACAATAATGGCCTGTTTCCCTGACTCATGAATTTAAAGGTAAAACTATATATTGAAACTCAAAACTGCAAATATTCACAATTTGAGTATAGACAGTTTATGGAAATCGGTTTTCATGAAACATTTATTTATGAATTCACCTAAATGAAAAGACAAAATTAAATGGACAGATGTTTATCTTTTTGACTAGTCTGACAATAGTAGTCTGAGAATAGAAATGATATGTAAACATTACAAGACAAATTTATCAAGTCTGGCTTTTTTTCAAAATGTATTCTTTACATTATTTTAATGCTAACATCAAAAGAGTAGAATAGAATAAACACTTTGTTTCTCGCAAAAAAAAAAAAAAAATTGGCAAATTTATAAAAAATAAAACACAAAAATATAACATGTACATAAGTATTCACAGCTTTTGCCATGACACTCAAAATTGAGCTCAGGTGCATCTTTTTTCCACTGATCATCCTGTTTCTACAGCATGATTGGAGTACTCCTGTGGTAAATTCATTTGACTGGACATGATTTGGAAAGGCACACACCTGGTTGTATATGATGCCATAGTAGAAAGTGCATGTTAGAGCACAAACCAAGCCATGGAGTCTAAGGAATTGTCTGTAGACCTCCAAGACACAGATCTGGGGAAGGGTACAGAAAATTGTCTGCTGCCTTGAAAGTCCCAAAGAGTACATTGGCTTCCATCATCCACAAATGGAAGACGCTTTGAACCAACAGGACTCTGTGGAGAGAGAAGAGCCTTCCAGAGGGACAACCATTTCTGCAGCACTCCACCAATCAGGCATGAATGGTAGAGAGGCCAGACAGAAGCCACTCCTCATTAAAAGCCACATGATAGTCTGTCTGGAGTTTGCCAAAAGGCAGATAAATGACTCTCAGACAATGAGGCACAAAATGTTTTTCTGTAGCAGGAACTGGGAGACTAGTCAGAGTTGAAGGAAAGATGACTGCAGTGATGTACATAGACATCCTTGATGACAACCTGCTCTAGAGTGCTCTGGACCTCAGACCGGGACAAAGGTTTATCTTCCAACTGGACAATAGCCCTAAACAGACAAGTGGCTTTGGGACAACTATGTCCTTGAGTGGCCCAGCCAGAGCCCAGAGGTAAACCCAATTGAACATCTTTGGAGATATCTAAAAATGGCTGTACACCTATAACAAAAACAGGACTCACTGTCACTATTGACTTTCTGGCACTACTAAACTTTTTATTTTAGTTTAACTCAACATGTTTTCCATAAGCATGGTCATGTTCTTGATCTGATTTGTTCTGTTGGTTGTATTGTAATTAGGGTTTCTAGTCTGTTTATTGGTATATCAGACTATACATTTATTACTGCTAATCTCTGTCTTCCTGATCTCATGTGTCACCATGCAATCTCTATTTCTTTCTATAACATTGTTGCTGTAGATCCTTTTCTGTTCTTCTTAGATGTTCTTCCCTGTCTACACTATATAGGGTCTCCTGTCCCAATGATCCTTACTCTTGCTATAACGTGTCTGTTTCTGTCATCCTTGACAGTGTAATTCCTCTCAAGACCAGAACTGTGCCATCCTCTCACTCTTCTCTGATTTACCCCTGAGCTACATGCCTTGAAAACCACTGCCTATTATTCATGTTTGACTAATGGTCCTGATCGTGATCCTAAGTGACTATTTTCCACTGTCAGTAATTTGTTTAAACCTCCTACACCTGCAGTTTCCGCTTGCTCAGAACAATGTACTGCTTTCGTAAATTCTTTCCAGGAAAAAATTGGTTTCCTATTTCTGCCTCTTTAGACTGTTCTTCCACTGCTCTTAGCTATTGTGGTAGCCTCCTCTCTGATGTCTGCCTTATCAATTCAGATGTCATTGCTAAATCTAACTCTTCTTCCTGCCAACTTCCTGCCAGCTCTACTTCACTTCTGAAACTCTGCCTCACTGACATCTCTATATCAATATTCCATATCATTAACCTATCTCTTACTACTGGTTCTGTGCCTAGAACATTGAAATTGGTAGCTATTGATACAGTTAATCATAATCTAGTCATTTCATGCCTTTTTTCTGTTGGTCTTTCTGGTGTTGTGTTATCCTGGTTCACTTCATATCTAACAGATAGATTCCAGTTTGTGTCTGTGGGAAACCATAATTCAGTCACTGCTACAGTCTGTTGTGGGTCCCTTTTTATTTTTTATTTACATGCTCCCCTCTTGTCATGGGCTCTCATGGGCTCAACATACACTGTTTTGCTTATAATATTCACTAATATCTAAGCCTCAAACCTACAGAAACATTCCCATCTCCCACTCTCTTGTTATGTAGCAAGGAGTTAACAAGCTGGCTGAATACTAATTTTCTGAAGCTTAATTCCAAAATAATTCTGGTACCTGACATACAGTGCATCCAGAAAGTATTCACAGCGCTTCACTTTTTGCACATTTTATGTTACAGTCTTATTTCCAAAATGGACCAAATTCTTTTTGGACCAAATGGTCCAAATACCCCACAATGACAAAGTTAGAAAAAATTATGTGAAAATTTTGCAAATTTGTTAAAAATAAAAACACAAAAATATAACATGTATAAGTATTCACAGCATTTGCCATGACACTCAAAATTGAGCTCAGGTGTGTCTGGTTTCCAGTGATCATCCTTCAGATGTGCAAAAAGTGAAGCACTGTGAATACTTACCAGATCCACTGTAAATGTCTTACAAAGTCTGCGTTTCCATCTTTTGAATATTGCAAGAACCTATCCTCCCCTCTCCACTAGCGATGCTGAGAACCTGGTTCTTATCTTCATTAGTTCTCAGTTAGATAATTGCAATTCATTGTTTTATGGTTTACCATCCAAAACTTTGCACCTCTTGCAGTATATCCAGAACTCTGCTGCCAGAATCTTAGCTCACACCAAGAAATCTATTCATATCACATCTGTACACCACCAGCAACACTAGTTCCCTACTGGCTAGGTTCAGGCTGTCCTATATGGGTGGCAGGTCATTTAATGTTGTTGCTTCCACTCTATGGAACTCTTCACCTATCCACTCATCCACCTCTTTTTCCATCTTCAAACCTGAACTTGAAACCTCTTTGAAATATAATCTCAGAATTTTTTTTTATCTGTAGGGAATTTTACTTCTTCTCACCTCCTTGTTCTGGGTTGTGAAAGCCTCTATATACATTTGACATAGCTTGTTAGCTTTGATGTGTCTTCTTTCATCTCCTTCAGTATTTAAAATGGTGGCAAGATGACATCAAAAAATCAGTTTCCGGTTCACAGGGAGGATGAGGATCAATAGGGAAATGGATGCAGCCAATAAAAGGTTGTGTCTTGGCCAGACAGTGTCTGGTTATTTTTTGGTTCTCCACACATAAATTGGCAACTGAGGATTTTTTATCTGCTAGTATGTCTGCTGATGTACCTTGCCCTGCTCCTTTTTTTTTTGCCCTGCCCTGGTAATCCTGCTGTACAGTTTTAAACGTGATTGAAAATATTCAGAAATTCAGGTAAGGGAACTGGATAGGACACTTATCCCTATACAAACTCCTAGCATCTTGAATCCCATCTACACATGTGAAAATTCTGCAGTTGTCTGTAGTGAATGTGCAGGTTATATGTAACTATATGTAACTGTGGTCAAGTAGCTTGGGAATGTATAGCATTTATCTGGGCAAACCTTGGGAGGTGTCAGCTGGCAAAGGATGATGCATTTGCAGAGTCGGTATACCTGCTAGTGTGCTGGCTGAGAGTGGACACACCACATTGTGGAGGGCGCTCTGAAAATGTGCTTCATGTGGGAATATGAAGGGAGCTGCTGCACTATTATGTTGCAGTGGAGGTTGGCATTTGTGATATAGACGAGGAGGACACAAAAAATGAAATAGAACTGTCTGGAGAAATTGGAGAAGTGCTTTCTTGTTTTGTGTTTTCATTTACAACAATAAAAACAAACAAATGAAATAAATACAATTGAAATAAACAGGAAGATAATTAAAATAAAGAACAGATTATTTTGAAATCAAAAAAGAACCGGCCAAGTGAGCTGAATGACTTCCAACCGGTGCCACTCACTTCCCATTTGATGAAGACGCTAGAGCGGCTCTTCCTCAGTCTCCTCAGACACCAGGTGCAACCCCATGTCCAGGATGGTCTGCAGTTCATGTACCAGGCAGGTGTTGCTGTGGAAGATGCAATAATTTTCCTGCTACACCGAGCCCACTTGAACCTAGATAAGGGGAATGGCACAGTGAGGATCCTGTTTCTGGACTTCTCAAGTGCTTTCAACACCATCCAGCCCCTTATGCTTCAGGACAAACTGAACAGGATGCAAGTGGACCAATGCCTGGTCACCTGGATATCCAGCTACCTCACAGACAGGCCACAGTATGTCAGGCTGAAAGACATCACGTCTGACACTGTGATTAGCAGCACTGGAGCACCCCAGGGCACAGTGCTGGCCCTCTTCTCTTCACCCTGTACACAGCAGATGTCTGCTACAACTCAGAGCTGTGTCACATTCAGAAGTTTGTGTCACATTCAGAAGTTTGCATAGTTGGGTGCATCAGGGATGATATTGAGGAGGAGTATCGGCGCCTGGTGAGGGACTTTGCAGCCTGGTGCCACAGGAATCATCTGCAGCTCAAGACCTCAAAGACCAAGGAGCTGGTCATTGACTTTGGGAGGTCCAGACCAAAGTCACAACCAGTTCTGATTGAGGGAGATGAGGTGGTACAACTCTTCCCTTTGGGGGAGGAGTGATAACAGGAGGATAAAGGATGGGAATGAGTAGTAACCAAACCAGAGTTAACAGTAACCTGCAACCACCACAACACAACTGGACTGTTCAAAAGTGCAATAAAAATGTGCAATACCCCCTCCTACAGGACTTTTTTTCTCATGCACTATTATCTAGATTGTATATTGTAATAATGTCTCTATATTATATATTCTATATATTTATATAGTGATTCTTACTAAATTATTTTTTATCTATCTTTCTACTTTCTGTACTGTAGTGTACTGATGCTGCTGCTGGAACCTTAATTTCCCTGATGGAACCCTCCCAAGGAATCAATAAAGTTCTATTCTATTCTATTCTATTCTATTCTATTCTATTCTATTCTATTCCATTCTATTCTATTCTATTCTATGAGTTGTTGAATATGTCCCTCAAGACCTCCCAAAGTTGTAATGCACAGTCCCACAGAACTGTATGTGATATCCCATCAGGACCAGGAGTCTCCAGGAGTTGATCCTCTGCAGTGTCCTCCTCACCTCTTCTGCTGTTAGTGTGATGGTTGGTGGCTCATCCAGGGGGGCAGCCAGGAGGGGATGGTAGAGTTGGAGGCCACAAAACGAGCCTAGAAGGTGTTTGGCGTGTCAGGGAGCACTGGGTAATTGGGATATCATTCCTCTTGTAGTCTGCAATGCACCTAATGCTCTTCTACATGATCTGTGGTTCATTTGAGTTGAAGTGACCCTGGATCTTGAGAGCATATGTGGTCTTTGCCCTCTTTATGCCCAGTGACAGGTTCTTTCTACCTGCTCTGAGTGCTGCTGCATCACTGTCTTTGAATGCAGAATAAGCATTGCAGAGAACCACTCATTGACACTGACACTCATTGACAACATTTTTACTCTGTTTTGCAGTATGCCAGTGGTATGTCATCCTCAATGGATGCAGTGGACAGAAGAGGAGTTTGGGAAAAAGAATAATCACATAAAGTGATACTCTGCACTGAAGAACTGAAGTATTCTGTTCCAAGCCCAGCACTGTTGATTGCTCAAACTTTAAGTACAAAACAAGCTCCAACACTGATAGGTGGCTCTCTACAAGGTGTTCCTTGCCCCTCAAAGCCATTCCAGGTGAAAAAGAAACCATCTGAGACTCCTATTTAAGTGTTCACATAGAGTAGTTTAGAAGGGAGAGTAATCCAATAAGATGACCTCCAAATGAGTAGAAATTCCCAAAAGGTAATTATTGATGGTCTAGAAACATTTAGCCTCCAGTAAAAATGTACAGGTACATTTTAATATATAAATATAAATATGCTTATTCCCTTTTTATGTAACTTACTAAGCTGACATATTTAATGTAATCTTTTGTTACCTTTTTCCGGTCAAAACTAAAGGCATGTATTATTAATGGTATTTGTCTCAGGCTGTAATATTTAACATTTTAAAATTGTCAGTGAATGCATTCAATATCATCTTTAACTTCATGCCTTAATAAGATGTTTGCTAAACTGTTAAATGACTAAAAGTTTGAAATGACAGGAATCATTTGCCTGTACTGAATGTTGTGATAATGTAATTTCAATTAACAGCATGTGGTGTTAACACCAGTGTTTTTTTTTGTACAGAAATCAAGTCCATCAAAACCGTAAGGAAAACAACATTTCAAAGAATTTCAAAACTTAAAAAATAAGCAAGATGACAAAATCATGTACCTAATAACTGTGTTTCAAAAGTAGCTGTGGCCATTTGTAATGTGATCAGCAACATTCTTGTTATAATTTATCTTAAACAATACAACAAACAAGCCTCTACACCAAACAACTAATGCTGCTGTGTCCTTTTATGATCTGATCAGCAACACTTCACATTATCAGCGCTACAAGAAGGCAATCCTACACCTATCAATTAAGGTTGCTATGGCTGTTTATGATGCAATCAGCAACCGTTCCTTAAACATTTGCTGTTTATGAAATGACCCAGGAATTTGATGAGATGTTACATCCAACAGATATACATTTGAAACTTGATATGACATGGCATCCAATGTCCATAACTCTTGCCAAATGATTCTTCCCTTCTCTACATTCTCCCATTTCATCCACTGTCCCTATTTCCTTTGTGAGGCTGTAGTTGCACACCAACCTCCTCTTCCTGTTCTCAAATAAATCCTGTTTTCTCTGGTGATGTGGCCTTTCTGAATGCTTCCATGGATCACCTGACCTCCCATTTTGCACCTACTCCAGTACATCCCTGTGTTCTAATGCTTTCTACACTGATAGCAATGCCTCTGGAATGCCACTGTCTTCCTGCTTTTGTCACTAGAGCTGTTATTTTAATCAGTTTATCTTTTGACACCAGTAAAATCATTTCTCAACATCCATTTGCACATTTAAATTCCTAAGCTTACAGCCTGCACATCTAGTGGTTTATGGACATAAGGAATTATGGTAAACTGGGATGTTGGTGCTACCATCTGCTGTCCTTTATGTGATCACTCAGGTTTGTGACAGTGGAGCGGTTGGACACCAATCTTTCAGGATGCTCCTATGTTTATGTTACCTTCTGGTTCTCTCTTTTTAGTTAGGACTCTGGCTGCAGCATTTTGAACTAAGTGAAGTCTATTTAGGTTCCTGCATGAACAATATGACAATATTGCATTGCAATAATCTAGATTTGAGAAGAAAAATTATACACTAGCTTTTCAGTATTTTTCAAGGATAGGACATATTATGAAGATGAAGGAAAGCTCTCCTAGTAATATTACCTATGTGTTGGTCAAATGATAAATCTGATTCAATTATGATGCCAAGTTTTTGTTTTTTTTTTGCTACTAAGCCAAGTACAACTGAGAAATCAGTCACATTTGACATTAGGTCTGATTTTATTTGTTTGTTTTTGCAATTTTTGGACCCAAAAGGAGGACCTCCTTTTTGTCACTATTAAGGAGGAAAATGTGCAACATCGAAGATTTTACATCTTTTATACAGTCCTCCATTTTCTTTAATCTAGTTTTATAATCAGGTTTGGCTGATATATACAGTTCAGTATCATCTGTCAAGGGGTAGCACGTAAAGTGTGAACAGCAGTGGTCCTAAAATAGAGCCTTGTAGGATTCTGTATCTCATTTCATTGAGATTGTAAAATACAACATTTACAGTACCTTTATAAATTGTTTAAGTAAGATCTGAACCATGAAGAGGCTGTCCCTGTGATTCCAACCTCATTTTATAATCTTTCTAGGAGAATAGTGTAATTTATTGTACCAAATGCTGCACTTAAGTCTAGCAGCATAAGCATGGACACAAAGAGGCAAGAAGATGATCATTCATAACCCTAACTAGAGCTGTCTCAATGCTATGATGAGGCTTGAATCCAGATTGGAATTTTTCATATATTTGATTCTTGTCAGTTGTTGGGCCACAGTTTTATTATAAGATCTTAAATATAAACGGTAACTTAGAAATATGTCTGTTAGAAATATATCTTCATGTTTTAAGGTATTAGTCTGATTGTTATACCATTTTACAATTAAATATGATATTAAATATTATATTGTTATATAATGTTTATACTTAAGTTGTGCTACACTTTGTAAAGGTTATTCTGTAAACAGTCTGTTAATATGTCTACTGCCACTGGATCTGACGGACAGTAATCTGGGGTCAATAAATCTGGGAGGTTTGTTTGGCTGTAGATGACCTTATTGGACGCTTCCTGCAATAGTTATTCCTATTCAGAAAATCAAGTACAATTTTAAATCAAATACACTGCTAACTGTAGCTTTTTAATTGAATTGAATAATCACTTGCAGATCAGGTTTACTATGCTGAAAAGGCCAAAGCAACTTTCCTAGGTTGGTTCTAAAGAAATACTAGTATGTCTGTAAGTCATATGTATGAATGTGTGTGGAAAACCTAAAAATTCTCCACATATTTCCACATAATGTAAAGGTTCTACACTTAGCAATATTGTTCCAAAGTTAAGCATCTGCCTTCAGATCACAGTTGGCTCTTATTTTAAAAGGTGCCTGTGCAAATGAACAATTTTATTTAATAATTGAAAAATATTTTGCTTTTCCAATTTTTATCAGAAGGAAAGTGTGACTTTCAGTGTAACTACATTGTAAATCTCACATCATGTAAATCAGTTATAAAATAAATCTGTAATTTGAGAAGCAAATATCTGAAAATGCCTGCTTCAGCATTGATTGTTGGAACAGGTCTCAAGACACCACAGAGGAGTGTTCATTTACAGTTATGTGAAAGCTAGAACACTGAACACTGTAGTGTATTATGTAAAGTTATGTAGTGTATGTAGTGTTTAAGTAAAGTTACATAAGGGTAAACGATGAACAGGTGAAACAGATTAGAACTCAGGAGATACTGGTATTGAGGACCAGTGTCTGTCATGTGACTGGGGAAACATAGTTCACAGGCTGGTAGGACACACAGACAGAGCCAGATAGTGACCCAGTCTCTGACATCAACTGGAAGAAACATTTCCCCACTCCTTTCAGCTATGTGATGTTTCAGTGTTAGCCTTTGTCTTACTTCAAGCCAACTCTGATAAAATAAACATTTTATAGTGGTTTCTATTATGGAGAGCTCCAGACCTTACTGCAGTAAAGCAAAAGTAATGTAATATTTATAATATTTTTTTAATAATACATACATACAAATTTCTTTCTCATTTCTCATTCTCTGACCTAATGTCTCATGATTACTCCTGATAATGTTGAACAAAAAAAATAAGATTATATTATGCTTTGTTTAATCTAAGTAAAGTGTCAAAGTGACTATTATCTTGATATTTTATGTGGTCCAAATCATTCTATACATTGCAAGTAATAATGTTTTCCAACCTTTCTGCAGGTTAGGACAGGACAAATAGCCTTAAATTATTTACTCATTACAGAATTCAGTACCTTGTAATTCTTTAAATTATGATTTATGAATGTACACTAATACATGTTTTATGAAACAAATAGTAATAGAACATCATAAACTTTTGTTGGACATTTTTGTAGTTTGATATTTATTCACCACAAAAATACAGTATTTATAGTCACACCACCAGATGTTATTTTCTGGAGATCTTAGGCTACTTAAATTTTTCTTGCTTTGTGATGTAAAAAAATTACAGATTATCTGTAGGAATTTGACCTTGTTTTGATAAAAAAAAAAATTCACACCTTATTTTGTTTTTTTGCATGTAAGGGCAACTCAAGCACTTTACATCTCAGAAATTGTGTTATACATTGTTTAAATGTGATGATATGTTATTTGGAATAATGAGATTGACAAGGACATTTATAATGAGCTCTTCAAAATACTTGGCAGTAGTAAAAAAAACCTGAATGAAATTTGAACAATTTTCCTTTACCTGGTTGACCAACAACAGAACTGTTTCGCTTCCATCCTCCTCTGGCTCCTGATGCTCTCTGGCTCAATCTACCCGAGGCAGTCACTATCCTTGCTCCTTGTTACAGCGGCTCCTCCTTTAGGCACTCCTCCTCAGTTTTGGCACCTTCTGCTTGCTGGCCCAGCCATCTGTATTTTCTTGCCTCTTTCTTCCTCTCTTTGCCCCTATCCTTCCCTTTGTTTTTTTCACTTCCACTCCCCTATGTTCCCCTCCCTTCTCAGCCTGTCCTTTTTCACCCCACTTCCCTTCCTTTTTCCTGCCCTTTTCCTTCCTTACTTAAAGTACCGTCCACCTCAGGTGAGACTTGTCATTATGTGTAGACGCACTTCTACAACTACACAGACACTTCAGGCCTTCCCCAGAATCTCACTGAAGGGATTTTTTTAAGGAATTCTACACTCACCTAAGATTCGAAGACGGGTAGGTTTCCTGGCACATAAGGGACAACCCCCTCTGCTCCGTGCCTTCACTTCAGCCTCAGATCTCCCTACTCCCTCCCTCTCTGCTATTATCCCTTCATTCTACATTAAGTCAACCAAAGTAATTAAATAATTAAAATCATTAAATCAGTAATCATAAGATTTCCATCACACCTTCCAGTTGGGTTCAAAGCACTACATGCTTGAACGCTAAATATGGTCACAAGCAGCAATGAGCCAAGAACACCACAACAGTCTGGGCTCTACTGCAGGTTTAGCCCATTAGGCCTAAAAAAGGCTTCAAGCTTTTCATTTAGCCCATTAAGCCTAAGAAAACTCAAGCAGTCGGTCTCAATTAAAGGCAGAGTGAAAACATCCAAAAGGAAGTCAGTTCATCAAAATGTCTTTATCAGGCTGCCTACATCCCCAGCTGCATCAATGTTCTTTTTTTTGTAATAAAGAAATATGACAGATTAAGACCATGTATAAATTACTGTGTATTCAATGATGTTACTAAAAAAAATATTGCCACTTATACCTGTGGCTCTGGAACAACTGAGGGGGGCATGGTACTTCACAAAACTGGACCTGCATAGTGCCATTACCTTATCTGTATTAGGGAGGGGGATGAATGGAACACTTGAAAGCTTTTATCACCACTATATGTGCACGATATGTGAATCTCGTTATGACTTGTGGTTTGGTCAATGCCCTCTCTGTGTTCCAGTTTTTCAAAAATTACATGTTAACGGGAAGTGCTAGGGAAATTTGTTGTGGCATTTATTGAGGACATTTTAATCTTTTCCCCAGATCTTGATTCACATATCATGCATGTTCACACGACTTTTTAAAAAATGTAGAGAACAATTTGTTTTTTAGGGTGAAAAGTGTGAGTTTTACATCCAAACAGTCATTCCTGGGTTACAAAATCATGTCCAATGAAGTACTTATGAGTGACCAAAGGACAGACTCAATTACCAGTTGGCCAGTGCCCACTACTATTATGGAATTGCAATTATTCCTAGGTTTTGCTCATTTCTATTGGAGATTTATCAGAAATGTTAGTACTATCACTTCTCCACTCAATGCTTTGCTCAAAGGCTTGCCTAGGATCCTGGCTTGGTCCGTTCAAGCTGCGTAGGCTTCTAACTGCCTCAAAACAACCTCATTGGCTCTTGTTTTAAAACACCCTGACCCCAGCAAACCCTTCATGGTAGAGGCGGGTGCTTCGGAGACAGGGGTAGGAGCCGTACTATCAAAAAAGCAAGGTAATCCTTCCAAGTTGCACCCTTTGTTTTATTATTCCCACAAACTCAGAAAAGTGTACCATAGGTGAGTGCAAACTCCTGGCAGTCAAAATGGCCTGAGAGGAGTAGCGCCACTAGCTTGAGGGTGCTCTGCATCCCTTTCTTGTCATCACGGATCATGAGATCTTAGCGTATCTAGGAAGTAATAAATGCCTTCAGTATAGTAACAGGCTAGGTGGTTTATCTATCTACATAAATACTGGTTTATCTCACTGTGTGCGGTTTGTGCACAAAATTCTTCCTGCAGGCAAACCCATTCCACTTCCTGTTCCCAACCATGCAGTCACACACAGACCTGGATTTTGTCATGGAGCTTCCATCCTCTGAGGGCTACACTGTCATACTCAGTGTAATTGATTGATTGATTAATAGATTGATAGATACTTTATTGATCCCTTGGAGGGAAATTCATTGGAAAACAATAGCAGTATACATGATGTAAGAGAGAAGGAAAACACACACCCAGACTATGTTACAGGAGGAGCATAATTTAGGTAGATAAAAAAACATCTAAGTACTTTAAGCACACACAATTCACCTCAGACTAGAGGGGGGGAGTTTGACAAGTATTTTCTGCTCCTCCTGTCAGTCAAACCAGCACTGATTTGCAGTCCTTCAATCGCCCAACACGACGCTCAGCTCCAACTCTCCACCCAAGCCGCTGACTCCACTCTCTTCCCTCTCTCTCCAGACACGCGCCCCAGCTCGCCACAGAACCAACGGGGCTCCCCAACGGCAGCAGCCCAGTACCTCACCTGTCGCTCAACTGAAACAAACACACGAACCTCCACAGACACCCCCAGTTGTGCTCCCGAGAGTGAGGGGTTTTTTTATCCCCTTTTTGAGAAAAAAATGCTAGTTTTTCACCCCAAAATGTGCGAGCCCCCTCTCTCCTCCTCTCCTCCACTCACTCCCCTCTCGACCCCTGCCCCCAGGGCCCTAATTGGACCAGGGCTCTACTAGACAGTAATACTATTTTAGAGAATTTTCAAGATAAAAGCCCCTGTGTATTTTCATCCTCTACACCAAGATGAATTAACGCTGCATTGGCCACAAAAGGAGGCCCTAGTACACCATACTAATAAATTATTCATAAGAAAGTTAGAATACCAAACTTGAGACAATTAGGTGCTAATGGTTGGACTAATACAAAATGTGTGATTATCAAACTATGCAAACTTATTGAAAAATTATGAACATTTTTAAATAATATGCATTTGTTAAGTAGTCCGACACTTTATAATTCTAATGAAAATCAAATCAAAATGTATTTGTATAATGCTCTTCACAACTGATGTGTTTGGCAAACTAGCCCAAGTCCAGTAGCCGGAAAGTGGGACGCCAACATGAGATTGTGGCAGGGGAGCTTGGGATCCTTCTCAGATGGGCAGAGGAGCTCAAGGTTAACATTTCATTAAGCTCATCATTAACTTGAAAAAGGCACAGAGATGTAATTAGTTTGATGTTTAGATTTATAGATAGAGGATGTAAACATTACCAGAGTGTGACAAATGTCAAAAAGTAAAACCATTTTTGATAAATTCAGTATCAGACTCCAGAAACTTGACATGAACCAGGTTTAATTCCCACACCCCATAAGTAATTTTACATATTCTTGCTTTTTTAGCACAGTATCCTAAAGTCCAATTGACATCAAACTTCATAGGCTATTAAAATGTGTACATATGATTCAAGTTTCAGGTTGATTGACCAATGTTTAGCCAGTAAAAAGCCCTGCTGAGTTCTGATTGTGGGCATATTTATGTGTCCAATAATTGTCGCTAAGTTCTGTACAGGATAACTCATGGATGCTGCATGCATGCCAGCATGCAAGTGTCATCTCAGTAGCAGCTGAAACAGCTGAAATGTTTTTTTTGTGTGTGTTTCTGAAATTCCTCTTGAAAATCCAGATATGATTTTGTTCACTGATGGGTCAGCTCAAGTCTTGAATGGCTGCAAGTCTGTTGGTTGGGTGGTGTGTTCACCCCATGTTTTTTCCCAGGGCCCAGGGCCATCTTCTTGATAACTTCTAAGCTCAAGGAGCTGAGATAGTGGCCCTGACTTAGACTTGTGTTCTACCATCTGACTTAACTAACATACCTGGAAACTATATTCATAGATTTATATTGTTCCTTTTCTTTTATTCTCTTGCTTATTGATTTTAGTTACTGTTTGTTACCTCATTTTATTTATCTATTTGCATAGTTTTAGTGGGACAGTTTTGTTTTATTTTTTTAATTATTTATTATTTATTATAACCTTATTATGTTCATTTTTAGTACATTTATGATTTTCCTTTAATATTTACTATATATATATATATATATATATATATATATATATATATATATATATATATATATACATACAGTGCCCTCCATAATTATTTACACTTAACACTGGTTAAGATGTGTTCTTTAGCTTTAGAGTTTTTTTCTAAATAATGTAGGACCAAAATGGAAAAAAGAGTAAAATCTAACCTTTAACTCAAGTGAATTTTAAAGGGGGAAATAATTATTCTTCATATTACACAATTATTGGAACCCCTAACAATTCTTAGGAAATGAATGTAATTAAAGTATTTCTGTCAATTCTACAGTAGTTTACGAAGTTGAACAGAGTATGTAGGAACATATAATTAGAAATTCACAACTTTCCCTGGGGTATAAATATGATGTGACACAGAGGCCATTTCTCTTTAACATGTCTACTGTCAGAGGAATTATTAAAAAGTTTAAAACAACTGGTATAGTGGTAAACAAGCCTGGATGAGGACGCAAGTTTATTTTGCCACCACACACAGTGAGGAGGATGATAAGAGAAATAAAATGTTCTCCAAAGCTCACTGTTACAGAATTGCAACAAATGGTGGCTTCTTGGGGTCACAAAGTCTTCAAAACAACCATCAGGCACTATCTACATGCCAACAAGCTGTTTGGGAGGCATGCACAGAAAAAAAACTTTTCTCACTCACAATCATAAATGCAAACGTTTGGACTTTGCTAAGCAGTACTGGAACTTCGACTTGGACCGTGTGCTTTGGTCAGATGAAACAAATATTGAGCTGGCAACAAATGCTCTAAGTGGGTCTGGCATAACACAAGAGCTGAGTATGCAGAAAAGCACCTCATGTGAAATATGGAGGAGCATCAGTGATGCTGTGGTCCTGTTTCTCTTCCAAAGAACCTTGTTAGGGTGCATGGCATCATGAATGCTTTGAAATACCAGGACATTTTGAAACAAAATCTGGTGGTTTCTGCCCGAAAGCTGAAGATGGGTTTTCACTGGGTCTTTCAGCAACATAATGACCCTAAACATATGCCAAATCTACACAGAAATGGTTCACCACAAAAAGAATCAAGCTCCGGCATACAACACCCAATCCCGGTGGAGCTGAGGAGGAGAGCCTGGGGCTGCAAGGCCGGCGCTAAGCTAAAGGCTAAGATAATGGACAACTGGCGGCACTGCAAACCGTCCATTCCCTCCGTCATCATGGGGAATGTGAATTCGCTGCCGAACAAGATGGACGAGATGTCTGCCCTCAACAACCACGGATTTACAGAGAGAGCAGCTTGTTAATCAGAGACATGGCTAACCCAGCTCGTACCGGATGCTAACATGGATCTGTGGGGCTTCACTGCCGTGAGAGCCGATAGAGACACTAAAGCCTGCAGGAAGAGCAATTGTGGGGGCTGATCATTTATGTGAACAGTCGCTGGTGTCATCCAGGCCATATTACTGTAAAGACAGTCTTATGTTGTCCGGATCTGGAGCTGTTAGCAGTTAGCCTCCGGCCCTAGAAAGTCCCCCATAAATTTAGTTATGTGATTGCCATCTGTATTTACATCACTCCGAGCATAGACTGCACAGCTACAGACACAGCACCCTGAGGCATTCATGATCATTTCTGGAGACTTCATCATGCTACTTTGGATTCTACTTTGGCTGCATTTCACCAGTGTGTGGACTGTCCTACAAGAAACAACAGGACAATCGATTTGCTGTATGCTAATGTGAAACAAGCATACAGCTTCACACCCCTCCTCCCACTGGGGAAGTCAGACCACAACCTGGTCCACCTTCAACCAAAGTACACCCCCATGGTCCAGAGACAGCCTGCAACCACCAGAACCATCAAGAGGTGGTCTCCAGAAGTGGAAGAAACTCTCAGGGACTGTTACGAGGCCACTGACTGGGATGTGCTGCTTCGCCCACACTGTGAGGACACTGAGGAGATGACACACTGTGTGACAGATTATCTCAACTTCTGTGCAGCCATGCAAGCCATGGGTAACACAGAAAGTCAAAGCAGTCCTCAACAGGAAGATGGTTGCCTTTTGAAGCAGGGACAGGGAGGCGATAAGAGCAGCACAGAAGGAGGTAAAGCGCTGTCTGCAGGAGGCCAAAGACAGCTACAGGAGCAAGGTGGAATGGAAGCTCGAGGAGAACAACATGAGGGAGGTCTGGGAAGGTGTGAAAACCCTCACAGGCCACAATACCTAGACCAGAGTGGTGAGGGGAACAGTGGAGAAGGCGAACAAAATGAACAACTTCTTCAACCCACCCTCTCCTTCGCTGCATCCATCTCTCCTTCTTTCCTGAACGCATTACCACCCACCCACCACAGCAACTGCCTCCTTCTCCTCTTCCTGCCCCCCATTCACCACCACAGCACAGACCTCTTTCTTCACTGCAGACCAGCCTTCCCTCTAGAACATTGTGCATTCTTCCAATTCCAAAAAAGAACTGGCCAAGTGAATTGAATCCCTTTGGACCAGTGGCACTCACTTCCCATCTGGTGAAGACACTTGAGTGGCTCTTCCTCTGTCTCCTCAGACCCCAGGTGCAGCATGCCCAGGATGGTCTGCAGTTCGCCTATCAGGCAGGTGTTGGTGTGGAAGACGCAATCATCTACTTGCTACCCCAAGCCCACTCGCACCTAGATAAGGGGAATGGCACAGTGAGGATCCTGACTTCTCAAGTGCTTTCAACACTATCCAGCCCATTATGCTTCAAGACAAACTGAACAGGATGTGAGTGGACCAATGCCTGGTCACCTGGATATCCAGCTACCTCACAGACAGGCTGCAGTATGTCAGGCTGAAGGACATCACATCTGACACTGTGATCAGCAGCACTGAGGCACCCCAGGGTGCAGTGCTGGCCCCTTTTCTCTTCACCCTGTACACAGCAGACTTCTGCTACAACTCAGAGCTGTGTCACATCCAGAAGTTTGCTGATGACACAGCCATAGTCATCAGCCATCTGCAGCTCAACACCTCAAAGACCAAGGAGCTGGTCATTGACTTTGGGAGGTCTAGACCAAAGTCACAACCAGTTCTGATTGAGGGAGATGAGGTGGAGGCTGTGGACTCCTACAAGTACCTCGGGCTGTGGCTGGACAGCAAGTTGGACTGGTCATGTAACATTGACCACCTGTACAGAAAGGGACAGAGCAGGCTGTACTTTCTGAGGAGGCTACGCCTCAATGTACTCTGAGTGTTAATAAAGTTTAATTGATTGATTATTCTTTGTATTACTCTCCTTGTTATTTATTATTATTAATATTATTATTATTATTATTATTATTATTATTATTATTATTATTATTATTATTATTATTATTATTATTATTATTATTATTATTATATTTTATATAAATGGGTGCAGCTGTAAGAATTTGCAATCCCTCTGGGATTAAAAAAGTAATTCTGATTTTGATTTTGATTCTGTATCAGATGCTGCTGTTGACACACTGGTTGATCTTGTTTCACAGAAATTGTATCCCTCATTGCTGCAAATGCCGGTTCTCCTCTGTATGGTGGAATCTTCATTCCTGCACACATGCATTTGAAATATACACAATGGCTGGAAGCATATGCAACAAAAATGAAACTGATTTGCTCAAAGTTAAATTGCTTGTCCAACATTACATTCCACACCGAGGACTGCCGGACAGTATCAAATCTGATCAAGGTACACACTTCACTGGAAATTTTGCCCAGGAAGTGATCCAAAGGCTAAAATTTCAATGGAAGATGCATAGTCCATACCAAAAAACAAAAACAATGGTTGTCCAAATTACATCAAAGTGGAATCTCATGGGTTATTGAATTACCTGCTGTGTTGAGTAGTATCAGGGCACCACCTAAACAAAATGTGGGACTAAGTCCATATGAGATTATTATGGGTTGGCATATAGCTTTTCCTGGAACCTCTGATCTCAAATAGACACCTGCATCTCATATTGGATGCTTTGTTGAAATTTGAGTAGAAGCTTGGATTAGGCTGCCAAAAGGGGGACATATTGGATCATGATTAAGAACCGTACAGCAACATGCAAAACATGGATCCATGATTCTCATTGCAAAGTGGTATCTCTGTCATTAATAGGGATTATATGGGAAACTGAAAGAAGACATCTGAGGAAGAACAGCTGGTGCTTAGACCAAGGGGGTGCCTCTCAAAGTGAAGTTTCCCTGTACCTCCTTTCAGTTATTTAGGAACCACAGAAAGGTAGGGTCAGCTGGTGGTATCATTATGCCATCATAGAGGTATTTTGTGCATATTATTCTATGCACAAACTACAAATGCTGCTCATATGTATTTGTTTTTATAGGTTTCCTGTCAGACAGTGAATAGGCTGCCGGTTGCTGATGTCAAGTTCCAAAAAATGTTATACCAACCAGTTTGCATACGAAGAGCAGAGAGAACACAATCCAAGAGGCTCAACTTCGAAGGCATCCAGTTTCCATGGGCAGAAATGCATGGACCTTTAACATAAACAAAAGATTTTGAAATGCCTTACATAATGAGCATAGGTTTTAGCCTATGTGCACAATGTTTAACTTCTCCTATTACCAGTTTAAACAATAATAATAATTTAATCCAAATGCTATTCAATCTGACAAGGCAGATTTTGTTTCTAAGACAGAATGTCTATATTCCCAATCCACTCAGTGTATCTGCTGGTATAGCCTGGACATTCAGAATGTCCAGTGTTCAGAATGGCCCATTTCTGAATGGTACCTGTGCTCTGTTACGAACAGCTGTTCCATAAGTGGACATCAACTCCTGTCATAATATATCTCTACCTGAAATGTCCCAATGTTGTGCACAGGGATAACCAAGTGTGACCAAACCAAGGCTCCAACCCATTGTATTAATGATGTAATTACACCATTTAAGTTTCCTTAGTGTGCAGAACACTGTATAGTACCTTGTGAAAGTGTTCAGCCCCCTTGAACATTTCATTCTTTTGCCACATTTCAGGCATCAAACATAAAGAAATAAAATTTACATTTTTTGTGAAGAATCAACAACAAGTGGGACACAATCGTGAAGTGGAATGAAATTTATTGGATGTGTCAAACTTTTTTTAACAAATAAAAAACTGAAAAGTGCAATATTATTTGGCCCCTTTACTTTCAGTGCAGCAAACTCACTCCAGAAGTTCAGTGAGGATCTCTGAATGATCCAATGTTGTCCCAAATGACTGATGATGATAAATAGAATCCACCTGTGTGTAATCAAGTCTCTGTATAAGTCTCAGGGTTCTGTTCAAAGCACAGAGAGCATCATGAAGACCAAGGAACACACCAGGCAGGTCCGAGATACTGTTGTGGAGAAGTTTAAAGATGGATTTGGATACAAAGATTTCCCAAGCTTTAAATATCCCAAGGAGCACAGTGCAAGCAATCATATTGAAATTGAAGAAGTATCAGACCACTGCAAATCTACCAAGACCATGCCATCCCTCTAAACTTTCATCTCAAACAAGGAGAAAACTGATCAGAGATGCAGCCAAGAGGCCCATGATCATTCTGGATGAACTGCAGAGATCTACAGCTGAGGTGGGAGAGTCTGTCCATAGGACAACAATCAGTTCTAAACTGCACAAATCTGGCCTTTATTGAAGAGTGGCAAGAAGAAAGCCTTTTCTCAAAGATATCCATAAAAGGTCTCGTTTAAAGTTACCACCTGGGGGACACACCAAACGTGGAAGAAGGTGCTCTGGTCAGATGAAACCAAAATATAACTGTTTGGCCACAATGCAAAATTATATGTTTGGCGTAAAAGCACCAAAGCTCATCACCCTGAACACACCACCCCCACTGTCAGTATCATGGTTTGGATCTGCTTTTCATCAGCAGGGACAGGGAAGATGGTCAAAATTGATGGGAAGATGGATGGGGCCAAATACAGGATCATTCTGGAAGAAAACCTGTTGGAGTCTGCAAGACACCTTAGACCGTGACAGAGTTTTATCATCCAACAAGACAATGATCCAAAACATAAAGCCAAATCTACAATAAGAATGGTTCACAAATAAATGTCTCCAGGTGTTGGAATGGCCAAATCAAAGTCCAGACCTGAATCCAATCGAGAATATGTGGAAAGAGCTGAAGACAAATGCTCTCCATCCAACCTCACTGAGCTTGAGCTGTTTTGCAAGGAAGAATGGGCAAGAATTTCAGTCTCTTGATGTGCAAAACTGATAGAGACATACCCCAAGCGACTTGCAGCTGTAATTGCAGCAAAAGGTGGCACTACAATGAACTAACACAAGGGGGGTGAATAATATTGCATGTGTCAAACTTTTTTAACAAATAAAAAACTGACAAATGGGTCACTGTAGAAAAAAACTCATCATGCCAAATCCTATATAATACTACAATGTGGATATGGGGTTCACCTCAGTGCAGTAGATAGTATCCATAATCATGAATATCAATCCGCTTTTGTGGCAGAAACAAGAAATGTATGTTGTGTTGTTTAAAACTTGTTTTAGCTACTTTGCCATGTGTTGAAATGTTGTTTAAGATGTGAAAATCAATGAATGACAGAAGAAAATAGACAGTGTTTTCATTCAAATCTGGTAAATGATAGTGTATTTTAACTAACTCTTTGTTGTTAAAGTGTTTTATAAGAATATTTCAGAGCTGTGCATAACACTGAGAAAAAGGATTTTAGGGGGCACTCAGCACACATGCCCAGAGCGTTTAAAGGCACTTCAGTCATGTCCTGCTAGTTCAGGGATTCAAACCAGCTTTAATAAGTGGCTTTAATAAGTGGAAATCAAAGAAAGCTGCAAGGCTTGACAGGAGAAAATAGACAGTATTTACATTCAGTATTTATCTGGCAAATTATAGGGTATTTTCTTTGTTGTTTCCGAGCTATGCACGACAGTGCTTTACAATGCTAAAAAAATGTTTTTAGCCACTTTGCCATGTATTGAGCTGCTGTTTAAGATGTGAAACTAAAAGAAAGCTGCAGTGCTTCACAAGAGACAGTGTTACCATTAAAATCTTTCAAATTATAATATATTTTCACTAATTATTTGTTGTGAAAGCATTTTATGCATGTTACAAAGCTGTGCACATGACAGTGCATTCCAATGCAGAGAAAATGTATTTCATCCACTTTGCTGAGCTGCACTGTGTTGAGCTGTTGTTCAAGATGTGAAACTCAAATATACTTAAAATGCTTCATATGTTAAATACGACATTGTTTACATTAAAATCTGGAAAGACGTGGTGTATTTGTACTAATTCTTTGTTGTTAGGATAGGATAGGATAGGATAGGATAGGATAGGATAGGATAGGATAGGATAGGATAGGATAGGATTGGATTGGATAGGATAGGATAGAAATTTATTAATCATTTGGGAGGGTTCCCAATTAAGGGAAATTAAGGGAACTGTACGTCCAACGTTAAAATCTTGTTAAAGTCTTATATGAATGATTCATAGATCTACACATGACATTGCATTCCAACGTTTTAGCCACTTTGCCACTTTGCCACTTTGAAGATTGGGTCCTGGATTTCCTGACTGAGAGACCTCAATCAGTTAGGATGGAAACAACACCTCCAGCACAACCATACTGAGCACTGGTGCCCCCAGGGCTGTGTATTCAGTCCACTGCTCTTCACTCTGCTGACTCATGACTGTACTGCAAAGCACAGCTCAAATCACTTCATCAAGTTCGCTGATGATAGCGTCTTTGGCCTCATCAGCAAAAATGACGAGTCAGCGTACAGAGCTGCAGTGGCTAACGGACTGGTGCAGAACCAACAACCTATCCCTAAACATTGACAAAACCAAAGAGATGTTTGTTGACTTCAGAAGAGCACCAGGTAATCACCTCCCGCTGAACATTAACGGCTCTGCAGTGGAAATTGTGAGAAACACAAAGTTCCTCTGTGTTCATATAGCAGAGAACCTCACCTGGTCGCTCAATACCCGCTCCATAACAAAGAAAGCCCAGCAGCGCCTCTACTTTCTGCGGAGACTGAGGAGAGCACACCTTCCACCACCCATCCTCACCATGTTCTACAGAGGGACTATAGAGAGTATCTTGAGCACCGGCATTACCGTCTGGTTTGGGAACTGCACCATCACGGATCACAAGACCCTACAGCGGATAGTGAGGACAGCCGAAAAGATCATAGGTGTCCCTCTCCCCTCCATCAGTGACACCTACACCTCTCGCTGCATCCGCAAAGCCACCAGCATTGTGTATAACCCAATCCACCCCTCACACAGTCTCTTCACTCTGATGCTGTCTGGCAGAAGATACCGGAGCATCTGAGCTTCCACAACCAGACTCTGCAACATTTTTGTCCGCCAGGGAGTCAGACTCCTCAACGCACGGAGACTGGGCTGAACCCCCCCCCCCCCCCCCCCATCACACCACCACTCCTCACACCACAAAGACCACACCAACACAAAAACTGGACTGTGACCACCCAGCACTCTACACACACACACGCACTCGGCACACAGAGACTGGATCATCCTCATCCTTATCAGCAATATTTGCTGCTCACTAAGAACTATAACTTCTACCTCAGTAACTGCTGTTATCATGCACATCTATATGTTACAGTATGTTACATATCTCTTGCACCTTATGCACACACATTTCACTTCATTGAACCACTCTGTATTGTACTGTCCTGTCCTGTCTGTTAAATCGTCTCATGTTTACTGTATTTATTGTATTTATTGTAATGTTTGCACTTTGTGTCGTCTTATTGCAATGGCAATAAAAAAGCCTTGACCCTTGACTTGATGTTTTCACCTGCTGTACACAATGTGAAACTCAAAGACAGGTAAAATGCTTCACAGGTTAAATAAAACATTGTTGTCATTAAAATCTGGCAAGAAGTAGTCTGTTTGTATAATTTCTTTGTTGGTAAAGTCTTAAATTAGTTTTTCAGAGCTGTGCAGATCCAAACATGCAGTGTTGTAGTCGAGACCACCTAACCCGAGACCCAGACAAGACCAAGACAAGAGTGTACTGAGACCAAGACAAGACCAAGACATTTAGGGTCCGAGACTGAGTCAAGACCAAGACAGAGGGAGGGTGAGACCAAGACAAGACCAAAACCGGTGCCCCACGACACAATAAAATGTGAAACATGATCAAAATCACTTCTCAAATTGATCTGAAAGATCCACATTGCCATAAAGAGTGTTAGCAATATGTACACAATTAAGATTGACAGTGCTAAGACCCTCCCCTTAACTCTGATTAGTTGTTTCTTATCAAATTGTGTATTTCTGCAGTTAGTACTGGGAGCACTGGGGGAAAGCAGAGGAGCTCAATCTTTTCACATTTTATCTGTCTCATACTATACTGTAACAACATAGTGACAGTTTTAAAAATTAAAAAAAAAATAAATATATATATTATATATATATATATATATATATATATATATATATTATAAAAGTTACATACTGCAGATTTAAGTTTGCTTTTGAATGAATGTGTCAGCTTTTCTAAGTTTTCAAACTACATAAAAATACAAAAACATCTGACATTCAGTGGCCTAACTGTATGTGTTTACACCATAAAATTACACAACTGTTAAATTGGGAGAAATTTTATCATATGCCAAGCCTTAAAAAACTGCAGTGGTAAAACACTCTTCATAAGTCCAAACTTAAGACCAAGGATATGTCATGGCTGCTACAGCAGGCAAGGCAGAGGACCTCAATGCAGGACATGAAGGCAAGAGCTATACTTGTACTTAACTTTATTGTACACATGTACAGTAACAAGACTAGGCTGGTCAGAGGCCAGCTACATGAAAACACTTGAACCTTGAAACTAGAAAAAACAAAACACACAGCAAGAACATCAGACAATAAATACATCAGGGCTAATGAGGACAGAAGCAAAAAATGAAGGGCACAACTGAACATAATTACACAAGGTAAGTAAAACTAAAAGGGCTGACAACACGGGGAAGACAGGGACAAGACAAGGAAGGAACACTAAGGGAAAAAACAGGGAGAACCAAACTGTAGAGCTACAGGAGAGGGAACCTAAACACCACACAAGGAAACAATGGTAAGGGAACTAAACACAGAGAAGGGCCGAAACATGGGGATAAAACAGACACAAAGACAGAAGAGACCAGATCATGGGAGCCAGATAAATAACTACTAAACAACAAATAACTAATAACAGAACACCCAAATGACAACAAACAGGATCTAAACTGAAAAGAAATTTAAGACAAAATAACTACAAACTACAACAAAACAGTGTCACAGGCCCAGGACCATGACAGGATAACCCTATAGTTGCACAGTGGTTGCAATAAAGTAGCAAATGCACATCTCAAAAGTTACATCAATGGAAATAACTTTAAAGTAAAGTTTGGTTACATTTTAGAAACATGAAAGATTGCAACATTCTGTGACCTAAACATGCACGATGGGGTCTCATTATAATGCCTCCTCTACTGAAAACCCTCTCCACTGGTGCAGAGGAGGCAGGGACTGACTTCAGTGGCAAATTGTGGAGTTGTGGAAATCTGGCTTGGTTTTTGGCGCAGAAAACAAGTGCACTGTCAGGATCAGTCACGGATGGCATCAAAGTATTTGCTTTTCTGTGTTACTTGTTATCTGTGTTGAATCATGGACTGAGTTGCGCTTCTTGTGTGCCTTGTAGTGGGACAGAAGAGGAAGGCATTTGATTGGTGGTGAATCCACATTCGTGGCTTCTGAACCTGTTTCATCTTTAGTGTCCATCATGTTCACCTCAAAGATCAATGTGTTAGAGTTAAATTAAATAGTTTTAGAACCTTTTATAAGGCCCTTTTTTAAATGATCAGTTAAGTTATATATTTGCTAATAAAAAAAACATAGTAGGTATGTAAATTTAAATGCTGTTTGTTTTATCCAGTACAGAGGTCAGTAATGAAATGATTCTATGAATTATTTCTTTAGGTTACAAGGTGCTGCTATACTAAATCTAACAGCTTGCTTACTTTTTTTTTTTAATAATACTTGAAACACTTGGTACTTTAAGTTTTCTCCACAGAAGTATGATGGGCTAGCAAAAAGTGAGTTTGGATTATGCACAGTAGGCATGTTATTAGCCTAAATATGAAGAGCATAAGGTTCAATGGGCTCAGAATATATGGCATAATTTTATAGCATAAAATATAGCATAATCTTTATTTTTTTATTTATCTATTTCATTATAAACACACAAATAAAATATCCTATTTCCAATACAGATTGCTGGAGCCTTCCTTTCCCTAGCGATCTGTCCATTAACCCATTCTTTTCTCGGTTCCCTTAAGTTCTCCATAAGCACTCACAAGCCCCACTACTCACAAAATGCTCGCAGCCCCTAGATAGAGCAGTGCCAATTACGATGCTCTTCATCTTGGCACTATGAGTTCAATCCCTGCTTGTTGCATTTGAGTCCAGATTAAAATTTGAATTCCCAGCCCAGGTGGGTTTTCAAATTAAGTTCCACCTGGGTTGCGCCCTGTGACATTTTATTTATAGTCACATTATTGCTTGAATTTGAATCAGTACGTTTTGCATTGGTCTCTAGACCATTTTTTGATGGTCTTGGTCTTGTCATGGACTCGACCTCATTTGGTCTCGGTCTTGTCTCGGTCTCGGACATTGCGGACTCTGGAATTTATTTCAAGACCGTTCAAGACCGCAACTGTGGAAATCTCACTCAATTTTCAGAATAATGTCCAATTTATTTGTTAATATTCTTGCTTTTATTGGATGCAAAACGTACTGATTCAAATTGAAGTAATAACGTGACTCATAAATAAAATGTCACGGGGTGCAACCGAGGTGGAACTTAATTTGAAAACCCACCTGGGCTGGGACCAGAATTCAAATTTTATTTTGGACTGCGAGCATTTTGTGTGTAGTGGGGCTAGTGAGTCTTCTGTCCTGCTGGTCTTGGAGTACTACAACACTGCAAACATGAGAAAGCACGTTTTAGCCTCTTTGCCAGGTGTTGAGCTGTTGTTCAAGATGTGAAACTTAAAGAAAGCTGCAATGCTAAATAATAATTGTCTAAATCAGGGGTGCCCAATACGTAGATCATGATCTACTGCTCGATCGAGATGGAAGTGTGGGTAGATTGCATGACAGGGTAACCAATCTATACTTATGACAACGTGCGCATGCACGTTAAACTGCATAGCAATACAGCAATACAGCCATAGCAATACAGCAATACAGCCAGCAATACAGCCAACTAAACGACAGCCAACTAAGCCAAACAACCAACTGGCTGCTGGACTTGGCTTTTTTAACCGATCTGACCAACATGTTGAATGACCTTAATGTAACTGTGATCAATATGATCAGCTCAGTTAATGCTTTCAAATGAAAGATGCAACATCTGTCCTCAAAGTTGCAGCGCCATGATTTGGCAAAATTCCAGAATGTCACATCAGAGCTGGAGATGCAGGAGAAGATGCATGAGCATGGTACACAGACCAGATCAAGAACTGTATGTCAGAGTTTGACAGATGCTTTTAAGACTTTGCTTTACTGGAGCCAGTTGCTTCATTCATGTGCTACCCTTTTCGGGAAGATGCTAAGGTGGATTCACTTGCATCAAAAATTGCAACGCAATTTTACCTGAACTCATCTCGTGTGAAGAATGAAATTTTGACTCTGCAAGATGACATTGAGCTAAAGTCCAGGGCTCATGGACAGCTCTGGAACTTACTAAAAGAGGGGAAATATCCCAACATGCGGAAATGTGCCACCTCCCTGACTGAATTATTCGGTTCCACTTATTTGTGCCAATCAGCCTTTTCCCACATGAAGATTATTAAGTCTAAATACCATTCTACCATGACTGTTGATCATCTGGAAGCATGCTTGAAGCTTGTTACCAGTAGCTACTGTCCGGACTATGCTGCCTTGGCTGATGCCATTCAGTGCAAGTCATCAGAATAAAGTAAGGGCAAACAATGTACAGAGTTGTATTGTGCAATTTGGGTTGATGCAGTTATGCAAGACACACCAATATGTTTCATAGATGAAATTGAAATTCAATTATAAATACTTTATTTAACCTTAAATGGGAAAAAGGAAAAGGAAAGAAAGATTACACAATATTAAATAGCAATGATAATAACTTAAATAATGATAATATAGAAGAAATAAATTTATGTTTTGCATTTTTATTGTAGGTAGATCATTTTGACTTGTTCATCTTATAAGTAGCTCGCAAGCTGAAAAGGTGTGGGCACACCTGGTCTAAATATTTGATGTTAAAGTCTTAAATGAATGTTACAGAGCTGTGCACTTTACTATCTCACCTGAGAGACTCTTCTGAACCTAAAGTATGGATTTGATCAACTGGTCTCTCAAAGCAATTGACACCATCTTGTCAATGAAGTCTGGGTTCGGGGGAACCTGAGTTTCCTGACGGGACATTTGCAGCTGGATATACGATGGACTCCTGGGAGAGGTGGAGGGTTGTGTCCCTGGTGGTGCTGTCAGTCGAGGATTGGATTCATGATTGCAAGTACTTTGCTGATTGGACTAAGCACTGCACTGACATATCGTCAAATTAGACAAGTGTGGGCAGCTGTCAAAAGCCCCTTTAAGCTGCCTGAGATGACTGAAACTCTGGGCAGGGCTGTTGGGACTCAGACTGTGACTTTACTTCGCACCTTGGAGAACATCTCTGAGAAACAGTCAGCTTTGCAAAGAAGTATAGATTGTTTGGGAGACCATACTAGACCAGGAAAAGAGTAGCTGCAAAATAGACACTACTCTCTCCCAGCCAAAATATTATTATCAGTTATTTGGCTCCCCTATCAGCTATGGTCTTGGCAGATGCTGGAAATCTTGATTGTAGACTCTGTCTGGCTTCTCTACCCTGGTCTAAATATTTGATGTTAAAGTCTTAAATGAATGTTACAGAGCTGTGCACTGTAACAGGAAAAGAGTAGCTGCAAAATGGACACTACTCTCTCCCAGCCAAAATATTCTTGTTATCAGCTATTTCGCTCCCCTATCAGCTCTGGCCTTGGCAGATGCTGGAAATCTTGATTGTAGACTATGTCTGGCTGCTCTACCATGGGCACCCCTGGTCTAAATATTTGATGTTAAAGTCTTAAATGAATGTTACAGAGCTGTGCACTTTACTATCTCACCTGAGAGACTCTTCTGAACCTAAAGTATGGATTTGATCAACTGGTCTCTCAAGGCTCTCTTCAGGAGTTTGCTGAGCTGTGTTATCTGCGAACTGAGACATTGTCTCCATGGCGACTTTGGTTTCTGGGCAAAGCACTTTCTGCAGGTGGCCCCCAGGCCTTCACAGCTTATCTCCATGTCTGTGTTGAATTATGTGTGCTTAAGTGCTTTGATGTTTTTTTTTATCCTACCAAAAAAATTCATCTCCTGCAACAGAGTCTGGGTGGTTTTTTTTGTTTTGTTTTTTCCCTTACATTCCTCATGCTTTTCTAATTCATTCTTTCCAGTTGAGTGAATGCTCTGCATGTATGGCTGACACTCCTCTACTGTGTTTGTTGTTTATTTGTTTTGGTTGTTGTTTATTTGTTTTGTATTTTGAAAAGCGTACTTGAGTGTCCAGAAACGTGCTTAAACAATGTCAAAAAATGGCAAAGTGGCTGAAAGGCCTTTTCTCAGCGATGGAATGGAATGTCATGTGCAGTCATCTGAAACTTTCAGGAAAGTTTTTAACAAAAACAAATTTGTACAAAAACACTACTTCTTGTCACGTTTTAATGGAAACACTGTTGATATTCTCCTAATAAGCATTGCAGCTTTCTTTGAATTTCACTTTTTAAACAACAGATCAACACAAGCCAAAGTGGCTGAAATTTGTTTTCTATGCGTTGGAAGGCACTGTCACATGCAGATCTCTGAAAAGTCAATTTTAGACTTTTCCAATAAAGGATTAATCAAGATACAGTATTGTTTGTCAGAAATTAATGTAAACATTGTTAAATTTATCCTGTGGCTGAAATGCGTTTTCTCTGCATTGGAATGCACAGTCACGTGCAGAGCTCTGAAACTTCCATGTAGGACTTTATCTTTAATGACTTGGTCAATATACAGTATTTTTTGCCAGATTATAATGTAAACAATGTCTAATTTACTCTGTGAAACATTGTAACTGTCTATGACTTTCACATTATGAACAACAGCTCAACAAATGGCAAAATGGTTGAAATGCATTTATATCTTTATTGGAATGCACTGCCATGTGCACAGCTGAGTAACATACATCAAACACTGAAAACAACAATATCTTATTGCCAGATTTTAATGTAAACAGTGTCTAATTTATCCTGTCAAACATTGTAACTGTCAT
>CM067506.1:9161195-9466792 GCA_034509495.1 Acestrorhynchus altus | reverse complement strand
TACAAAAACACTACTTCTTGTCACGTTTTAATGTAAACACTGTTGATATTCTCCTATTAAGCATTGCAGCTTTCTTTGAATTTCACTTTTTGAACAACAGATCAACACAAGCCAAAGTGGCTGAAATTTGTTTTCTATGTGTTGGAAGACACATTCATGTGCAGAGCTCTGAAAAGTCAATTTTAGACTTTTCCATTAAAGGATTTGTCAATACATTATTGTTTGCCAGAAATTAATGTAAATGATGTTAAATTTATCCTGTGAAACATTGTCTCTCACTTTGAGTTTGAGAACATGAACATGAAGCTCAGCACATGGCAAAGTGGCTATGCAATGGAATGCAGTGTCCATGCATTGGAATGCACTCTTATGTGAAGAGGTTTGAAAGTTTAATTTAAGACTTTAACAACAAAACGAATATGTCAGATTGTTTATCAGAGAGAGAGAGAGAGAGAGAGAGAGAGAGAGAGAGAGAGAGAGAGAGAGTGTGTATCCCTTATAAATGAAGGGAAAATGGAATAGAATTAAAAATTGGCTTGTGGAGGGAGAGGCTTTCACTTACGGCCATACCACCCTGAGAACTTAGGAATACCAGGTGCTGTAAGGTTTTCCATCCTGGCTCAGGGTGACAAAATATATCTTTTTTCTGTATTTGCTTCAAGATCTCTCACTTTTTTACACAATATACAGCACTCCTCTTTCACCCTTCAGCCATCCACAAAAATTACAAACGTTTGACACAATAAATGAATCCAATCTTTCTTTTGGGTCCTTGGGTATCTAGATTTGGAAGATTGAAATGTGAAATTCATATCACTTTTTCTAGAAGAATTATAAAACACAGATCATTTGGGATTTTACTGCAATCATTTATTGAAGTGAAAGAACAGAGGTGGAGATGAATGAGTTGTGATAACTTGATGTTTTACTGATTAACGTTTGTGATGGAAATCTTATTGTAATGGTTGATTCTTAATGTAGAATGAAGGGATAAAAGTAAGTGTAATCATGTGTTTCCTGGCTGATCACTCGAAGGTCAGGCTTCGGGCTCACTGACTCCACTTGCAAGGTTAGTTTTGTCTCTTCTATATGTTTTCGGTTCCCAATTCTAGTTTTGCTCATACTTTTGTAAGAAAACAGATAAGAACATTGCATGCAAGCCTACATGTGAACAGTGCGTGCAAACCCACTGGTTCACACAAGACCTAGGGCATGGACTTTTTGTTCTTGTCCTTAAAAGCTGTATTTTTCATTGTGTTTTTTATCCCCGGCACTCAAAGATGCTTCAGCTGTTGAGAAAAGGGCCATTTCGTGAAAGAATGCCCATACCTCAGCCAGGGACCAATGGACACCAACGTGGAGGAGGTCAATTAATGGGCTGAGGAGGGATTGGGCGACACAAACATCCCAACACCCCCAGATCAGGTTGTATGTAATTTTTACAAAACACTCTTGTCTAATGGCCCAAACCATTTGCTGATGCTAGAAATCACAGTGTAGGGAAAACCTATTAAATTTTTGGTAGATTCTGGAGCTGCTTATTCCCTGATTAGGAAACGCGAGTTAGATGCTCCTTTGTCAGGTAAATCTGTGAACACGGTGGGGGCCAGTGGAGAAGTAGTCTCTGAAAAGTTTTCCAAACCTTACAATGTAAATGCCATGAACAATCATTTGAACACTCCTTTTTTTATATTAGATGTGTGTTGAATCAATCTCCTGGCCAGAGATTTGATGTGTAAGTTGCAGTGCACTATAGAAAGCACTTCAAATGGGTTAATGGCAATTACAGCCTTATGTGGGACAGACAGCTGTCCACCTTTTGGGAATGGGAGAAAAAAAATACATTTGCTGATTACATGAAGGAATCTGACATTCACTGTACATCTCATGTGCATGAAGGGCCAGATACAGACTATGACAAAAGATTTTTCACCCAGAACAGAAGACTTTGACCGTGACTGACGTTTATTTGGATAAAGGATTTGCTGCAGAATGAGTTAAATTGACTGAAACACAACAAAGGTTGTTTGAAGTACCTGACAGCTATCCACACCTCTCATTGGGGCGAGTATGTCCTAAAGATGAATGGGATAATGTGGGCCCTTGGATGAACAAGGCAGTCCTTACATCCACTAATTTAGGAAAACCGACCTGATGGTCTATTTTCCTGTAGTGCCCTTGATTTGTGGCATGCCCCTGTGACATGTGTGGCTTTAGTTCAAAGGACAGTGCAATTACTAAGTTTTTCAAAAGTCATGGTAACAGTACCTCAATCTTCAGAACTCTTCTTAGAAACATAGTTAAAAGACATACCTCATTCATTGTGGGTAGAAGGGAAGTATGATTGGGATTGATTAACACTAAAAAGTGAGCATAACACCAAAAAGCGAGTATCGGCATCGTCAGGCACAATACGCTAAAACCAGAGGCACTGGAAGGAACTACTCCAGTATTGAACTCAATGTTGGCTGCGGGGGTAATAGTACCATGCCCAGATTGTCCAGTTTGAAATTCTCCTGGTTAAAAAGCTAGGTGTAACCAAAAAACAATTATTGTCATTTTTGGGTACTTTCTCCTATTGTTGCAGCTTACTGCCAAATTATGCAGAAATGGACCACTACAAGCAATTATACCCACCAAACTGAGTTCACAAACCCCATTAAAATGGGCAGAAGTGTCTACTGCTCTTGAGCAGCTAAAATTTCAATTATAGCAGACACATGCACTTTGTATAACTAACCCTGATGAACCATACATGCAGATGGTAGATAAAAAATGGGGAAACATGACCTCTGTTCTGTGTCAAAAACACAGAAACCAACTGCATCTGGTGACCTATGGTTCTAATAAGCTAGATAATGTGGCCCAAGGTCTTCCATTGTGCTTGAGAGCAGTGGCAGCAGGTGAAAAGGCTGTGTTGACCTTGCGAGACATTGTGGCATACTGGCTACTCACTCTTTTGGTACCTCATGCAGTACAAAACATCTTGTTAGATCAAATGACCTCACATCTCTCTGCACAGAGATGGTTAACCCATAGAGCCCTTGCTACACAAGCTTTGTGTTTTTGCGCTATTGCCTCACAGCAAGAAGGACCTGGGTTCGATCCCTGGGTGGGGCGACATGGTGGAGTTTGCATGTTCTCCCCGTGTTTGCATGGGTTTCCTCTGGGTACTCCGGTTTCCCCCCACATGATAGGTGAATTGGTGACTCTAAAGTGGCCCTTAGTGTGTGAATGTGTGTGTGCCCTATGATGGATTAGCCCTATGATGGATTAGTCTAGGGTTGTTTCCCGCCCTTGCGGGAAGTTGCCGGCTGGGCACCGGCTCACCCTATTCTGGAATAAGCGGTTCAGAAAATGGATGGATGTGTGTTTTGTTGTTGCCTCTTTTTTCTGTAATAACATAGTAAATGCACAAGAGTCACATAACATATGATAATATGTTTATGGAAGGCCTTTGGCTTCTTCAATATGTAATTACTTGATGTGCACACACTATCAGAAGTTTAATATCTTGATGAAAGTGACCAAACTTTTTTTTTTTTTTTTTTACTTATTTTTAATATGGAGACTTGAAACTGAAAAGATTTAGACTGGATTTGCAGATTGGTATCTATATGTTGAGAATCAAAAATCCTGTTGAGAGAATATGTATGCCATTTTATAATATATCTTATTACTGTGAAAAATGTGTGGAAAAATTATTTGTTCAGGGGCAACATGACCAACATTTGAGGTAATAAAACATAAAACCTGCTTTATTATATTGGATTTTAATGTCAGGAGCTTCTAAAAATAGATGCTTCACTGCACCAAAATGAGCTAGTTCTAACGAAAAGTTCTAACAAACTATTGTTAGTAAGAATTGGTTCTGCAGTTTCTAACCATACAAATTTATTGGAACATTCAAATGTGTCTGTGCGACCATGCACAAATTTGAATCCCTCCACTCTCCTCCCAATGAAGGAGGATGGAGAACCACATGACTGTGTGGCAGTCCTAGAACACAGTTGGAGCACATGTTCTCCATGACCAGATCTATTGGAAGAGCCTTTTGATAACCCTGACATGGTAATGTATGTGAATGGGTCAGCGTCTAGAAACATTCAAGGCTCAAATCAGGTGGGTTGTGCAGTAGTTTCTGATCACTGACCTTTGCCTGCCCAAGCAGCAGAACGTGTAGCAATAAGGTGTGTGAATTGGCAGAGGGGAAAATAGCAGTACTCTACACTGACAGTAGAGTTCCAGACTGCAATTCTCAATAAATTGAGAATCGGCTCCCCTCACACTTTCACATCTTGATATTTCCTCCTTTGAATTCCATGCTGTTGCAGTATCTTTTCCGACTAAATTCCACATCATTATTCTCTATCGACCTCCTGGTCCATTGGGCAATTTCATTGATGATTTGGACACTCTCCTGAGCAGTCTTTCTTTTGAGACTTCACTCATTCTAACTGGTGATTTCAATCTTCCATCAGAGAAACTGCAGTCATCATGTCTCCTCCAACTTCTATCTTCTTTTGACCTCACCTTTAACCAGTCTGGTCCAACGCACAGGGCAGGCAATGCATTGGATCTAATCTTTAGCAGAACTGTCCCTGCCTTGGATCTGACAGTTACTCCCCTTGAACTTTCTGACCATTACCTCATGTCCTTCATGCTCTCCCTCCCTTCTTTTCCAATTGCTGTCCCCCCAAACTTCCTCCACCCCTCATCATGACCTCCACACTCTCTCCCCATCTTCTCTTACCTCCACTATTTTAACAACCCTTCCACATCCTGATTCCTTCTCCTCCCTTCCACTGGAAAGTGGTACAAGCACTTTCCTTTCATCCATCTCCTCTTCAGTCAACCTTCTGTGTCCTCTCTCTCAAAGACCTGCAAAAACCTCCAGACCTTCCCCGTGGTTGACAGAGGTTCTGTGCAACAACCAAAGAGAGTTGAGATTAGCTGAAAGAAAGTGGAGAAAAACGCAACAGGAATCAGATCTCGCTGCTTACTGTGCTCTCCTTTCATGATTTTCAGTGGAAGTAACCACTGCAAAATCATCCTTTTACAAGGAGAGACTGGAAGCATCTACATCTGATCCACTTAAGCTCTTCTCTGTCTTCTCTTCTCTCCTAACCACTCCTACCCCCCCCTGCTCCAACCACCCTCACCCCAGAACATTTTGTCACCTTCTTTGAAGAAAAGGTTGATAAGATCTGCCAATCCTTCCCACCCTCCCTTCCACCAACCTCTACTCCTCCCACCAGACACTCCTGCATCTCTTTCCTTTCTCTCCACTTACCACAGCTGACATCCTTCATCTTCTCACATCCAACAATCCAACCACCTTGCCTCTTGACCCTATCCCTTCCTCTCTATTCCAGACTATTGCTCCTGACCTTCTTCCTTTCATTACCTTCATCATAAACAGCTCACTGTCAGAGTGGTCCCAATCTTGAAAATGCCAACTCTTGATGGTTCAAACATTAGCAATTATAGACCAGTATCACTACTCTCCTTCCTCTCAAAAATCCTTGAACAATCTGTCTACAATCAGCTATCACTCTTTCTCAATCAAAACAATTTACAGGATCCAAACCAATCTGGCGTCAAACCGGCACACTCAACAGAGACTGCTCTCATTGCGGTCACTAAGAAACTCCATGCTGCTAGATCAGCCAAACTATCCTCTGTTGTAATTCTCCTCGACCTCTCTGCAGCCTTTGATACAGTAGATCACAAGAGCTTCCTGTCAATCCTTGGTAGCTTTGGAATCACTGGTTCTGCATTACAATGGTTTGCATCATACCTGGAAGAGCGTTCTTACCAGGTCACATGGCAGGGAGCCACATCAGCTCAACGCAGACTATCCACCGGTGTTCCACAAGGTCAGTCCTTGGTCCTCTTCTCTTTTCTCTCTACACTACTTCTCTTGGTAAAGTAATATCTTCTCATGGTTTTACTTACCACTGCTATGCTGACGACACTCAACTCATCCTCTCTTTCCCACCCTCTGACACCCAGGTCTCATCTTGGTCTCATCAGGATCTCAGCTTGCCTCTCTGATGTCTCATCATGGATGGCAGCCCATCATCTCAAACTCAACCCCAGCAAGACGGAACTGCTATTCATTCCTGGTAGCACTGGTCCCCACCCTGACCTTACCACTGGTCACTCCATCTGCTGAAGCACGCAGTCTTGATGTAGTAGGGATGACCAGTTATCAGACTCGGTCCTGCAGATTTCTCCTTTATAACATCAGGAGAATTCGACCTTTTCTTCCTAGAGAGGCCACTCAGGTGCTTCACTACTCTAGGTTCAGTCTCTTGTGATCTCAAGACTTGACTACTGCAACTCCCTATTGGCTGGCCTTCCTATGCGGACCATCAGACCATTGCAACTTATCCAGAATGCAGCAGCGCTTCATTGTTTCTAATTTCAGTCACATAACTCCTCTGCTGCGTTCCCTTCATTGGCTCCCTGTAGCTACCCGCATCAGATTCAAAACCTTGATGCTGACCTACAAAGCCAAAAACGGACCAGCCCCTCCATACATGATGGCAAAGGTCAAAACTCAAGCTGTACCACCATCCCGCAGAATGCAAGGTAAACATGCATCCAGTCGCTCTGGATAAGGGCATCTGCTAAATGCCGCAAATGTAAATGTAAATGTAGATACGCATGGGGGTGGTGCATGATTTTGGGGCTCTCTGCAGATACAGAAAGTTTGTAACCAGCTCTAGCAATCATATCAAACACCACAACCTCATTGTGGACCTGCTAGAAGCACTCACACTACCAAAACAGCTGGCAATCTGTAAGTGTGCAGCTCACATTCCTAAAACTGACCTTGTCAGTAAAGGTAATGCACACGCTGATGTAGCAGCCAAGTTGATAAACTAAAACAGCCACAGCCACAACACAGATGATACAACTTTTTGTTTAATAGCCCCAGCAGCATCTTTGCAGAACATGCAGACTGCAGTTACATCCATTGAAAAAGCCCAATGGATGAAAGATCATTGCACACAGGTGAACAGCATTTGGATGCATACACCTTCTGGTAGACCATGCCTACCCAAAGCCCTCATGCTGGGCTTTATTAAATTGACCCACAGCCGTTCACATATGTCCACAGGGGGGATTGTGGGCAATATTAGATGACACTGGGATGCTGAAGGCCTAAATCAGCTTACCCAAAGATTTTGTTCAAATTGTCTCACGTGTATTGAACAGCACCAAAGGGGGGAACAAAGTTTCTGAACATCAGGGACACGATCCAGCTACTGAGCCTTTTCAACATTGGCAAATTTATTTTGTGGAATTAACACCTGCTGAAGAAAAAAGTACCTGCTTATTTGTGTTTGTATGTTTTCTAAATATTGTCAGATTTTCCCCACAGGTAAACAAGATGCACAAGCAGTAGTCAATGCTCTACTAACGGAAATCATTCCTAGGTGTGGTCTGCCACAACGTATCTCGAGTGATAATGGTACTCCATTCATACACTCAGCACTGAAAAATATTGTCAATCTTTAGGCATTGACTTGAGAAAACACTGTAGTTATCATCCTGTTGGTGCACAGAAGAATGCACAAATCAAATCTGCATCAAATCTGGACTGGCCAAAATGTCACAGGTCTGTCTTGGCCCAAGGTCCTTCATCTGGTCTTATGGCAGATGAGAACCAGAGCAAAGGCTCGAACAGGCTGTAGTGCATATGAGATCGTGTTTGGCAAACCTCTCAACACAGATATTGGACTGCCCAGCAGGTGAAAGCAGTTCTACCCTCTCCAGCCCAGGCGGCCCAGCATTTCTACCAAAAGAAATAAGTGGCACCACCTCAGGTTCCAGATTCCACATTCCAGATTCTGCTGGTCACACACACGGCTGTGAAGGTTGAGGGACTTGCAATGTGGGTCCACCATACTCACTGCAAAAGGGCTCCGGGGAGTGACAGCACCTGAGTGACTCGAGGTTTCGTACGAAGTGGGACGAGTGCCGAGTGGGTGTGCCTGCACTTTGAGCACTGAGACGTCAAGAAAAACTTAAAAAATGCCAAAAAAAAAAGCCTGAAGACAATGATATTAATCTCGGGGGTAGGAATTTTGTGTCTCCTAGCCACCCTACACAAAGAGAATGATAGTGAAGTGACCTGTCACCATGAGCCTCATAAAAATGTCTTCTGGCAGTTCACCAATTTCACAGTGCATGAAACAGGACAAACCAATCACTCATGTATAGCATGTGCACTGATACCACATTAGTCAGTAGGTGCTGGTGATCGGTAAAGTGACAGAAATGATGGTTAGAGGAACATTTCCTGAAGTGAACTCCAGACCTTTCCACTACAGATTGAAAAACTTAAACCCTTAAAACTCAGTATAAGCAATAATTTATTGCCTTGTTTTATTTATGCTCTTTAAATGACTACTTTAAAGAAAAGGGTTTTGCTTTGATGTTTGACAATTTTTCGCTTGGTTGGTTCTTTTTAATTGCATTCATTCATTCATTCATTCATTCATTCATTCATTCATTCATTCATTCATTTATGTATTTATTCATTTGTTTATTTGCCATTTCTGAAGGTGGTCAAGGGGACTAGTTGACTTTTAGATAGAAAAATAGACCTTTGTTTGACCATTCTGACCCATTCACGTTCCAGATACATAAAACCTCTTTTAGCTTGGTGAGCAAAACATGGCTCAATCATACTAACATCCCATTGAATGACACCTGCAATTTTCTGAGGGATTGTAGAGGCAAGTCACAGGCAGATGTTTCAGTAAGAATTCAACCTAACATAGCCTACTCCATCTGCTTCACTACAAATGAATCTGACTGAGAAGCTCAGAACCAATGGTACTGGATAGGTGAGACTGGATCCTATCTTCACTGTTCAGCACCTGGTTCAGCATCCTCATCATGGCCTTTCCTATTTAATTCTACTTGGCCTTTGTGGGCTCCTGGTATGTAGATGTATAACGGACTTAATGATGACTAGCTAACAAGCACGTTATTGATTGCTGCAAGGTGTTGTAGGCCCTACAGAGACTGACAGCGATCCTGATGTCGACCGTGTTAATTATTTGGAAAGAAATAACTTGTTTTTGAATTTTACTTTATTTGATTATTTATTCTAGTATTAAGAAACCTCTTTTTTTTACTGTATCTTAGGTGATGATTGTGTGATATGATTGTTTTCTTTTTGTAAGGTTCATTTCTGGAAGAATTGATTAAGAATCAAATTGGGGAAATGTGATGGAAATCTTATTGTAATGGTTGATTCTTAATGTAGAATGAAGGGATAAAAGTAAGTGTAATCATCTGGCTGATTACTCCAAGGTCAGGCTTTGGGCTCACTGACTCCACTTGCAAGGTTAGTTTTGTCTCTTCTATATGTTTTCGGTTCCCAATTCTAGTTTTGCTTGTACTTTTGTAAGAAAACAGATATGTACATTGCATGCAAGCCTACACGTGAACAGTGTGTGCAAACCCACTGGTTCACACAAGACCTAGGGCGTGGACTTTTTGTTTTTGTCCTTAAAAGCCATGTGTTTCATTGTGTTTTTTATGAGTCTCTGGTCAACTCGACAGAGGTCTCGTCATTCCTTTACTCCTTCACATTTATTCTAAATAAACTTTCTCTACTTTATTCAAGTTCGAGTTGTTTGCCTTCTCATTTACATTCGAGAATCTCTAGAATTTCACCACACATCACTGACATTTTAAAGCAGACATTTTGTTTCATTCCAAATTCACTTTAGTGCATAGTGACCTCTACTGGTAAGTTGTTGTTTTTTGTTTGATTGTTTGTTTTTAATTGAAGTATTTGTTTTGATTCATTTTTTGTTAGTTTCTTTATTTAATATTGTTTATGAGAGAGAGAGAGAAAGCATGGATCCCTTATGAATGAATGGAAAATGCAGATAGGAGCTGCTGCTGTTGGAGGGGCAGGCATCCGCTTACGGCCACACCACCCTGCGCATGCCTGATCTCGTCAGATCTCAGAAGCCAAGCAGGGTAGGGCCTGGTTAGTACTTGGATGGGTGACCGCCTGGGAATACCAGGTGCTGTAAGCTTTTCCATCCTGCCTCAGGGTGACAAAATGTATCTTTTTCTTGTATTTGCTTGAAGATCTCTTACTTTTTCACACACCACTGCTCCAACTGGTTCTCTGAGGTCATACAGGCGCTTCAAAATGTTCATGCTATTCCACCTGGTGTCCACCTCTATTATCATCTGAAGAACAGGTCGTCCCATCTTCTGTACTTGTGTCAGTGTTTCTTTTGCAGTGATGCTGGTGCGGAAATATGTAACCATTTTGCGGCATTTTTCTCTCAACTCAGACAGACCTGGAACTTCATCAAATGACTTTTTTTGTTTTAAACGTTTTATTTAGGACAATGGTAAACACATACAACAATTCACATACATAATACAAATATAGTAAATAAATAATAAGGAAATATACCTTATACAATATTATACATTATACCACTGCCCATTTTAACCAAATATCTAAAAAACAAACAAACAAACAAACAAAAACAACCAAACAGAAACAGATAAGGGGTAAATAAAAATAAATAAATAAGTAAATAAAGGGGTTGCTAAATAACACTAAGTAAATAAAGTGTGCAAAATAAATAAATAATAAAAAAAGGGGTGGATGGGTAAGAAAACAGTCAGTCATCAGGAAAAACCTTAAGTGACACAATGTATAACAAAAGTGGATTCCATTTACGGTAGAATGTGACCGTGTCATCTTTTGTTGTAAATTTGATCTTTTCCAATTTTAAAAAGTAAATCACATCCCAAAACCAAGAAGAAATTGATGGAGGAGTTGGGGACTTCCATAGCAAAAGAATATGTCGCCTAGCTAGTAAAGACATGAAAACCAAGACCTGATGTTGAAGTGTGGAACACCAAATATTTTAGACACTGTATTGAAAAATTCAGTCCAGAATCTGCTGAGGGAGGAACAAAAAAAATACATATGGCTCAGGTTGCAGGGGAAAGCACCACACCGATCGCATTCATCACTGATATTTGGATGGAATTTTGCTAAGTGAGACTTTGAACAATGAACTCTGTGAATGACCTTAAACTGTATTAACTGAAGTTTAGCACATGGTGCACTGGAACGTATGATGCCTGTAGCCTCGTCCCACCATAGTTCAGAAAACGTAGTACCAAGTTCACTCTCCCAACCCTTTCTATATTTGTCCAATGTGTGCCCATCAGTACTCAGTAGATGAGTATAGATCTTTGAGATCACAGATTTCTGAGATGAATCAATGACCAAAAGATCATCACACAATGTCTTAGCGGGAAGCGTGATGAAGCTTGGAAAAAGCGAGGATACACAGTGTCGAACCTGAAAATAACTAAACATATGTGTCCTCGACAGGCCAAAATCTGAAACTAACTGCTGAAAACTGCGAAAGGTGCCAGCTTTGTAAAGATCTTGGAAAGAACATATACCTCTGTCTCGACACATATTAAAAGCTGTATCAGTCAGAGCTGGCGGGAACAGATGGTTATTTAGCAGGGGCATAGCTGGAGAGGGTAACTTTAAATTAAAATGACATCGAAATTGGGCCCAAATTCGAAGTGTGGAAAGAACCAGCGGGTTATCTGTAAATTTGGCAATCTTTAATGGTAAGGGAAACGTAAGCAATGCAAGCAGTGAGGACGAAGAACAGGATCTCGATTCCAATCTGCACCAGTGCAGTTCGGGTGAATGTTGCCAGTAAAGAATTTTGTGTATGTGTGCCGACCAGTAATAAAACCTAAAATTGGGAAGGGCCAGGCATCAAATGACTTTTTGACAATTAAATTCATAGAATGTACAATACATAGGGCATGTCTTACATTCAGTTTGTTAACACATGCAATCATATTGGCTGCAGCATCTGTCACTAGACATTTAGTCTTGTCCTGTATGCCCCACTCCTCCATGAATCTTGTATGAGCCAATGCCAAGTTCTCAGCAGTATGAGTGCTTGCAAAATGCTGTCCCAAGCAAAATTGTCCCAAGCTGGTCCTCTCCATCAATGAAATGACAGGTCATGGCAAGGTATGCTTCCATGTTGATGGAAGTCCACATGTCTGATGTTTCTCCTTGGCCTTCTCCTTAGCCTCTTCATACTGCTTGTCCACTGTTGCCTTCAGAGTCTGTAAACACAAATATGAATATGTAGCCTACCATTCATTTAATGTTCAAGTAGCAATGAAACACTTAATCCATGTCCCTACAATATGCACCAGTCTGGTTGGCAGAACGTATGTTGGATCCTGTATACGAATGAGCTCCTTAAAACCCACATCTTCCACAATGGAAAAGGGCTGGGAGTCTTTGATGACCATATTAACTAGGGCATCATCCACCATTTTCTTTCTGAAATCTGAAACAAAATGTAAAGTGGGACATTATAGGGGCCAACCACATGATATTAATAATTCAAGAAAGATCATCTATTACTTTGACTGGTGTCTGGACCACTGTCAGCAGACTGGGCAAGCTCATATGTTGCAGCATAGAGGATGTGTTGTTGCAGTAAGTAAGCTCCTTATGACACAGCAAGCACTTTAATTTCATTATGAAATAAGGAAAGATTATATATAGGCTATGGATAAGGTCATAATGATGAATCTTAAATACAGCTATGATCTACCTTGTTTTGAGCAACCAATTAAAAATGTTACCAGACAGGAGAAGTCCTCCTCTTTCTGGGTTGCTCCATGGTGACAGGCAGAAGCCTACCTAGCTTACAACTAGCCTAAAGTCTATAATAATAATAATAATAATAATAATAATAATAATAATAATAATAATAATAATAATAATAATAATAATAATAAATAATAGCTGATCTAATCTATTTTATAACACAACTTTAACCACTAACTCTAACTAATTAACCAATGCACACATCTCACAACACCAAACGCCAACTCAAAACCCACAAAGGGCTGCAAGGCTCAAACCCTCTATATGTGGTTGTGACACTAACTTTGCGGCCCACTGCATTCGAGGCCTCGTTTGTCATCAGTCACATGATTTTTACAGTAATGACACACACCTTAAACTGGAGATTCATCTGCAACGCCCCTTTTTGCTTGACACAGGCTCTGAGACATTGCTTCAAATGTTACATCACTAGCTGTTTGTCCCCTGCTGGGCCATGAATATTTTGTTCCTTAATATGTTGTGACATTCTTTAAACAATACTGTAACAACAAATAATAAGTAATATTACACTATGACTTGATAGATTTGAATATAAACAATGTTTTTTTTCTCCTGTGAAGCCCTGCAACTTGCTTTGACTTTCACATTATGAACAACAGCTTAACACATGGCAAAATGGCTGAAATGCATTTTCTTTTCATTGGAATGCACTGTCATGTGTACAGCTGTGTAACATACATCAAACACTTAAAAAAAAAAAACAATTAGGGATCAACACAAGGCAAAGTGGCTAAAATGTGTTTTCTATGTGTTGGAAGGCACAGTCACGTGCAGAGCTCTGAAACATCAATTTAAGACTTTAACATTAAAGAATTAGTCAATATACAGTATTGTTTGCCAGAAATGTATGTAAACAATGTCAAATTTATCCTGTGAAACATTGTAACTCTCGTTGAGTTTCACAACTCAGCACATGGCAAAGTGGCTATGCACTGGAATTCACTGTCTATGCTTTGGAATGCACTGTTGTGAAGAGCTCTGAATCATTCCTATAAGATTTTAACAACAAAGAATTGTACAACATTTACATTACATTTATATTTGTGGCATTTAGCAGATGCCCTTATCCAGAGCGACTTACAAAAGTGCTTTGCTGTTTACTTAGAACATCCTTAGCTAGTAGATAAGGCTGGAATCTAGAGATTCCACACATTTGTCTTGAAACAAAAAGTCTTTATGGAGTTAAGTACTCCTGAAACAGATGAGTCTTCAGTCTGCGTTTGAAGACATTGAGGGACTCGGCTGTTCGGACTCCCAGGGGAAGTTCGTTCCACCATTTTGGTGCCAGAACAGAAAAGAGTCTGGATGCATGTTTACCTTGCATCCTGAGGGATGGTGGGTCAAGCCGAGCTGTACTTGAAGCTCGAAGGGTACAAATACACTACTTATTGCCAGATTTGAATGTCAACAGTGTCTAATTTATCCTGTCAAACATTGTAACTGTCACTGAGCATCACATCTTCATTAACAGCTCAACACATTGCAAAATGTCTGAAATGCGTTTTCTCTGCTTTGGAATGCACAGTCATGTGCAGAGCTCTGAAATGTCCATGTAGGACTTTAATGAATAAGTCAATATACAGTATTATTTGCCAGTATATTGTACTGTATATTGTACAATGTACAGTACAATACAGTACAGTACAATGTACATTGTATATTGTACAATGTAAACAATGTAAATTTTATTCTGTAAATCATTGTAACTGTCTTTGAGTTTCACATTATGAACAACAGCTCAACACATGGCAACGTGGCAATGTACTGGAATGCACTGTCTATGCATTGGTCGTGAAGAGCTCTGAATCATTCATATAAGACTTTAACAAGAAAGAAAAGTAAGAATACAGTGGGTACGGAAAGTATTCAGGCCCCTTTAAATTTTTCACTCTTTGTTTCATTACAGCCATTTGCTAAATTCAAAAGATTCTGTCTCTGATCTCCTTGGACAGTTCCTTCGACCTCATGATTCTCATTTGCTCTGACATGCATTGTGAGCGGTGAGGTCATATATAGACAGGTGTGTGCCTTTCCTAATCAAGTACAATCAGTTTAATTAAACACAACTGGACTCCAATAAAGGAGTAGAACCATCTCAAGGAGGATCAGAAGAAATGGACAGCATGTGGGTTAAATATGAGTGTCACAGCAAAGGGTCTGAATACTTATGATCATATGAAATTTCAGGGTTTTTTTGCAATTTGCAAAAAAATCTACATTTCTGTTTTTATTCTGTCAAGATGGGGTTGTTAGTGTACATTAATGAGAAATAAAATGAACTTTTTTGATTTTAACAAATGGCTGCAATGAAACAGTGAAAAATTTAAAGGGGTCTGAATACTTTCCATACCCACTGTAGACACTGTCATGTGCACAGCTTTGTAACATACATAAAACACTTTAAGCAACAAACAATTTGGGAAAATACACAACTATTTGCCAGATTTGAATGAAATTTTTATCCTGTGAAGCATTGCAGCATCCTTTGAATTTTTAACACAGCTCTAAAACTTCCATGTAGAACTTTAGTTTTAATGAATGTGCAACAAGATGTTAAGAATTCATTTAAGCTAAAGTCCTACATGGACGTTTCAGAGCTCTGCGCGTAGGACTGTGCATTCCAACAGAGAAAATGCATTTCAACCGATTTGCAATGTGTTGAGCTGTTAATCAAGATTTGAAACACAAAGACAATTACATTGGTTGACAGGATAAATTAGACACTGTTTACATTAAAATCTGGTAATAATTATTGTATTTGTACTATTCTTTCTTGTTAAAGTCTTATATGAAAGATTCAGAGCTCTACAAATGACAGTGCATTCCAATACTGAGAAAGCACGTTTTTGCCACTTTGCCATGTGCTGAGCTGTTGTTAAAGATGTGAAACTCAGACAGTTACAATGTTTCACAGGAAGAATTTAACAATGTTTACATTCATGTCTGGCAAACAATACTGTATATTGACTAGTTCTTTAATGTTAAAGTCTTACATTTACGTTTCAGAGTTCTGAACGTGACTGTGCCTTCCAACGCATAGAAAACACATTTCAGCCACTTTGCCATGTGCCAGGTTTGTATTAGAATCTGGCAAATAAAAGTGTTTTATCACTAATTCCTTGTTGTTATAGTCTTCAAAGAATGATACAGAGCTGTTCACATGACAGCATTCCAACATTGAGAAAACAGTTGCTCAACTGTTGTTCAAGATGTGAAACTCAAAGACAGTTACAATGCTTCACAGGTGGAATAAGACATTGTTTACATTAAAATCTGGCAATAAGTATTTGTACTATTCTTTGTTGTTTAAGTCTTATATGAATGATTCAGAGCTCTTCACATGATAGTGCATTCCAATGATGAGAAAGCATGTTTTAGCCACTTTGCCACCTGCTGAGCTGTTGCTCAAGATGTGAAACTTAAAGAAAGCTTCAATATTCATTCATTCATTCATTTTCCAAACCGCTTATTCCTGAATAGGGTCACGGGTGAGCCGGTGCCCAGCCGGCAACTCTGAGCGCAAGGGCAGGAAACAACCCTAGACAGGGCGCTAATCCATCGTAGGGAACACACATGCGCACACACATCTGCACACTAAGGGCCACTTTAGAATCACCAATTCACCTATCTGTGGGGGAAACCGGAGTTTCACGGGGAGAACATGCAAACTCCACACAGAAACTTCCCAGGTCACCCCACCCGGGGATCAAACCCAGGTCCTTCTTGCTGTGAGGCAACAGCGCTATCCACTGCGCCACCGTGCCGTGATTTTAAATCTTTGATGTTAAAATCTTAAATGAATGATACAAAGCTGTTCACATGACAGTGAATTTAAATGCTGAGAAAGCAGTTGTTCAGCTGTTGTTCAAGATGTGAAACTCAAATGCAGTTACAATATTTACAGTTTAATAAGACATTGTTTCATCAAATCTGGTAAGAAGTAGTGTATATGTACTATTCTTTGTTGTTATAGTCTTAACAGAATGTTACAGAGCGGTTCACATGACGTTGCATTCCAAGGCTGTGAAAACGTGTTTTAGCCACTTTGCCAGTTGTTTAGATGATGTTTAAGAAGCTCAAAGAAAGCTGCAATGCTTCACAGGATAAAATAGACAATGATTTCATTCAAATCTTTCAAGTAGTACTGTATTTTCACTATTATTTGTTGGTGAAATCTTAATAAATGATTTATAGGTCTGCACATGACAGTGCATTCCAATGGAGAGAAAACACATTTCAGCCACTTTGCAATATGTTGTTTAAGATGTGAAACTCAAACAAACACAGGATAAATTTGACATTGTGTAAATTCACATTTGGCAAATAGTACTCTATGTTGACTAACTCTTTGATGTTAATGTTTTAAATGAATTCTACAGAGCTGTGCACATGACAGTGCATTCCAACACAGAGAAAACATGTTTTAGCCACTTTGCCATGTGTTTAGCTATTTTTCAAGATGTGAAGCTCAAAGAAAGCTGCAATGCTTCACAGGATAAAATAGACAGTGTTGTCATTCAAATCTGGCAAGTAGTAGTGCATTTTCAATAATTATTTGTCGGTAAAGTGTTTTATTCATGTTACAAAGCTGTGCACACTGCATTCTCAAGCTGAGAAAAATGTGTTTCAACCACTTTGCCATGTGTTGAGCTGTTGTTTAAGAAGTGAAACTCAAATAATGCTATAATGTTTGACAAGAGAAAATGACAGTGTTTACATTCGATTCTGGCAAGTAATAGTGTATTTTTACTAATTTTTTACTAGTTTTATATAAATGATTCAGAGCTCTGTAACAGTGCATTTTATCATTGAAAAAACATGTTTTAGTCACTTTGCTGTTATTGCTGTTGAGTATTTGTTTAAGAATGCTGCAATGCTTGTGGTAAACTGATAGGAGAAAATTGACATTGTTTTCATTCAATGCTGGCAAATAATAGTTTATTTTCACTCATTCATTGTTGCTGCTGAGTCCTGACTCTAGGACACTTTCCTTTGATTCTCCCACCTCCTATCTGCTGGCAGCTCTCATCTTCTGCACCTAGTCCCCACACTGTAGCATCTTTCCCCCCTGCTCCAGCCTTTCCTTCACAGCAGCCCATGTGAGAAATGAGCTTAGAAAAATCAAGACAATGAAAGCAGCAGGTCTGGATCACATCAGTGCCAGGCTCTTCATGTCCTGTGCAGGGATGTTCAACACGAGACATCTGTGAAACCACAGCACCCAAAGAACCTAGACAGCTACAGGCCTGTGATACTGACTGCTCATGTGATGAAGTCAGTGGCTCCACCCTCTGGTGAGAGCATTTATGGACCCTTTTCAGTATGCCTACCAGCCTGGAATCAGGGTGGATGATGCTGTCACCTACACAGAGCTCTTTCTCATCACCTGAGGGAGCTTTGTCCCATTAATGCCATACAGCCAGGACTGCTGAAGGATAAGCTGAAATATGTTTCTGTGAACAGTCACCTGTCTAAGTGGATTCTGGACTACCTCTATAACCCTCCGAATGGGAGAGCATGGATAAGTATAAGGTGGTCAGCAGCACAGGAGCCCCTCACCAAACAGTATTGGCTTCACTCACTTCATTTACAACTGGCAACTTCTTAAAATTCTCTGATGACTCAGTGAGAACAAAGAATTGATTCAGGACTTTCTGGTGTTTGCAGAGACAAAGAGGAATGAACAAAGGACTGGTTGTGGATTTTTGCAAATAAAACAAACTAAACAATTAGCAAGTATTAGCAAGATTTCATGGTTTCAAGATTTCCCCCCAAATAAACACAGTAATAGGAAAAGCTACCATATTGTGTTTGACCCTACACCTTATGGCCAGAAGTCTGTTAACCCCTCTTAAACATTTGTGCTGCTGCAGTGCCACAGTGTCTGTGGGAAACTACATCAAGAATGTTTTGAACATACATAATGACTTTAACAGACATTAACAAAAATAATGTCAGGTTGGATGGTTCAACAACATCAGAGTAACATTTTGGACCCATCACAGAACATGTTCCTCGTTGTGATAAGATGTTATTAAGCGCTCACCCGTGACCCTATTCAGGAATAAGCAGTTCAGAAAATGGATGGATGGATGGATGGTACATTGCATTCCATTTATTTTGAAGGTAAAATGGCATCAATATCCAGAAAATGATTCAAATCAAATCATTGATAATACTTTAATAGTTATAAAGCTAGCATGAGATTGAGCTTCCTGAGACGTTACTTAACCTCGTGAAAGGACATGATATATAATGTGCCATTTGAAAGCAACTTTGCATTGACAGGTCCAGGGTATCTGGAATCAACAAATACTTTGTTATTTTTTATACCATATACATAATTTCTGATTACAGGTAACAGCACCACATGTACTAGGTACATCGAATGAAACTGACATATTTGTATCAGGACTATGAATGTGACTTGTGTGACTATGAATGTGATTTGATTGTGTTTGCCATCCTCATCATCTGATTCAACTTCACTCTGTTGTGGTCCCATTGCCAGTAATATGTAAATCATTGAACACTGACCATTGAATGTAGCAGGTAAATCAATAAAAACTGTACTTCCACATAACCAACATCTAGTGGAGGAAGGGATGCAACAAAACTCATTAATAGAAAACCACACGTTCCATGATCCAGTGTCATCAATACAATTGTGTGTTGTTTTTGCCACAAAAGCAGATTGTTTTCCATGACTATGGATATTACTTAGCTTAACCACATATCCATGTGGTTTTGGAATTTCTCCGAAATATAGTGATTTTTTCCATAGTGTTCAATACACTAAGAAAACATAAATGGTGTAATTTCATCAGTAATACTGTGGGTTGGAGACTTGGTTTGGTCACACTCTGGTACAACATTGGGTGTACAACATTGGGATGTTTTTGGTCAAATCCAAGACCATACATTTATAGGGTAGTGTTATGTGTTGTGTAGGCCAACCACTAATATTACCCACAACTCATACCATATGGATCTCCTAGGCCTAGCTACAAAATGTTACAAAATATCTATACTATCCATAATTCTATTTCCACATCTCTCAGTTCCCTTAAACCTCCTGTTACCTTCATCTTTACTAAAACAATTTATGCTTGGGGTCAATTTGACCCCAGCAAATAAAACCTTGAGAAAAAACGTAAAATTGTTACCCAAGGTTGTCACAGGGCACAACCCGGGTGGAATTTAATTTGTAAACCCACCTGGGTTGTGACTGTGGGTGTGTTTTCAATATGGACTACATGGAATACAAATAACAAAGCAAACCAGCTACAAGCGGGGATCGAACTCACAGCACCAAAATGAAGAGCAGCTTGCTTAACACCGCTCTATGGAAGCTGGGAGTGGCTTGTTGGTGATTGGGTTTATGAGTGCTTGGTGAGAACTCAGGGGAAAAGAGAAAAGAAAGGGTTAACAAACAGATCAATAGGGGAGGGAATAATCCAGTGATCTGAACTGGGGTTTTATTTGTGTTTATAATGAAAATAAAAATTAAATAAAAAGACAGTTTATTGAACCCCCGCGAGCACACATGCGCATAGCTGAGGGTAAGAGCTGTGAGCCAAGGGAGGAACAGAAATCTGCTTCTCAACTGAGAAGGAAAACAAACTCAGAGAGACCCTCGTGTAAAGGGGAAATAGAAAAACAGAGAGAGAGAGAGGAGGGAAAACTAGTCTTTTTCTTTTTCTTTTTCTTTTCTATTTCTTTTCTTTTTCTTTTCTGATTAGACTCTTTTGGAGAGAAAGAAACTCCCCCACTTTATGAGGAAGGAAAGAAGGGAGGGGAGGGGCAGAGGGAAAAGAGATTTTTTAAAAGGTTGGAACACTTCTCACTTTGGAGAAAGGACAGATTGAGAAGGGAAAATACCGGAGATTACCGGCAGCATCTTGGGAGGAAATGAACCCCAAGAAACCACAATGAGTGCGTCACACGAGCCGCTTAAATAGAACAACCACACCTGGACTCAATCAGGTTCATTATCAGGTCTTTCCTTACAGGACCCCTCCCCAAAGGATCAGCTCCCAGCGCCCCACAAGATGCACCTTTGTGTCTTTCTGGACAGAATCCCTTCCGAGGTTGTGGTACTGTGTGGGCACCCTTCACAGATCAACTGGGTCACTGTCTAAGAGGGCAGGAATCCCAAGAGGTTTGGGGAGAAGACAAACACTGGCAGTGGGACCCCCAGTCCAGTATGCAGATTGTGCTGAGTTAACCAGGTGGGCCACAAAACTGTGGGTAGGTTGGGTGCTGGAGTTAGGAGGAATGGGAGGCATTCCGAGTGTGCACACTCATAGCCAAGGGTCTCATCTGGTTAGAACACTTCTCACTTTGGAGAAGGGACAGATGGAGAACGGAAAATACCGGCGATTACAGGCTGCATCTCGGGAGAAATAGAAGAGTGAGAGGCATGAGCTGCTTAAATAGACCAACCACACCTGGACTCAATCAGGTTCATTATCAGGTCTTTCTGGTCGCCAACCGCCCACTGGCGGCTGGCCAGTGGCATTGCAGGCTCCTTACAAAGGTTGTCACATACTTTGTTTGTTGACTACTTAAATAACCTTCATAAAAACAATCCCACCCCTCTTATACATTCAAAATACCTGACTATAGAGGAATTTGCTGATCGTCAAAATCACATTGATTGTGGAAATTAGAAATAGAGATCATTTTGGTGTTTTAATGGCTTTATATTATTTATAGGTTCTTATTTTTGTGAGCCATAATATTTGGAATGAAAAACAATTTCTGTTTTCAAGAATAATAACATGTATTATGTTTGTTGTATATCCTTCAAAACAGTTGCTGCCACTGGCATCATCTTACCAATGCATTAAGCTGCTCCATGAAAATCCTCCTTCCGTTCAGTTTCCCACTGTGCTTGTTAAACAAGAAAGGCATTGTAGATGATTTTGAAGGGCCATTGGGCAATCATGTGCAGCCGTATGTGGCTATGGCTATGTTCAGGTGGCATAGATTTGCTTGTAATTAGTTGGTGCCAATGTTAGTATGAGGAAAAAAATTATTGTTGGGGACAATTCAATAATTGCTGGATATTGGTGGGCATACATCATCTCTGTCCACGCTAAATCTACAGCCTTGACCTAGTCAACCCTTCCCTTTGTGTCATTATAGTCAAAGACCTTTTGTGGTTTTCTGTCTTCTCTGGTGTTCAGGGCAACATCTTTTTTTGGTATTAAGTTGCTTTTTAAATTACTTGTTTTAGTGGTAAGAAAAGGCTAATTTATATTGTGCTAAACACACAGTACCTTGACATAATTATTAACCTAATGCTCTGTTTTTTTGGCATCTCCATCTCACACATTAAATAAGCATTTTCTTGTATATATAGTATACAAGTTATGCTTATGCACTCTGAACCATTGGGGCATGCTCCTGATCCATCCTGGGGATGTCCTCTGAGACCTGGGCATCAGTGAACTCCTAAAACTGTCTACACACGCTCACCTCATGAGGCCAGGCATTGTCCTGCACCAGGAGGAACCCAGGGCCTGACAATAGTTGAGTATTTAAATTCAGTACTTCTTGGTATCATTTGCATCCACATGGATGTTTGTGCAACCATCCAAGGATATGCTGAGGTCATGCTGAATGATGTTGCAAGCAATAGAACATTCATCATGGCATCTCCAGACTCTTTCATGTCTACCACATGCTCCATGTGAACCTGCTCTCATCTGTCAACAGAATGGGGCAGCACTAGTGGCCTTGCCAATTCTCGTGTACTCTGGCCAAACTCTGCAAGTACAGATCCCTAGAGGACATCTGAATCTCATGCCACTCATGGAGGCTTTTCCTGACAGGTTGTTCAGAAACATGCACACCACTAACCTGTTAGTTGTCCCTTTGTAGGGCTCTGGCTTGCACAAAGGAGCAGATACTGGTACGGCTGCTGCGTTGATGCACTTCTACAGGCCTTCTGGACTTCATGCTTCTGGACTGGTCAGATTGATATCCCTGACTTTGTGTTGTCATGAATAAGTGTTCCCCTTAATTTCTGAGCAGTGTCGATGAAGAAACAACTCACTCATTTTGATAGAAATTATGGAAGTCTGTAAGTAATTCTGTAAATTAATTTGAAAGTATAATCGTCAGTTCATTATATTAAGTTTTCCACTACAAAGACAAAGCATGACTGGAGGATGGCAGATCTTGTGCCAGTGCAGTGAAATACAAGGTATTATCAAAAGTATCTGACCTTCATTCATAAAAGAAATATGTATTCAGGTACAATTATTCACTGGTCTTCTTCGATGTAGTCCCCTTGGGCTGCTCCCTTCCAAGGGCATTTTCAGCTTATGAAAAAGCCAGAATTCACATGGAGCTGTGTTGGGAAAGTAGGGAGCCTGACAAATACAGGAAACTTAAATTTACACCCAATTATTTATTTCATTATACCGTTCGGTATTGCACTGTCCTGTCTGTCATACTGTCTCTTGTTTACTGTATTTATTGTAGTGTTTGCACTTTGTCATCCTATTGTTCTTGCTGCTCCATATCGCACCTTGGTTCAGGAGGAACGTAATTTCGTTACACTGTGTACCTGTACTCAGATGTAATGACAATAAAAAGCCTTGACTTGAAATGTGAAGAATGGGTGGGCACATTATCATGGAGATGCCCATTGCCCATGGGTTCGGCCATTTGTGTCTCACTGTGTCACAAAGAGTTTCCTTGCCAAACACAACACACCTGTGCTTTGTCAGGTTCCCTACTGAAAGGGAGCAGATTTCAGATTGGACACTATTTGAACACACCTTGTACACTAATACACATGTCTGATGCCAAGGCCACCTAAATTGGTTAAAGAGCCTGTCAAGTAAACATGAGATTTTGGGTTTGAAAGCCAAAAAATAAAATTGCAACGACCAATATTTGAATCACTGTATTTTCAAAAAGATGTATTGGAATTCAAGCATTACATGTACATTACATGTGCCATTACAGTATTGTTTCATTACTATTATTTATGAGGCAACAAATAGAGAGGATCTTAATCATAAATTAGTGTCATGCTGTGTCTTAATAACAATGAGATACTGGATTTGAATTCTTGTGCTACCTTGTAGGAAATATTAAAACCAGTTTACCATAAGGTCTTGTAGACAGTCAAAGAGCATGGTTGGAAAGAGAGGATCTTCAGTGAAAAATGTCTATAAATCAGCCCTGCCTTGGAGAGCTACCAGTTTTCTCTTTTTGACAGTTGTGTTAAACTATCAAGTTGAATTGATCCAAAAACCACAAAGAAAACAGAATCAAAAGAAAACAGACAATAAAAACAATCTCAAAGGTTTGAGTTTGAGATTTATTTTATAGGATGATATATAGAAATCTGTTCTATGTACTTCAACCTTAATTGATCTTAACAACTAATAACATCAAAATAACAGTGGTGTACCACAGCAACACAGGCAGCAAGGATGAACAAGTAAGCAGTATAGAAGATTCTCACATGTGGAGGCTATGTATTCATATAATCATAGGATCAGTTACATTTTAGCTGCATAAAACAGAGATATACAGCAATAAACACATATGAATCTATAGAATTAACATGGCATAGTCAAACTGTGTAATCTAATGTGCTAATCTAAATCAAGTTTCCAAGTTGTGGACTAGGATTACACTGTACACTGCTATTTAATCTTTTCCTTATAGCAGCAAAAATATTCTAAATGGGGTTAAGAATTATGATTATGAGCACCCAGGGATTCACTTTCCTTTCTGTGTTACATATAGAAGCAAAGCTAATTTTTATTCTCCATGGATGGGCTAAGCCTTCTTTTAAATTTCACTCATGAATAACAGAAATACATGAGGCTGAGAAACAGAAACACATGTCAATTTACATCAACTACTGTGTGAGCTTCATTCCAAAACTCTCCATTCACAAGAGCTACTTACACAGAAAATATAATAATTCTCTCACAGAACAATTTGACAAAAAATCAGCAGCCCACCATTAAACATTTGGTCAAAATAAAAAATACAGAAAAATAATTTGGAATGAAGGATGCATCATTTTGTGATATTTAGTTATATCTCAGCCCAAGTATGCCCATTCTAAGCCATGTGTAATTAGCCATGTATAACTATATAAGCCAAGCATGTATATAAGCCAAGTATGTATAAGTATCACAAGTATTTATAACCAGACAGACAGTCATAAGTATCCTACATTGTATTTAAGGAAATGATCAAATGGGTACTGACAAAATTTTCCTTTATGGGAAAATAGAAAACAAGACAGCACATATCAAAAGGACACATGGTCAGACACAATGATCATGTGGGGCAAAAAATGGAGAGGTAAAAGTATATACAGGTATATACAGTGCATATGGTGGTGTAATAGTCTTCTTTCATACATGCACTATATTGCACATTACACAGCATCTTGCCCATGCTCACCATGATCATTATTACAACTCACAGGTCACACCAAAGGAGTTCAAACATGTACTTTATGGACAAAAGTATTTTAATTATGATATTCAAGAGTTCCATTCACTCACTGCCACATGTGTATAAAATAAATCACCTACCTATACAGTTTGCCTTTACAAACATTTGTAAAAGAATGGGCTGTGTGTGCAAAGGGGGACTAACTCCATATTAATGCTTATGAATTCAGAATGGAATGTCATAAAAGTGCCTGTAAGTGTAATATGTTGATATCCCTTTTGTCCAAATAATGCATATGAAATCAGGAAAAGAGACAGGAGCATAAATACATTTTTTGATTTAATCTAACATGGAATTTTGTACACTTCTCTTTTTTTAGTCTACAACCCTACCTCAGGGTTCAAAAATTTCAGTCCTTTTTCTTGTAATTTCAAAACACACACTAAACCTGTCCAATATGACTGGAATCTACTTTCAACCCTTTCTTCATCAGTAGTTAGATATTATTCTGTAGTCCCATGGCTTCCCTCTGACTCCTCTTCTCCAGGGGTTGCCTCCCCCTGGAAAAGCTCCTGCAAAAGTTCCTCCCCAGCTCCTCCTGCCCGTGAAGCCCATAGTGCTGCTCCTTCTCGCAGCCCCATGGATTGCAGTAGGCGGGCGTAGTCTGCAAAAGCTGTCCCTATTAACTTATGTGAAAGCCAAGTGGTTAAGGAGAAACATGGTGGGCAAGAGAATGTTTTTCCTACAAGTGTGGAAAAAGTATTGGTTATAACATTTGTTTATCCTAATTTGAAAAGGTTAAAATGTTCATCAACTATAGGTGTTGATTTTTGTATTAATTTTTATGTCTGATACACAGATGTGAAGAAACTAATTATATTTTTGTTCATAACTATGTATAGTTAATTAAGGGTATATTGATGAAAGTTAATATGATGAGATATTAAGAATTAAGTTGTGGAGAAGAAAATGAAAACAATTGTCATTCAATTGTTCATTCTATGTAACAACAGGAGGCATGAAAGGATATTTGTGGTGTCATTGGCCTCCATCACGCCATACTTCAGACAGGCTTCAATAAACAGTGCTGCTCGATCAAAATACCTCATGCTGTTAGAAGAACATGCTGTTAGCTTTCTGTGATTTTAGTAATCTGTTTTTTTCCCACACACACACACACACACACACACACACACACACACACACACACACACACACACACACACACATACACACATACACACACACACACACACACACATTGCTGGCAGGACTGGTTGTCGCTGCTCAGTAACAGTAAAAGTAACCTTTTAGCCATTTAACTTGTCACCTTCAAACTGTGCAACTGGACTCTGAAACTGTTTTGCCAAGAACAATTCATTCACCATCCAGAATAGACACTGCTGTTCTCTGATTACTCGGAGGTATCACCTAGCTCTGCTCAATGTGGTTTAAGGTAAAACATGTAAATGAATCGGAATGGAGGATAGTCTAACCATCTAATTTGAAGAAGCTGGTTTGTCTTGAGAAATGGTCAAAGATCCTAGTGGCCAGATGGGGCAAGCTCAAAGAGACTTATCGAAAGTGACTTGTAGCTGCAATTGCAACAAAAGGGGGCACTGGAAAGTACTGACCTTAGGAGGGTTATGCACACTAAATTTTTCACTTATTTTGTCCTATTTGTTGTTTGCTTCACAATAAAACAAGAATGTTCTGAAAATGAAATAATGCAAAACATCAAATAATCCATTTTAATTCCATTTTATGTGTTAGCAAAATGCGAAAAATGCCTAGGGGGTGAATACTTTCAAAAGGCACAGTGCATGTAAAATATTCACTACCTAAAATTGATATGGAAGGACCGTGTAGTTTGCCTCAGCCATATATGGCACTTTATGCTATGCATATTGTGGAATTTAAATTGTGGAATATTAATGGTTGAGGAAACCCAATTAAAAGGAGAAAGGCTTTGTCATACTTTAAACAAAAACAGGTTGACGCTGCATATGTGCAGAAAACACACATGGAAGACACTGATGCCATCAAATTTGAACAAGATTGGGAGGGATATGTATTTTACTTATTTATGAGCAAAAAATGGGTGACAATTTTAATTAACAAAAGAGTTTTGCATTGCTTTAAGAATTAATTTACAATTCATATGTCTTATCAGTGCAGATAAAATGTTACCTATATGCACCAATAAGGTCCAGTAATGAAGATTTTTTTTTAATGAATTTTAAAATGACAAGAAGGGACAAATCATATTACCTGAGATTTTAATAAAGTCATTGATGCTACCCAAAACTGAGTACACCCCTTATGTTTCTGCAATTTTGTATCTTTTCATGAGACATGATAGAAATTAAACATTGAAATAACTTAGCATGTCAGTGTATAGCAGCTTGTATAGCAGTAAAGATTTACAGTGTTCTGATATTAACTCAACACAACCATTAATACCCAAATAGCTGGAGAGAACCTCACAGTGAACATGTCCAAATTGTGCTCATAGCATCAATATTCTGTGTGACCACCATTATTATCTAGCACTGCCTTAACCCTCTTGGGTACAGAATTCACCAGAACTCCATAGGTTGCTTCTGGAATCCTCTTCCTCTCCTCCATGATGACATCATGGAGATGGTGGGCTTAGACACTTAGCGCTCCTCCAGCCTCCACTTGAGGATGCCCCACAGGTGCTCAATCAGGTTTAGGTCTGGAGGCATACTTGACCATTCCATTACTTTTACCTTCGGCTTTCTCAGCAAGGTAGCTAGACTTAGACTGTGTGTTATGCAAACTGTTTGCAGGCTTTCTTGTGCATCGGCTTCCAAAAATGCTTCCTTATGGAATGATGGCTATGCAGACTGAATTGATGCAGTGTGCATCTTATGGTCTGAGCACTGACAGGCTGACCTCCCACTTCTTCATCCTGTGCAGCATTTAGACATTAATAGTTGTGTTGTTGTTGTTTTTTTCCCCACAAGTCAGTATATCTATATGGCTATACAAGCTGTAGGGGTGAGGGGTGTACTCACTTTTGTGAGATACACTTTTGTTAGATATAATATTTCGTATATTAACAGAAGTGTATTTAGAGGCATTTGAATCTGGATCTCTTGCTACATTTGATGACATGCCATTGATTCCCAAAAAAGTCAGAACAGTCAGATAGACTTCATTTGCGGTTGGTCTTCAGTCAATAATATGAGAAAACTATCTATCAGCCAGCTATCTCCCTCAACGTCATAAAAGCTTTTGATAGGATTGAGTGGATTTTTTTTTTTTTACTGTCATGACATATTGTGGATTTGGTCCCAGCTGTAGTTCTTGTTTCAAAATATTATACAAAAAAAAGGCAGCTGTTCTGACAAATTGGATAATTTCTCCATTTTTCAAAAAATTCTAGGGGAACATGCCAAGGATGCTTCCTCTCACCATTATTGTTTACATTTTTTTCTAGAAGCTTTAGCAGCTTTCATTAGATCAGACTCAAAAAGTATGGAAATTAAAGTGGGGGAAATAAAACATAAATTAATGTGAACCTGGACTTGTTTCCCACCCTGTCCAGGACTAGTTGCCCACCAGCCATCACCAACTATGTAGAAATTTACACAGACCCTAATTAGTTGCTACTGGTACTATTATGTCTACCAGTGAATTAACATTACTTCAGAATACCTGAGTATTAGAACAGACATGTGGGGGTCCAGTGTCCCCTGAATAATAATATGTTTAAGTAGTTTTACAAGAGGAGGATGGGTCCCCCTTCGTGAGCCTGGTTTCTTCCTCTAGCTCTGAGGCAGTTTTTCCTTGCCACTGTTGCCCTTTGGCTTGCTCAGTAGAGGGTCTATTTCTTATCCTTTGTTCATTTGCTGTTAACCTTTTTATTTTTTGATTTCTGTAAAGCTGCTCTGTGACAACATCAGCTGTGAAAAGCACTATACATTTTTTTAATCTGATTTGATTTGATATATGTAGATTATATTAGTGACCCACAAATCACTTCTCTCATCATGGGCAACGTGAAATCACAGATGGACAAGTTAACTGCATTAGCCCTGAGTCAGAGGGACTATCAGGAAGTTTAATGTGCTTCTCAGAGACATGGATTCTCTGAGAGGAATATATTCTGGATATATCCTGGACAATGTTACCATTAATGCCTTTCAGACTATTCAAGCTGACCAGAGCTGCAACAGAGTGCAGAGAAGAGCTTGTTGTGCTAGCTGGTGTAACCCTAGTCACAGGAAAAAGTCTGTTGCCAGGACACTGCGCTGTTGGACTATTGGCTGTTGGACTCTGGGAATATTATTTCCCATGGGACTTCTACCATGATATTGCTATTACCATGTATTATTACCAAGTATGTTATTACATCCCCCATCTGCCAACCCAACATCAGCATTCATCTAACCATAGCGCATTTCCAAACTCCTGAGTGCCTTTATCACCATATCAGGTGACTACAACCATGTCACCATGGTCAAGGCATTATCAAATTTCATTCCAGTATGTGGACTGTCCCACTAGAGAGGAGAGAACACTGGACCTGCTGGTTACAAATGTCAAGGATGCATACAGCGACCTGTAACACCTGTGGAGTGCTGCACTACATCTTCAATAAGCCTGAATCTCTAGAGCTACCTGTGATGTAGAAGATGTATTGCATTGTTCATGTTCTGAAGACACAGCAACCCACTCACATCAAGGACTACAGCCCAGTGGCACTGACGTCCCACATAACGAAAACCACTGAGAGGCCATCCAGGACCCACTCCGACCCATAGTCCAGCCATTATTGGACCCCCTCCTGTTTGCTTCCCCTCTGCTCCGCCTAGGAGTTGAGAATGCCATTATCTACCTGCTCCAACAGAGGCTATGCTCACCTGGACAAGCCAGTCAGCACTGTGAGGGTCATGTTTTTTTAATTCTCCATTGCATTCAACACCATTCAGCCTGCTCTCCTGCATGACAAGTTGACATAGATGCAAATAGACATCCCCCTCATGTGATGATATGGGAGTGGAAATGGACTCTCTGATGACAGTGTCACAGGAATGTTGTCCAAGCTGCAGACCATTATGGACAATGGTTTCCACTCACTCTACCAAACAGTGATGAGACACAGGAGCACATTTAGTGCAAGACACATTCCACTGAAATGCACTACAGAGTGCCATAGGAAGTCATATCTACATGTGACCATCAAACTTTATAACTCCTCAAATATTGCATTAAATATGACCTTTGTTTTTTGGCAGCATCTAAGCTTGAGGAATCTCTGGATTCTAGCCTCTTTTATCTTCAGAGTGAACAGCAAAGCCCTTTTGTAAGTGACTCAAGGCATCTGCCAAATGCCATAAATGTAAATGTGACCACTAGAAGTTTTGAGGCTTGTCTCTGTGTTGTTTGGTGTTTGGCGCCCATGCAGCCCATTTTTCTTCAAATGCCTGCTTATTGTGCATCTTGAAACAGACACACCATTAGTTTTCAAAGAGTCCTGTATTTCAGCTGATGTTATTTGTAAGTTTTTCATAACAATTTTCTTGGCAGTTGTGGCCAAACTGTTTTTGGTCTACCTGACTGGTATGGTTTTTACATAGCCCTGATTTTCCATTTGTTAATCACAGTTTGAACACTGCTGACTGGCATTATCAATTTCTTGGACATCTTTTTGTATCCCTTTCCTGTTTTATACAGTTCAACTAGCTTTTCCCGTAAATGCATTGACAATTCTTTTGTTTTCCCCATGACTCACAATCCAGAAATGTAAGTGGCTCACTCAGCTTTTACGCACACATATTGATTACAAGCAAACAGGTCACAAGTAAGGATGTTACCTTTAGTAGCCATTCAAACCCTCTTGTGTCAACTTCTGTGCATGTAATCAGGCCAAAATCACCAGGGTATGTGAACTTTAGGTCAGGATAATTTGGATGTTTTTGCTTGTCATTATGATTGAAAAAGAGAAAACACATATTGTTGTTTCACAATAAATGGCTTCACCCAACCACTAACCATGAGTGGAAAAAAGATTTTGTTATCATTCATATTCTCTGAAAAAAGGCCAAGAAACCAAAAGGTCTGCTGGGGTATGTAAACTTTTGAGCACAATTGTATACATTATACATACCAGCTTAAAGAATGATTAATATTACTGATATATGTCATAATTTATAGGTTCATTTAAATGGTGGAGACAACTTTAGGTCCTTTCACCTGAAGAGCATGAGCAAGAGAGAAAGATCAACTACATTTAGGAAAAAGAATGCAACACAAAAAAGGAAAGATGTATGTGCATATACGTGAGGGGAAAGTAGAGGTAAGGAGGGACAGAGATGCAGACCTGTGAAGCATCTCGCCCACTTTGTGGAAACATCCCAATGACAGCAATACAAGGACAGCTTTAGACTTCTGATTGACCTGAGAAGAGCAGAGGTACTCAGCCCATCGCTTTAGCACATCTGAAGCCTCTGCTGGGTTCAAACGCACCTGAGGATAAGAGATGGAGTTAAAGAGAGCACTGTCTTGCAATATATACCAGATATCAGTTTCAATTAGGCAGACCTGAAGAAAATAAATGAAGATCTTCATAGAGTTTTGAATTTTGAATCTGAAATCTCCAGGGTAAGCTCTCAATTGCTTCAAGGCTAGAATAGTGAAAAAGCAACATTTTTTTAAATGAAAATAGCTAAACAAAATGAAAACCTTCCATGCAACAGTTTATATATTTTTCATAGACAAGCCCATTCAAGAGCTTAAGGATATAAACATCCTCTTGGCCTTGTGCCCAATGAAAGATGCATATTACAATCTTAAAAAAAAGGTGATATATTTTAGCTCTTTGAGTGCAAAACTATGTTTTAATTGAAATATGTGGTTGCAACAAACCTTTAAATAGGTAAAAAATGCCCTTTACTTTGAGTGAAGGTTCTTCAGATTCTTCAGTGTAAAATATTAATTACGCTCCTTTCCAGCATTTTTAAACATATGGACATTTAAAGTTAATTTTAAAATACTGAGAGATGGAGGGAATACAATAAAACAATTTAAAGTAGCATATTCTTTTTTATTTGTAAAATGTAATTTATAGACAATTCATGTGAGGAGAAAGTTAGGATACCTCCACATTTATTACAGTTTGTACATAAATTAGAATTAGGTGCACCATATCAGCTGCAGAGTGCTGCTGGGATGTGTGCAATCTAGGACACACCAACCTGATGTTATTGCATACCTCCACTGTGTTTCAGAGATGAGCTTGTATGTTTGGGATCATAATCATAAAGAAATATATAAAAGGGAATGTGTCATCTTTCACTTTATGCCTTTTGGAGATCTTAAATTTGCTTAACTGTTTACAGTAACAGTCATTTTAACCAGGAGTGCCCAAACATTTGCATATCACTGTGTGTGTTTCTGGCTGACTGTCTGACTCCATCTGAATATCCAAAGGAATATTCTAACATCTATGTACAGCTTATCCATTTCAAAGTACCAAAGTATTCACAAACAAATATAGCTTGATTTCTTTGCCACTAATATTTCCTGGCAGAGTCTGCCTCATACTGTAGACCAAATAAACTGACAGCTTCTGTTGTGGGCCATACCTTTGCTAGCCATGCAGCACGATTCCACTCCCCGTATGTCTGCAGATACCGACATGCATCTGCCGCTTTGTCAATCAGACACAGCAACTGCACACCCTCTGCAGAGAACAAAAGAAAGGGAAAGCACGTAAAAGAGAGATATAGATTAGAAACAACTTAAAGGCATTACAGTTGATGGTTGTTGATTTACTAACAACAACTCAAGGATTCCCTGGACATTATTATTTCACAAAGCAAGATTTTTAAACCATTCAGCTATCTTAAGCTGAAACTTGGTCCTGCATGAAGGCATGAAGGGGTTATTTTCAAATATTTTTTTCCATTTCACTATAACACAAATAATCTCAAGTTTTACAAATATCACAATGATCATTCAGGTGGACACACAATTACACGGGTATAGACAATTATTCACCTCCAGAATTTTATTTCCACCATTTAGGCTCCATTTCAGAACATAAAAAAACATAAGAAAGAAAAAAAAGGACTTTGATTTTTTGGTTCAACAAAGTGTATTTGCATGCTGGGGATGAAAAATCAGTAACGCTCTACAGTTCCTGATTCACCAGAGTCTTGTAGTACAAAGTACAACATTTGGAGCAGATACATAAATGTATCTGTTAGAAAAGTTTGTTTAAATGTTTTACAAATTCTTAACCCCCCCCCACAAAAATAGAACACGTACATAAGCATTCACAGCCTTTGCCACAACACTCAAAATTGAGCTCAGGTGCATCTTGTTTCCACTGATCATCCTTCAGATACACCTGCGGCAAATTCAGTTGATTGGACATCATTTGGAAAGGCACACAGCTGTTCAATAGTAGACAGTGTATGCCAGAGCAACAAACCAAGCCAGGCAGTCTAAGGAACTGTCTTTAGACCTTCGAGACAGGATTGCATTGAGACACAGATCTGGGGAAGGGTACAGAAACAATTATGCTGCACTGAAGGTCCCATTGAGCACAGTGGCCTCCATCATCAGTAAATTGAAGAAGTTTGGAACCAGGGACTCTTCATAGAGCTGGTCACCAGGCCAAACTGATCGATCATGGTAGGAGGGCCTTAGTCAGGGAGGTGACCAAAGACTCTTTGGTCACTCTGATAGAGCTCCAGTGTTGCTCTATGGAGAGAGGAGTACCTTATAGAAGGATAACCATATCTGCAGCACTCCACCAATCAGGCATGTCCATACAAAAAAGATGGAAGCCACTCCTCATTAAAAGGTACATGACAGCCCATCTGAAGTTTGAAAACCAGGAACTTCTCATCATTTAGCCAATACCATTCCTACAGTGAAGCATGGTGGTGGCAGCATCATGCTGTGGGATGTTTTTCTGCAGGAGGAACTGGGAGATTAGTCAGGGTCGAGAGAAAGATAACTGTAGTGATATACATTGGCTTTCTTTAAGATAACCTGCTCCAGAGCACTCTGGGCCTCAGACTGGGACAAAGGTTCATCTTCCAACAGAACAATGACCCAAAGCACACAGCCAAGATGGCATCGGGAACTCTGTGAATGTGGCCTAGCCAGAGCCCAGACTTGGAAACTTGGAAATATTACGAAGATGGAGAAAAATGATGATCCAATTTCAAATAATGTTGTAACATAAAATGTGCAAAATGTGAATACTGTTTGAATGCATTGTATCTATAAAGAAACACTGCACTTGGAGTGATAAAGGTGTTTATATATTTAACACATTCCACAATAACAGCTTGGTATACAAAATAAATATTTAAAAATCACACAATGTGATTTTCTGGATTTTATTTTTAAATTCTCTCACAGTTAAAGTGTACCTCCAATAAAAATTACAGACCTACCCATTCTTTGCAGGTGGGAAAACTTCAGTGTACCAAATACTTATTTTCCCTGATGGCAGGGACTGAAATTCCTCAGTGTGAGGAAAAGTTAAATCAATAACATCATAAAGAAAAATATTCATGAGTAAAAGATAACTCAGTACTTTTCTTCCAAAGGCTTTTCTACAGAGAACAGACTCCTGCTGAGTGCAAAACAGCTTTAGCTTGTGGCCTGACTCAGTCGAGGAATGTCTTTTTGTTGTTGAGCTGTATTGGGAATGCAAGTTAATAGAAGGTGAGGGAAATGAGTATATAAAGCATAACACTGTTACCAAAAATGCCCAGCTTAGAGAAACTTCAGCAGTCACTGACAGACATTGAACAGCAACATTCCAAACGTAAAAATAAAGCAAGGCATCTGCCAGTTGCCTTTCCAACAGGCCAAAGATGTTACACAAAGAATGGAGATCCAACATTATCAGCCAGACTGTGTCTTGAATTATCTGCATATGACATGGGCATGAGACTGATAACTTTGATGAATCTTCGTGCTCTGATAGGCTTTACTTTATTGACCTCATGCATAAGAAGAGGAATCTCTATTCACTGCACCCTAGTGATGCTGTAGCTGTGTACTTAACATTACATATGGTAGACATGGTAGATGGTAAAAAGGTACTTAATGCTTTAGGTAACAAAGGCCAGGACCTTGAAAGAGGATGAAAAGCTGTTGATTACTGGATTATCTGTAAATGCAATAAAACTACTGACTGGGGCAGATAACCACATGTTGACAAAGAAAGTCAAAGAGATTCTGCAGCAGAATTCTGTGAAATTATATGAAAGAGTTTTTTTGTCATTCAGATATTGATGGTGATAACAAAGGCAATACATCTGATGGTCCCCATTTTGAACAACTGGTCAATTCACTACAAACCTATCTTAGAAAGCTTTGGTTACAGCTGTTCCAAACTAAGTGGAGGGACCTTATGAATGAACTTGGCTGAATGAATTTTGATCTAGAACCATGCCATGTTCCAGCTTCCATACATGTCTTCATATAGACTAGCTCTAACTCAAGTCAGAGAGGTTTCAGAAGAAAGAGTTTTATTGGTGTAATCAAAGTGTCCACTTTTCCAGAGTATGTCATAAAAATTAGGCAGAAGATGTAGGAAATTCTTTTGGGTGGTTTTCACATGGAAGTTCAGCAAATGTTCCACAGGACCAATACAAATACACTGGCTGCTCCCAGACGAAGTGTAAGAGAATGCAACAGCTCTTCAAGATCTGCTGCATGTCCTTAAGGACCTTTCTCTGATATTCTTCAAGAACATTTTCAAGACCAAGCAGCAGCCACAAACAACTCTAATATTTGACTGGATCAATGTGTTGTTGATCACAAAGTTTTGTGATTTTCAACCAAGTGAGAATCAAAGAAACATATTTGTTGGATGTAGTCTTTTCTTATGATTCTTAACTCTCTCTCACCCTTTGGGCATTTTAGTGAATGCCTTTCTGCTGTGTTCACCTACCCTACCTTACCCCCTCCCACTCATCGACTCATTAAACCTTGAAAGTGCAATCTGGGAGACTGGCCGTTAGATTCTCTGTCTGCATGTGAATAAAGCTGCAATCTGACCATCCAGTCTCCTGTATGCCAAATTTCTAACACTGTGGACAGTTTATATACCTGCTAGTTTGCCACTCGCAATCATGTTGGTGGCTACCAGCTTGATAGTACTCTGGGATGGCCCGGAGGAAGGAATGGTGGTCACAAGACAGGCCTTGAGGGAGTCACAGTAATAGCTGGGGTTGTCTGCGCTAGTCTCCAAAAGCAGCTGCACGGCTCTGTCTGTCTGCAGAGGGGAGAAAACATCACTATTACACAAGCCATAAATTAAATAAAATTAAATGGAAAATGAAACTCTGGGAGTCTAGATGATATATAATCAGTGCAGAATAAAGTATATGGATAAAAATGAAAAGACATTGACTTCATTGTTTCTTCCAAAATCAAGAGTATTGTAAAGTTTATCTTGGTTTTGTTGGAGCAGCTGTCTCTATTCTCCAATGGGAGGATTTTAGCTAGAATTTGGAGCATTGCTTTAAGAATTTGATTATATTCAAGGACAAAAGCTTTAATGAGGTCTGGATGTTGGATGAACACATCCCAACATGATCCAAAAAATATTATTTTGAGCACCATCACTGCAGACAAAATTGTTCCACTGGAGGCTTTATACCTGTGTGTAGTCAATGCACGGCATTAGACATGGTGTAAGTGAGCTTATGCTTTTCTGCTCCAGAGAACTACAGGAACTAAACAAGCTATTTGTGGATCAGCACAACTGTGTCAGCAATGGATACATGCATTCAATAGAAGGACTGTTCACAAACATTTGGGCATATAGTGTACATGCTCTGTGCAGACTGATGATTTTTTGTCAAATTGTGGTAAAGTAGGCCAGAGCATAAATATGAAATGTAATGCACTTAAGACAATCTACAAGCTTATTAACCAATAAGAGTTGAGTGTTTTGCTCTTAAAAAACAACAGATTTGTCATTACAGATGTAGAATTCCAATCTACTAACATTTTTTCAGTTGGAAAGCCCTATGTTTGGATGCAGAAGAAGTAAAAAGTGAGTCTCTCACCTACAATACTGTTTGGTGATATCACAAGTCAGAGAGATTAACATAGAATGGAATAACTAACCTGTCCCAGAAGAAGCATTTGGTCAGCACATTTTTTTGTGTGCTCATAGCTGGACCTCTTTACCTCCTGCAGATGAACCCTCTCAAGCTGGAACCTCTGATCAGAGAGAGAGAGGGATTGAGGTAGGGAGAGAGAGAGAGAGAGAGAGAGAGAGAGAGAGAGAGAGAGAGAGAGAGAGAGAGAGAGATTATTGACCCTCTTTTTCATTGCCTGCATTATTAGCATTTCAATATCCAAACAGCTTATTCTATTTTATGTTGGTTACTCTGAAAGGTTCCTGTATCTGTTTCCAAACTGAAATAGTCACAAAGGGTAATTACATTACATTACAAAAAAAGATAAAAAGAAAGTTTAATTCCAGTTACATTTAGTAACATACCAGTAAGCCAGTTAAACTGTCAATGTAAACTCTCCAATGAATTTTCTCTCCAAACGTTCTCTAGACGTTACACTAGAGCACCAGCATCTCAGACCAAAACAAATGTCTGATATTCAACTATGCCCTTCCTTAAAGCAACACCACTCTGGTTTGAAACACAATGGAGCATTTTGATAAGGACTTTTGATTATGATTATTGATTATTATTATTAATTTTCACCCCTTATGCATATTCATAGCATGCTGGCATTATTGGAGACTGCTGCTCTCCCCCATGATGTGTCTGTGTACAGTCGACGGCTCTTGGAGAACGGCACAAATTTTGAATTTTTTTTTTAGAATCTTTTGTCAAGATGTATATAGGGTATAATGAAGTACAATTATAAGCATATGTTGTTGTTTTTTTACTTTTAATTGACAAATATCAAACATCTGTAAGGAGCCGCGAACAATGCCGCCGTCTGGCCACCATGGGGCGGTAGGCAACCAGTAAAGTGACCTAATTAGAGCAAATGCTTTCACGTGCACTTTGCTTATAAAAGCAAACCGTGCTTCACTCTCAGCTTGGTCACTTGGTGAATCTATGCCGAGATGCCACTAGTAATATCCAGTATTTCCCTCGGTGTGTTTTCCTACCTTTAAAAAGAATCTCTTTTTCCAACTCTCTCATCCCACGATCAGGAGATATCTGCCCTTCCTCCTCTCCTCTAAAAATGCTGAACCTTATTTGTTTTCTTTTTAAAAAGAGAAAAGAAACGAAAGACTCTTCCCCTCCTTGAACTGCCACCTTACCGTGGTGGAGAAGTTTGAGTGCCAGAATGACCCCAGGTGAGCTATGTTGCCTGGGTTTTTTTAACCCCCTGTCAGGGTCTCCCATGGCAAACAGGTCCAAGGTGACGGGCCTGACCAAGAACAGTTCAAAAACCCCAATGAATGATCATAATAAAGGCCACGCAACGTCGCCCAGTATGGCGCAACCGGGGCCCCACCCTGGAGCCAGGCCTGGGGTCGGGGCTAGGGAGCGAGCACCTAGTGGCCGGGTCTTTGCCCATGGGGCCCGGCCGGGCCTAGCCCGAAGAGGCAACGTGGGCCATTCCTCCTGTGGGCCCACCACCCACAGAGGAAACCATTGGGGTCGGGTGCCTTGTGGATTGGGTGGCGGTCGAGGGCTGGGCCAATCCCGGGACACAGCGGCTGACTGTTGGGATGTGGAATGTCACTTCGCAGGGGAAGGAGCCTGAGCTTGTGCGGGAGGTTGAGAGGTACCGGCTAGAGATAGTTGGGCTCACTTCCACGCACAGCTTGGGCTCTGGAACCCAACTCCTTGAGAAGGGTTGGACCCTCCACTATTCTGGAGTTGCCCAGGGTGAGAGACGTTGGGCTGGTGTGGGCTTGCTTATAGCTCCCCAGCTCAGCCGTCTCATATTGGAGTTTACTTCAGTGAACAAGAGGATCACCACTCTGCACCTTCAGGTAGGAGATAGGACTCTGACTGTAGTTTGTGCCTATGGGCCGAACGGCAGGGCAGAGTGCCAGACCTACTTGGGGTCCTTGGGGGGGTACTGGAAAGTCCCCCAACTGGGGACACCATTGTTCTGCTGGGGGACTTCAACACCCACGTGGGCGACAACAGTAACACCTGGAGAGGGGTGACTGGGAGGAACAGTCTCCCCAATCAGAACCCGAGCGGAGTTCTGTTGTTGGACTTCTGCACCAGTTACAGATTGTCCATAATGAACACCATGTTCGAGCATAGGGGTGTCCATAAGTGCATATGGCACCAGGATGCCCTAGGCCAGAGATCAATGATAGACTTTGTTATCGTCTCATGTGATCGTCCCTATGTCTTGGACACTTGGGTGAAGAGAGGGGCAGAGCTGTCAACTGATCACTACCTGGTGGTGAGTTGGATCGGCTGGTGGAGGGGCAGGCTGGAGAGACCTGGCAGGCCAAAACGTATTCTTTGGGTCTGCTGGGAACATCTGGCTGAGCCCCCTGTCAGGGAAGCTTTGAACTCCCATCTCTGGGACAGCTTCTCGCAGCTACCTGGGGAGGCTGGGGACATTGAGTCAGAGTGGAACAGGTTCTCAGCCTCCATCATTGATGCGGCCATCTGGAGCTGTGGGCGTAAGGTCGCCGGTGCCTGCCGTGGCGGCAATCCCTGAACCCGGTGGTGGACACTGGAAGTAAGGGATGCAGTCAAGCTGAAGAAGACCTATTGGGCCATGATGGCCTTGGGGTCTTCCGACGCAGCCGACAGGTACCAGGAAGATAAGCGTGCTGCGGCTTGGGCGGTCAAGGAGGCAAAAACCAGGAGCTGGGTGGAATTCAGGGAGTTCTTGGAGAAGGACCATCAGTCAGCCCCGAAGCGATTCTGGAAACTATCAGGCGCCTCAGAAGGGGGAAGCAGTACCCTGCCAACACTGTTTACAGTGCGGGTGTGGAGCTGTTGACCTCGAACGTGGATATCGTTGGGCGGTGGAATGAAAAATTTGAGGATCTCTGCAACCCCACCGTCACGTTTTCCAATGTAGAAGGTGAGGCTGAGGACTCTGAGGTGGATTCGCCCATCACCCGAGCCGAAGTCATAGAGGTGGTCTGCAAACTCCTGAGTGGTGGGGCCCCCGGGGGTGGATGAGAGCCGCCTGGAGTATCTCAAGTCTGTAATTGCTGTTGGGCCGTCTTGGCTGACACGCCTCTGCAGCATCGCATTGCAGACAGGGACTGTGCCCCTGGAGTGGCAGACCGGAGTGGTGGTTCCCCTGTTTAAAAAGGGTGACCAGAGAGTGTGTTCCAACTATAGGGGGATCAGGGTACTGGAGAGACGAATTCGGCTGTTAGTCGAACTTTGGATTCAGGAGGTACAATGCAGTTGTTAAGGGCCCTCTGTTAAGGGCTGTCATGTCTTTGTACGACCAGAGCAGGAGCTTGGTCTGCATTGCCGGCAGAAAATCAGGCCTGTTCCCAGTGCATGCTGGACTCTGGCAGGGCTGCCCTTTGTCACTGATTCTGTTCATAATCTTTATGGACAGAATTTCTAGGTGCAGCCAGGGGCCGGAGGAAGTCCATTTTGGGAACCACCGGATATCATCTCTGCTTTTTGCAGATGAAGTTGTCCTGATGACGTCTTCAAGCCAGGACCTTCAGCAGGCACTGGAGCGGTTCGTAGCTGAGTGTGAAGCAGCTGGGATGTGAATCAGCACCTCCAAATCTGAGGCCATGGTTCTCGACCGGAAGAGGGTGGCTTGCCCTCTCCATATCGGTGGAGCTATCATGCCCCAAGTGGAGGAGTTCAAGTATCTTGGGGTCTTGTTCATGAGTGGGGGGTGAGAGGGAGCATGAGATTGACAGGTGGATTGGTGCTGCCACTGCAGTCATGCGGTTGGTTTATCGTTCCGTTGTGGTTTACTGGTCAATCGACACTCCTACCCTCACCTATGGTCATGAGCTGTGGGTAATGACTGAAAGGACAAGATCGCGGATACAAGCGGCAGAAATGAGTTTCCTCCGTAGGGTGGTCGGGCGCTCCCTTAGAGATAGGGTGAGATCAGAGTAGAGTTGCTGCTCCTCTACATCGAGAGGTGTTGAGGTGGCTCCGGCATCTTTTTCGGATGCCTCCTGGACGTCTCCCTGGGGAGGTGTTCTAGGCACATCCCACTGGGAGGACACCACAGGGTAGATCCAGGATATGCTGGAGGTACTATATCTCTCGGCTGGCCTGGGAATGCCTCGGGGTCCCTCCCGGGGAGCTGGCTGAGGTGTTTGGGGAGGAGGAGGTCTGGGCATCCCTGCTTAGACTGCTGCCACCGCGGTCCGGCCCCGGATAAGCGGAAGAAGACGGATGGACGGACGGAAAGAAAGATGGTGCGTTAAGCTCACTCGGCTAAAGCACTCGCCCTTGGAGTGCAGCGCGTGGGGGTTCAAACCCCACGTCAGGTAAAAATATATATTTATTTATTGAATTACAAAACGGTCTGGGCATGTGACATGCTTGGAGCAGGTCTGCTTTGTTGGCATTTGCATCCAAAATTAAATATTCTCACGGTACCAACCCTGGTGTGTTTTCAAATTAATTCCCACCTGGGTTATACCCTGTAACAACATCCAGTTTAAGCAGTGGCCTCATCCCCTGCACCTCTACAACATTTATACAGAAATTTGCTGCTGTATTAATATTCAAAATCCTGGATATATCACCTGTAAACATAGTGTGTGGATTGAGCAATTAACTTTTCAGTGTATCTACAGTTTTATCCCAAAATCAAACAACTCACAGAACTCCATCATAATGTGGGATTTAAAATAAAGAATAATGATTACAACAAACTACACTAGCAAATAAATGTATAAAAATCCTCTTAGAATACACAGGTCTGGAAAATACCATGACCGCTCGCTTATATGCCTGGAAAATACTCAAGAGTCCCAGGAGATGCGTGACCATTAGCCTATAGGCCTGGAAACCACCAAGGGACCTGTGTCAATAGGAAAAAGACCATATTTGGAAGAAGACCTCATAGTGAACTGGGGAGAAGAGGCAGCTCCTGACAGCTAGAAAACTTATAGTAAGGCAAGTTCCCAGAGATTTTGACCTTGGTATACAGATAACTCTGTTAGGGAGTATATGACTGTGCCATGCACTCGGGGAGTAACCTGGCATGAAGTTTTTTTTTTAAAAATAGAGTAAAAATAATTCGGATACGATTATATCCTTTGGCATGCTCAATAGGCTCAATTAGGGTCAATTTTTGGTTAATTTGGAACACTGAAGTGGAAATAATGGTGACTTTCTCAAGACGTGTTATGAAACAAAAAAGGGGTGATTCCAAGAAACACCCCTTCCTCTGTAGCCCATAATGTGTATTTAAACTGTGAGTTCTGACCATTTGTTGTGAGTTCTTCACCTGGTACCTGTTGACTTGTTCAATAAAGAAGAGCTTCACCTTTCTCTGAAGACTGACCCTCTGCTTCAATTATTTTATATTTTAAGCTTAGCACTGCAGTCTGATAGCTAGATTTGTTTCAGAATTAATTTACAGGTGTTAGAGTCCCCTTGGGGGAAACAGACATTGTGTCTGATTTTGGGCATTACAATAACTCCAAAGTAATATATCCTGTTGCTGTGGGCGTATATTACCACATACTATCATTTATGTACATGAAATACTATTTTATATGATTTGACAAACAGGTTAAATTAAAATATAAATTCCATTTTACCAACATTACAATAACACTATCCAAAGAGCTCTCTGGGGTCTTCAGAAAGAAGGCTGCAGGTGCACATGAATCTGGGAAGGGGGTTCAAAAGATAGAAAACAAACCTAAAGTTAGCCAGAGAACACACAGACAAAGATTAGGAGTCCTGGAACAATGTACTTTGGACAGATGAACCCAAAGTTGAATTATTTGGGCAAAAAAGTGTCTGGTTCAAACCTCATACCAACTGTGAAGCATTGATGTGGAAATCTCATGGTTTTGGGCTGCTTTGCAGCAGGTGAAGGAGAGCTCTCAATAATAGAAATCACTACGAAATCTTCATTGTGTCAGAGGGTCACTGAACAAAGTCTGATGCTGAAACATCAAATAGCTGAAATATTTTCATTTGAAGGAGTGGGAACCTCAAATTGATATTATTTCAGTCAAATGAAGAAATACAAGATACAGGTTAAGATACAGGTACATTTAAAAATAGTGTTACTAATCTCAAAACACATTTTGTATTAATTATATATTTCAAGCTTTTCAATATATATTTAAAAATGCAATTAAGTCAAACCTGAATTTAAATATTGTAATACATGAGAGCTATAAACCACCCGATCAATAGATTAAAAAGGCATGAAATATTCCACTTTACACGTAAAATTTGGATTTATTTATTTGTTTATTATTTATTTATTTATTATGAACATGTATATGTTTAATGTTTAATATATTAAAATTAACTTTTAATATATGACAGATTAACTTTGGAATACAATTAAACCTTTTTCACAGTATTCTAATTTGAGATGCACTAGCATGCTAGTATAAACATGCTATTAAAAACAGATTATCCTGCTTTTGTAGGAGTACTGTAAGGATTTAATTGCATTCAGCAACACCAGCATTGTTGTTGGATGATCTCATTCTCATTCCCAGTTTCCAAGCTCATCCCAAAAGTACTGTTCACTGGTTCATTGTTCCACAGCTCAATGCTTTGGGGCCTGATATCCTTCTAGCTCTAGCTAGTGCCAAAAATTGTTATGTTTATCTACTCCAGAGAGTCCTTTTCTTATGGTAGTACTTCTCTACAGGGGAAAAAAAGCTGGGTGTGCATTCACATGTGTCAAAGGGTATAACAAAGTTGAAGAAAACATTCATTTGAAGGGGCATGTATATCCAATTTAGCATCACATATGTGTGAAGTCTATTCACACCAAATGGCAAGAAAACATAATGAATCATCTAAGAGGACTTTGCAAGGCAACACACACACACACACGCACACACACATATATTATATATTATACAGCTATTTCCAAAATATCTGACTTCCTGTTGGGTGGAGTCACCCACAACAATAGTGAATGTGTAAGGACATCATTCATGTTCATATCAAATTTCATGAAATTCTAAGCAACTGTGTTCTGGCTATGTTAACGTTTCCATTTCATGTAGTGTTGCAGTAGTGTTTAGCATCACATTTAAATTTGAAAACAGGAGCAGTTTTGTGACAAATATCCAAAAACTGCACAAATTCCAATATAGCTGGCTTCCTGGAGAGTGCAAATAAAACAAACCAATAGATTTTAGTTCACCTCACGAAGATGACAAAAGCCAAAACTCAAAAGTCATGAACATTGGAGAAAGTTTGTGGTAATCACAGGAAAAACAAACTAGCTTAGAAACCAACTAAACCATCAAATAAATTTTAGGGGGGGTCTCTATTAAGAGTTTTGTTGCACACACACACAAAATGCAAAACACACCAAATGCAGTCATCATTTCACAAAATTATAGTAAGGGCACAGGACACTGAGTACCTGAAAGAAGGAGCTTTCACACAGTAGGTCATGGCAGATGTCCAGGTGGCTTTGGAGGGCACTTGGGGAGCCCTCTATCTGAGGCTGGCTGTTGGATGCAGCCACACTCAGCTGTCGAGCCTGGGTGAAGGACTGCATATAATGTGCTGCCACTGTCCAGAACTGCAAGTCTGACTCATCACCAAACAGACTGACACAGAATAACATGCTTTAGTTGAGGTCAACTCAGAGATAAATCTTTTTCTCTACCCTATAGAATGAAGTATGCATCTCAGGTAATTAGATTATAGTGAAAGTTTGCATATTTCTATTTAATTCAAAATATTTTATATTTATTACACATAAAGTGAAATATATTAAGCCTTTATGTTTTAATTTTAATCAGTATGACTTGTAGCTCTTGAAATTCCAAAATCTGCAATAAATAGAAGTGTGAATTATGGTATATACAGGGGTTGGACAATGAAACTGAAACACCTGTCATTTTAGTATGGAGGTTTCATGGATAAATTGGACCAGCCTGGTGGCCAATCTTCAATAACTGCACATTGCACCAGTAAGAGCAGAGTGTGAAGGTTCAATTAGCAGGGTAAGAGCACAGTTTTGCTCAAAGTATTGCAAATGCACACAACATTATGGGTGAAAAACCAGAGTTCAAAAGAGGACAAATTGTTGCTGCACGTCTTGCTGGCGCATCTGTGACCAAGACAGCAAGTCTTTGTGATGTATCAAGAACCACGGTATCCAGGGTAATGTCAGCATACCACTAAGAAGGCTGTACCACATCCAACAGGATTAACTGTGGACACAAGAGGAAGCTGTCTGAAAGGGATGTTCGGGTACTAATCCGGTTTGTATCCAAAAAATGTCATTCCCAAGACGAATTGACGCTGTATTGGCCGCAAAAGGAGGCCCTAGTACACCACACTAATAAATTATAGTGGTCTAAAAAAAAGTGTTTCAGTTTCATTGTCCAACCCCTGTAAATACACAGCTAAACACTATTTACATGCATAAACACTATGTGTGTGTGTGTACATATATACATATATACATGCAGGTATGTATTCTTGGTATTCTGGTTGTATTCTGACAATCACTCAAAATGCACAGCGCTGGCAAGAATCAACAATGCCAAGATCAGAACAATCAGAGACAGGTCAAACATCCTGGATGGACAAACCTGTGATGGTATGTCTGTAGATGTGAAGACTTCACCTATACCCATGTACCACTTTCTTCGCTGGTTAATCCTTGGCCATGTGCAAAGCTTACTTACTTACTAACTTTCTTACTTACTAACTTTCTTACTTACTAACTTTCTTACTTATGTCCTTCCTTCCTTCCTTCCTTCCTTTATATAGTTCAGTCTGAATGTAAAATGTTTTTCATAACAAAATAATATATTGATGAATAGCATCCTGACATAGGTTCCTGATAACATTCCTATTGCTCCCCCCCAATGAGCATGAGCAACAGGTATGACCACAGCCTTGACAGGTTTGTCAAGAAAAAATGATTCAAGAACTTGGGAGAGCTTTACAGGGAGTGGACCGAGGCTGGTGTCAGTGCATCAAGAGCCTCCAGGACAAAAATTTGGAATCACCACTCATAGAAAGTTCTTTCGATTCTACTCCTTTGTTTATTTTATTTTATTTACATTATTTTTTAATAAAATAAAAGTTTAAATGAGGTATGGAAGGCTTATAATTGTACTTCATTATACCATAAACATCTGACAAATAGTCCAAAATAGTCGCAAGTTTTGTGAAAACCAAAATTTGTGCCATTCTCAAAACTTTGTCCACGACTGTACTAAATAATTATTTAGTTTTCCTTTTTTTTATTCTTCACTGGGTTTTAAATATCCCAAGGATGTGAGCTCTTCACAAGTAATATACTGTATTATGAGGAAAGAGTTGGGCCTACTTATCTCCACTGTTGGGAGCATCAACCAGAAGTGGAAGGCTGATGGACTTTTCAAAATGTCCTCCCATGCCAAAACCAGGCTTGTCCTAAAGGCCAAGGCTGACCCACGGACAAAAAGGAGGGAGCTTTGGAAAGATCTCATGGTGGGGACATTGGTTTCAATGTTTCAAGGTTCTTTGGTCTGATGAGACCAAGATCAAGCTCTTTGGGGCCAAACACACCACAGAAAAGGTGGCACTCATATGACCCCTAGTATACTATCTCTACAATCAAGCATGATGGTGGCCATCATGTTGAGGAACTACTTCTCAGACAAGGGGCGTGACCATGAGGTCCAAATTCATAGGAAGATATCTGGAGATTTTGGCCAAAAACCTCAGCTCCTCCATCAAGGATGGGTCATCATTTCATCTTCCAATAGGACAATGACCCCAAGCACACAGCCAAGAAAACCAAGGCTTGGTTTAATATGGAAAAGATGAAAGTGTTTTAGTGGTCTAGGCAGTCTCCTGACCTTTATCCAATTGAAAACATGAGAACGGAGCTCAAGATGAAAGTAGGGCAAGATTATGTCGGCTTGATCAGGTATTTAAAAAAATATGAATAGCTCTATTTGCAAGCATGGGTTATTTCACAAAATATTAAACTTGGGGATTGAATTATAATTTACCCAAATTTTTATGTTTCAAATGTATTATAATTTAATTGAGCAACTTGAGCTGCTGCTATACTTGACTTGAGCAACTGCTATACAAGCTGTACACTGACAACTGTAATTTCCATCCAAGTTTCAATTGTATAGTGTTGTCTCATAAAAAGATACAACAACAGAAATGCAAGGGGTGTACTGACTTTTGTGAAACACTATTATATATTATATTATATATAATATTGTATTGAGAGAGAGAGAGATAGTGAGAGAGAGAGTGAGAGAGAGACAGACAGAAATTTCTTCAGTGTTATTTGTTTAATTTTATGGCCTTCATTCCTCAGTGTTGTTAAAATCAGGCAGAAAGAAAAGTTATCTTAAGTTTATGTAACTTACAAAAAATTGTTTAACATATCTCTACATTTTTAGATTGACTGGTACTATGTTAAACAACTAAACATACACAGACACACATTCATACCGTGAAACAAGGAGGCAACGCTGAAGCAGAGTGAGCTCTGGGTCTTGGAGCACACTTTTGATGTCACTGAGAAAGGAACAAGGACAGTCAATATAAAAAGAAAAAAGACAAAAAATTACTTTCAAAATGGAGAGAACCCAATGCATTTAATGACAACGCCTTTTATTCAGCAGTCATCTCTTCCATTGAAAACCATAGCATTAGTTTCATTACTTACTCTTCACTACAGGGCTTATGCAGCTAACACTATCTAACTTGAAAATAAATTAATCGGTTAGCATCACCTTGCATAAATCACACACAAAACACAGAATCACGGAAGCCATTTCTGTAGCATGTCAAATAATGAAACTAAAGTAAACATGTCAGTCTGACACTGTCTTACATTAAAGGCTGGATTTTAATGTAAAAAATGCTACCGTTACCATTGTATTTCAAATGTTAAATTCACTCTTTGCAAAAAACCCCTAAAAGCCCAAAAACTCCTTTGAGGGAAGAGTACCACAACTGTAGAAAGCATCTTCTGTGGTATCTTTATCAAAAATGCAGCAGCCTCAAGAGCTACAGGCTGGTGGCACTGACTTCTCCTCTGATGAAGTCACTGGAGAGGCTAGCCCTTACCCATATTTGCCCTCTGGTGAGCACATCCATGGACTCTTCAGTTTGCCTACCAGCCTGACATAGGGGTGGATGATGCTGTCATCTATCTTCTTTAAAGAGCTCTTTCTCACCTGGAGAAGACTAGCGACACTGTGAGAATCACCTTCTCTGTCTTCTCCAGTGTCTTTAACACTACACAGCCTAGTCAGCTGGAAGACAACCTGGAACATGTTGGTATGGTCAATCACCTGTCAAACTGGACACTGGACTACCTTACCAACTGACCACAGTATGAAAGGGCTTGAGACTATCTCTCAGACAAGTTGGTCAGCAGCACAGGGGACCCACTAGGAACGGTCCTATCGCCATTTCTCTTCACCCTGTACTGTAGAAGTGAGCTCACCAACCTGTCATCTCCAGAAGTTCTCTGATGACTCTGCACATGAAGTCATTTGGAGTGCAGGGAGCTTTTTTGACACAGTGGTGGCAACAGCTATCTTTTATGTTGTGGTCTGCTGTGCCAGCAGTATTTTAATGGCAGACAAGAAGCAACTGAACAAACTCATTAAGAGTTCCCAGTTTTGTCCTGGAAGTCCTCTTAGACCCAGTACAGAAGGATGTTAGACAAGCTGGCATCCAAGCTGGATAATGATTCCCACCCCCTGTATAAGACTCTGGCAGCACTGGGCAGCTCTGTCAGTGACAGGTTGCTTCATCCTAGTGTGTAAAGGAGCAGTCCTTCCTCCCTGCTGCTGTTAGACCAGCAATGCTCTCAGCAAACCTGTCCCACTCACACACACACACACACACTTAAACTCCACAATTTTCCAATACATCATAATGTGCCATACTTTTTCAATGTCCCCATGTGCCCCATGTATTTTTTCTTGCTTTTTGATTATTATTTATAGTGTTAAAACTGTAGATACTATACTGGATATACTATACTATACTTAATGTATTTCTTGTACTGAGTGTCTTGCTATCCCTTTTCTGATGGAACATTGTGAATTTCCCCACTGCAGGATGTATTTTCTCTATATCTGTCGGGGGGAAAAAAACTGGGAATAACAAAATAACTTTGGCTTAAAGTACCAATCTTTGTTTTGGGGAAAAACCTTTATGACGGGTGTAAACAATTACTCACTTAGACAGGGAGTTTAATTGCTCCTGGACCAAGCCTTTGATTTCATCCTTCTCACAGTAGTCCCTAAAATGTATACAGAGAAAATATTTGGAAAATTTAGTTTTCAAACAAAGTCTAAGTTTAAGTAAAAATTAAGTATATGGAATGATTGTATTGGGGGTCTTTATCAGTGCACAGATTACAATTACCACATTTTCCAACTTCAGGCAACATAGGCTGTACAAAAACAAATAAATGTTGACTGTTACTGTCCATACTAGGCAAAATAGGTTGCCAAAAACAAACATACTGCTTACTGCTTGGCATGATTAATTTGAAACGGCCTTAATTAGAAAATAAATAAATCTGTAACAAATACACACATAATTTTTGTGACAATGCACAAAAATAGCTGATAGGAAGGAAATGCAAGCTTGAAGTATATGACCTGGGAGCAAACCTAGCTTTTATAAGTTTGGAATATTGAGACCTGAAAAAGAGAGTGGAAATTACATTGTCTTAAAACTGACAGGATCATTATTTAAAATTATTATTTAAATGCTACCAGTACAATTATTTTCTTTGCAAATAAACTAAAAGCCAAATAATAATAAATCTTTGTGGGAAAAAATGCTATATTACCTGTAAAATGTATTGCTCATGGGGGCTTAACTTTTAAAGGCAGTTTTAGCAATATCCATTGTAAAAAGTAATATCTAAGAGAAAACTGAATCATGGCATTATTGGTTACATAATTTAGGTAAGATACAAAATAAATAAAAATCTCTTCCTCTTGTCTATTGTGACCTTGACAGGCATTGGCCTATCTTTTTTAAATACATGTTTTCCAATATATGTTCGAATCTTGCTGTGAAGATCTGATTGCACACTACTCAAGTTAAATTAATGAACCAGAAGCACAACAGTTGTGCACTCAGGAAAGGCAGCTAGCTCAAACAAACAACAAAACACTGCCAAGACAGATATTAACAGTTTTTATTGCCTACTGTAAAATATTTACATGCTGCAAATATTTAGGTCTCTTTGTAGCCTTCTGAGAGAGCCTCTTACAATAAATATTCAGACTTATTTTTTGCTGTTTGATAAAGCCTTATAAAATCTATTTATGGTACTTCTACATCAATGAAAGGAAAGAACTGGAAGTGAACTGTGCACATTATAGTCAAGATCCGGTCAATTAAAATGTGTCTGGGTTGTATGGTGGCATGGTTCAAAAACAGAGATGCAGATAATCTGCAAGCATTGTCTTCCCCAATTCAACAAAATTATACAGTGCAGTACCTGGCATGTTGAGTCCAAAGTGGCAATGATGAAGACACTAGTCTCCTTTTTACTAGTCAGTGGAGCACCACAATGACTTTGAGTTTGACTTTGTTTTAAGGTAAAAATTCTACACTGTGTTGCTTTAATATACTGCTGAAAATAATTACATGAACAATTAAATCACACATCAGATCTCAAGGAATAAAAGAAACATGTTGAAAATCTTTAATAATATAAAATGTGTAATTAGTTAAGAACAAAATTACATAAAAGTCATTGGAAACCAAAATCATCAATCCATGGAGGTTTGAATCCATGCTGCAAATCACAGAAAAATTCAATTTCCATGAATTTCACTATGGCAATTTAATATTACTCAGTAGTGTTTATGGTCAATAATTACATTCTTACATAAAGTCCCAGAGGTTCTCAATTTAACATGAAAAGGAAAAGGAATTTCACCTTGGTACCAAATCATACAACATTTAGGGTAACATCTGCAACACATGCTCAATGTGAACTGTTCTGTGAAGAGAACAGGGTGCTACTAGTAGACCTGCCAATTCTGCTGTTCTCTGACGAAAGTCAATAGAGCGGTAAGTTCCTGGGCTGTAAGTCTCCGGTCTGTGTTCTGGCCTCTCCTTAATGCTCTTGAGACTGAACATGAATAGGCTGCAGGCACCACTATATGCTACCAGTAGTGACTAGCAAAATGCAAAACTTAGAGAACAATCAGTCAGGAAGAATAAGGTATATGTATATTGCATCTGTTGTCACTTTCATTTGCACCAAAGCAGATAAATTTGATTCACAATTGCTTATGCCTTCTAACAGGGCAGATTGATATCTGTGAAGAAAAAGTGATTTTGTGTTATACCATAATTAAATGTTCCCTTTGTTGAGCACTGTAAAATCCATTTCAACTAAGGTACAAAAAGTAAAGAAAAATTGTTAACACATACACTTGAGTGATGTCCATGGTGTAGCTTCCAGACCAGGGCTGCAGAAGGAGGAAGGCTTTCAGAGTGAATGCAGCACGTGGGACCAGTAGGTATGGACACCACACTGGATCTGCGTTTTAATGTAAAAGACACAGTTAGCTAAAGACAATGAGAAAATCTTATCACTGGGTTTTGCTGTATTATTGTAAAGTGATGACTCTGATCTCATTTATGCTTGTGCATCTCAAGAACTTTAAATATCAGGAAAAAGTTTTTGTTCAAAATTTAATTCAAAAAGGTAAACTCATTTTTATATTCATTAAACATTAGGTTTCATATTTCATGCCTTTTTTGTTTTACTTTTTACTCAGCTCATGAAAATCAGAAATCCAATTTTGCAATTATTAGAATATTTCATATCAAAAAGAAAATAATGTACAATACAGAAATGTCCAACTTCTGATAAATATGTTAATTTATACACTGACCCTTTACCATGAAATACTGCATCAACATCAGCTTGTGGCACTGATGAAAGCTGAAGGTTGCTTTGATAGTGGCCTTCAGCTAAACTATATTGATCAAGATGAAAAATTAAATAATTGTTTTGGAAGGATTGAGTAGAAAAACCTATCTTTCAGTATTTCCAATGAGTGGCTAACCTGTGTTCTTTAGGTACTATAGGTTCTATTGGTAATAATCCAATATTATAGATATGTTGAGTATTATTTGTCTATTAACTTTATTTATATGTTTTTCTAGCAAAACACATTTCATGGATGAGTTGCTTCTAGTACATAATACATCAGTCATTTTAGAAAATGGATGTGCAACAAACTGGCATGACAAATATTTTTTTTTTTATTGTTTTACAAAGTTCTTTTCTCATTTACCAAACATAACTTTGTATGATCTTATTAGAGGTTGACATATACAGTCATGTAAAAAAAAGTCAGGACACCCCATGAACACATTTGACTAACATATTAAAAGCATGGACATTTGTTCTTCATTATATTTACACTGAGAAATGGGGGTAACATAACTAAACACAAACAACTGAATAAATGCTGCTTCATAATAATCTGTAAAATATGAACATCAGAAATGCAACATATTAGTACAGACTAGTACAGACATTTATTTGATCTTTGTAATAGTGTATGATTGACCATACAAACTAGTGAGTATGATTGAATTGCTATGGTGAAATTCATGGAGCGTTTGCCTCAGTAATATGCAAATAATTTAAGGCGTATTTACAATGAGGAAAGGTTGAATGGGATGCCTTGAAAAGTTAGTAAGTGATATTCAAATAATGTACAGTTAGAATTTTCACAGACACTAATTCTGACTGATTAAAAATACTAAAAAATACTAAAAAAAAAGAAAAGTTAGGGAAGGTTCTGGTGTAACAGATGCACCAAAATACTACTACTACATATCCCAAATACATGACGATTCTGATATTAAAGAAATTAATCAGTATTTATAACAGTTATAAATCTTGTTAAAGCATAAGAACAAAACTTTATTCAATTCCTTAACTTCTTGAATAGATGCAGAAATGGTGGCAGAACTAGACAACCTCCACTACATAATATCCTCACACCAACTGAGATGCATGGAGGTGCAATGTCAGGGTTGAGGTTACATTACCATAATCTGAGATCGAATCCGTTATGATTTCTTAATAGCATCAGAAAAAAATTAAGGTAAATGTTAGATTATCAGTCCAAACCCTGAAGCTTAAGCAGAGGTGGATCAAGCAACATGACAATGGCCTAAAACATTCCAGCAAAATCCACCAAACAATGTAGAGTTCAGCAATGGGCAAGTCAAAGCACAGTTCTTTTGTATTGAATGTGGGGTTATTTTAAATTAGTAGGAGGAACAAAATTGTGTTTTATTTATATGACAAGCAGTGCTTCCAGAATTATAGGGTATTTCAGGAATTGTACAACAAATGTTCTCCTTTCAGCTGGATTGGAGCTAGATTAAAATGTGCAAAGGTACCAGTTAGATCCTGCTCATCCATCCTATAGCTGGCAGACTTCATGGCCATCTCCAACACTCGCACACAGCCATCATCAGAGGCCAGTACCACCTTGTCCGAGGTACACCAGTCAATGTCCAGAATACGATAATTCACATTCCGGCCCACTCGAATGCTGCTTACCATTTGAACCTGCGTAAAATTTATCACAATCATTTTTAAACCATTTTAAATGGCACACATTTTGGTTTTCACAAAGTTTGCAGCCTCAGTTTTTTTTTAGAACCTTTCATCAGATGTTTATATGGTATAAATAAGTACAATTATAAGTACAATTTAAACTTTTATTGACAGATACAGTTTAGGCAAAGACTTAATATTTATAGTGTTGACCCTTCTTCTTTGAGACTCCTGCAATTGGCCTCAGCATGCTGGGTATCAAATCAAATCAAATCAAAATTGATTTTTATAGCGCTCTTCACAACTGAAGTTGTCACAGAGCAGCTTCACAGAAATAAAATTAGTAAATACATAAAAAAGGTTAAAACAGGAACAAAGTATAAATGACAGATCCCCTAGTGAGCAAGCCAAATGGCAACAGTGGCAAGGAAAATCTCCCTCAGCTGATGAGGCAGAAGAGCTTGAGGTTAGAAGGAGTCAGACGGCAGCACCAACATCCCAGTTTACCATAAATCCCTATATCCATGAACCCCTGGATCTGCAGCCTGCTAAGACATTAATTAACAAATGCTACACTGAACAAGTAAGTTTTCTGCCTATACTTGAAGACTGAGACTGTGTCTGAGTCCTGAACATTATCTGGAAGCTGGGGGGCTTTGTGAGAAAAGGCTCTTCCCCTTGCTGAAGCCTTCTGAATTCTGGGAATTCTGTGGTCAAATTTTCTAGTTTTAGTTAAGACCCTGGCTACAGCATTTTGAACTAACTGAAGTCTGTTTAGGTTCCTGCTTGAACAACCTGACAATAGTTCATTGCAGTAATCTAACCTTGAGGTAATAAAAGCATACACCAGTTTTTCAGCAGTGTGAAAGGATAGGGCCTTTCTTAACTTGGTCAAATGATAAATCTGAATCAATTAGAAAAGCAGTCTTGCAGGACTCCCAGAGCTTATCAAGATTGTTTGGTTTCATCTTCCAAGCCTCCTCCTTCATCTTCCCCCAGACATGCTCAATAATCTGGTGACTGGGCTGGCCAATCCTGGAGTACTTTGATCTCCTTTGCTTTCAGGAACTTGGATATGGAGGCTGAAGTATGAAAAGGAGCACCATCCTGCTACAGAATTTGCCCTCTCTTGTGGTTTGGAATGTAATGGGCAGCAAGAATGTCTTGATACTTCAGGCTACTGATGTTGCCATCCACTCTGCAGAGCTCTTGGACAACCCCATACTGAATGTAACCCCAAACCATGATTTTTCCACCAAATTTGACTTGTAACTTGTTTTCTGGGTGAATCTTGGGACCATGCGGGTTCCGACTGGTATTCAGCAGTATTTGCGGCAATTAGGATGTAGTTCAATGGATGATTCATCAGAAAAATCAACCTTCTGCCACTTTTCCACTGTCCATCCTTTCTGTAAGCTGTGGGCCTTGGCAAGTGCAACACAATTGTTTTGCTGTTTTCTGATAACCATTTCGCCCATGGAGACCACTGATAGAAAGTATTCGACAAACAGTTCTTGTAGATACAGCATTTTCTGGTGACCAGTTGTACTTATGATACATACTTATGATTAGTATTATTAAAGTATTATTAGACTTATGTAGCTATGCTGCAGTTGAAAAATGGCTAGCCCTGGACTGTCGAAGCAACAAACGCTCCTCTGGAACAGTTGTCTTATGGGGGCTGTCTGACCTGGGCTTGTCATGGACTTCACCAGTTTCTTGAAATCTTTTTCTTATCCTCTCCACTTGACGTTTGGATACATTAAAGATGTCTGCCACCTCAGCAGCAGACTTGGTCTTCAAGGTCTTGATGATCAGCAGTTTGGTTTGAGGTTGAATCTTTGGCATGTTGTCAGAGGTCAGGCTGTACTTCACCTGAAAATCTGGTGTGCTGGGGATCTTTTTAAACACAACTGTGAATGTGTTGATTACATTGTTTGTCCCAGGTGAAGCTCTAATCTGTGATTGGTTGAATCATTTAAAGACAGGGCACAACTTTTGTCCTTGCAAAAACAGATGTTATGGGCTTTACTAAGCTGTGGACATCAGAACACTTTTTGACAATTTCATTTTGCACCCAGTTATTAATGTGAAAGCCCTTGACATTAAAGTGAACCCTTTATTGTAATAATTGACTGATTACAAATATATATATATGTTTACCTCAGTATGTAGATAGATATAGATCGAGTAACTTCCAAATAGCATTGCAATCTGACATTTCCTTCTTCAAAAAATATATGTAATAAAATTATATATTGTTGCTCAATTTATTTTAAATATATTATTATTTCATTATTTAGTTAATACGTCAAAGGGCATTCATGTTAAATGCCGGTTTGGTCAGACTAATTAACATTGTGAGACTATGAACATGAATGCAGGAATTTACATAGAAGTGTTTTACAAATGATTTACATGCAAAAGCATTGTGTCTTTAATGAATGAGGCACACTGTATGTGGAACTAAGATATATACATGGAAAGGCTTTTCTATGCAACATTCTGATATCAATGTTCCTACCAAAATTGGAGAAAGGTTGTAGAATTCACAAAAAATGCTATGAAGTCATCTAGGCACACAAAAAATGTGAAAATAAAATTTAACAACATTGTAAGATCTAAATGAGTATGCCAATTTCCTTGAGTTGTCAAGCATTCCACAGGTAACAAATATGCATTTGAACCATGAACCATGCTATAGAGCTGATGAGACGGAGGTATCCTGATAGATGGAATACCTGTGGAATGTTTTGCAAACATTTTATCCATTAATTAATTAAAAACAAGCTCTATAAGGATCTCAAACCATTTAGTGTTAAATATTTACAAAAACAGAGAAATCATGAGGAGAGAAATGTAGGAACACCGCACACACGCACTCACTCCAGCATAGTAAGTATTTTCACAACCTCTCAGCACAAAACTACTGTATGTACAGTAGTGTTCAAAATAATAGCAGTCCAATATGACTAACCAGATTAATCACTGTTTTTGGTATAAATTATATTACCACATGACAATTTACCAGTTGGTGCAGTAGATTCTTAAAAAGCCAACAGACTCAGCATTCATGATATACATGCTCTTGAGTCTGTGTATTTGAATAATTAATTGAAAGGGGTGTGTTCAAAATAATAACAGCGTGGAGTTCAATTAGTGAGGACAATCATTCTGTGAGGAAACAGGTGTGAATCAGGTGGCCCTTATTTAAGGGTGAAGCCAGCACATGCTGTACATGCATTTCTCCTTGAAAGCCTGAGAAATATGGGTAATTCGTGACATTGTTCCAAAGAGCAGCGAACTTTGATTGGAGAGGCTAAGACTTATAAAGAAGTGAAGACAATAATAGGTTGTTCAGCCAAAATGATCTCCAATGCTTTAAAATGGAGAGCAAAACCAGAGAGATGTGGAAGAAAAAGCAAGACTACCATTTGAATGGATCAAAGAATAGCCAGAATGGCAAAGGCTCAGTCAATGATCAGCTTCAGGATGATCAAAGACAGTCTCAAGTTACCTGTGAGTACTGTGACAGAAGACGCCTGTGTGAAACTAATCTAGAGTCAAGAAGTCCCCACAAAGTCCCACTGTTAAAAAAACCCCATGTAGTTAAGTGGATACAATTTGCCAAAGAACACATCAACTGGCCCAAAGAGAAATGGAGAAACATTTTGTGGACTGATGAAAGTAAAATTGTTCTTTTTGGGTCCAAGGGCTATAGACAGTTTGTCAGACGACCCCCAAACTCAAGCCACAGTACACTCTGAAGACAGTGAAGCATGGTGGTGCAAGCATCGTGATATGGGCATGTTTCTCTTACTATCCCTATACCAGGGATCATGGACCAGTTTGTGCATATCAGAATACTTGAACAGGTCATGATGCCTTAAACTGAAGAGGAAATGCCCTTGAAATGGGTATTTCAACAAGACAACGACCCTAAACACACCAGTAAACGAGCAAAATCTTGGTTCCAGTCTAACAAGATTGAGGTTATGGAGCCAACCCAATCCCCGGACCTTAATTCGATTGAACACTTGTGGGGTGACATCAAAGATGCTGTTGGTTGACTCTATGCAACACAGATGTGAAAATAAATTCTATATAAGTAAGTTCTATAGTTCTATAAAATAAGTTCTATAAAACTGTGGTTATTCAACTAAATATTAGGTTAGTGATTCACAGGAATGCTAAATCATAAAAATGAGTACATAATTTGAGTTTGTAAAGACAAATGCAGACACTGCTATTTTTTCGAACAGCCCAATGTTCATTTGTTATTTTGTGTAAAGTAGTTACAAAATTATATATATTTCTCTACATGTTTTGATTTGGAAAACAGTATGCAATGTTCCCAATGCATGGAAATAAAATCTACTATAAAGATTTTGTGCTTAACTCATGTTTTTAAAAACACTGCTATTATTTAGAACAAAACTGTAAAACTGCACTTTAAAATAGTTATTTTTTTCCCCTTAAAGTTTAGTGTTTATACACTTGTATGTGTTTTAAGGTTTCGAGTAATGATATGTTCACCTACTTTTTGTTTAATTTTGTAAAAAAAATGTTTTACACTCAACAAGAATGAGTGTGGACAAACTGCTGCAGGACGATAATGGAGGTATACTGTATATAAACCCATAGATATTAATTAAAAATACAGAGAGATTGTTTTTGCTGCACAGTTGTTTTAAACCATATGGCTTAGACAGTGCATAAAAAAGAAAAAATCTTTGTACTACACATACTATACACTAAACTACATCAAACTACATACTATAATAAACTCTATTAAAAGGTATAAGAACTTGGCTTTCTATGAATGCTCATTTTTACTATAGACTGAATTATCTCTGAATTCAAATATAAATAAATGTATTATTTATCTGTAATTGAACATCAACTGAACTGAAGCCTACCTCTTTAGTATCCCACACCTCAGCTCCGTCAGTGTACATCACCAGCAGCTTTTGGTTGCCTTTCCCAGGAGCAAAGCGAATTTTCTTCACCCATCCCCGATGTGTGGGAATACCTCTACATTAAAAAATTAAAGGCATATGTAGTACACATTCAAAACACACAACAGTATGTAGGTTGAATTCTTAAACAAAAGTTTCCTAAGAACAATGTGAATCAACATTGAATTCTAAATATATTTAAAGAATATTACATACCTGGAGAGACGGGCCTTCAGATCCCAGAAATTCAGATTTCCATCCACGTCTCCCAAAACCAAAGTATCTCCTTTCCATGCAATACAAGCAATGCTGCCCATGCTACCCTACAAGAGAGCAGATGGATTTGGGGGGGGGATCTAAATATTCTAGCCAAGCCAATGTAAAATGTATCATTACTACAAAAGAATAATAACACAAAAAATAACAATGAAAATTCAAGCTTCCTTTGAGGCTGATATCATACTGGGTAGATTATTCTGTCTAAAAACACACAAATCAATAGGTACACAATAATTGTTTTGTTTGTTTACCACCATCAGTCTCAGTGATCAAAAATAACAAAGAGAACAGCTTTCCACTGTTGCCACTGATCATTATCACTCAAACAGTGCCTACAACCCTGCAGTAAGAAACTCTGGAGTAATGCTTCATAAAAAACAAAAATCTCAAAAAATAATAATTTACCATTGTCAAACTCTACTACCATCTACAGTAAAAATGACTTTATATAGGTGGCACTATACTTATAAATCATAATAACTGTATATGTAAAATGACTGGGCCATTTATAACCATGCATAATTTCAGGCTACTCAAACTAAAAATTACCAGATCCAATATATATAGAGTAATGGTCAAAGATGCCTCTTTCTGTTTTCTCCCATCTTGTGAAGAGTTATAGGAGAAGATTAAGTGCTGTCTTGTTGGCAAAAGGAGGTTATATAAAGTACTAACACCAGGGCTGCCAATAATTGTGGCACACATGAAAAGATTTTTTTTAATGTGTGATTTTTTCCCAACAAATACAGGCAATTGAAATAAATCTTAGATTATTTTTTTTTAAAGAATTTAATAGAAGCCAAAGAACACTTCTTAACAAGGGTTGCCAATAAATATTGATGGCTCTGTATATACTGTTTGTCCAATAAACAAATGTTTGTTTATACATCATTGTTTTCTGTATATGTCTGTTTTTTCTTAACAAATAATTCTGAATAGTAGTGGTCACACCACAGAATAATTCTTAGGGCCCCAGGGGAGTCCAGAACGACTCTGGCTACAAAATCACCTACTCTAACTTTAAATGTTATCTACAGTTGAATTTAAGAGAACTGTGAATCCACCATGATTGTGCAATGTTTGACACATACAGTGCCATACAGTGCCAAATAATGTTTCCATCCTCTTCAAAATGAATTTAACAGATGCCTAAATATCACAAACACAAAATATAAGTTAGCTCAGTTAAATTATATTCATTTTAACATAATAAAATATTATTATATGCCTACGTTTAATATTTTGTAGAATAATCCTGGTTTGCAATTACAGCTGGTAATCATTTTATTAGACGTCTTACTCTGACATGTGTGCTTGAGGCAGAACCTCACCTTTTTCTCACATATAGGCAAGTCAAAGGTCTGGAACAAGGCTGATGCAAACAGAGTTACAGAGGTACAAAATTGGGGCTGGTACTCCAGGGTGGCTCAGGCTAGTGCCTTAGTGGTGAGGATAGTGGGGTGAGATAATTGCATCATTGCACGGTCAGATAGAAAGTGGCAGGCCTGTTGCTCAAACACCAATGAGCATTGCATGAGGAACCACCTACAGCCTCCTACTTCACCACTATAACACTCTGGTAGCAATGGCTCTGCATGTGGAGCCACTGCCATGCTATTTAATTACTTTCTTTTAGCAAAATTTTACTCTTTTTCTAACTCTGTCTTTACTTCTCACTGGCACAACTCTTGTCCTCATGTTGAACAATGGGAACTACAGACTCCAATGATGTTTGAAAGATTAGAAGCAAACCAAGCCAAGTATCTTGGTATCTGAACAACTGAAGCAATGGAGCACACCTTTGTAGCCAAATGTTGAAACATTGAAACATTTGAAATGTGTAATTTCAACATGGTGAATTCAAAATATCCTTCCATTCAAGTCAGAAATGTGAATTTTAATCACATTTGATTTTATTTGAAATTTTAAACTGTAGAGCAGAGGCATATCAAAGAATTATGTCTTTGCCCAAAACATGGGGTTACCCATGAGGATGTCCGATATATACAATCCATAACCAATACCCAGCTTATCTAATCAGTAATATATTTAAGTAGATCAGGTGAGCTGCTGGTGAAACTGAGTGAATCCATACTGTAACATAGAAGGTAGCAACTAACCCTGTATTCTTCCATCTAACACAACACTTTATTTTTGTTTAATTGCTTACATTCTAATTTGGTATATTCTAATCTAATGTTAGACAACAGTCATATAGGCTGCCTAAGAGTTTTGCACAGTACCATACATCTAACTTAATCTGTAGTAACTACTCCTGAGAAGCAGACAGAGGCTCTATTTGGCCTATACTTTGCCTTGTATCTTAATCATTTTATTTATTTATTTATTCTAAACTTTATAGTAGCTGTTTGCCAATGCAACAAGTTTTGTTTCTGAAAGCATCATCAAGTATTTGTTTAATTATGGTTGGTGCTGAATTGTTTTCTTGCTCAGAGTGTGGCACGTTTGGTTTAAACACAATTTGTACCTTAGGGAGAGACAGCATCCTACATTGGGATTAACTGGTGAGGTCTTGGTAGCATAGCTGGAAAGCTAAAGCTAATGGTAATGCAAAAGCTTTCCCAACTGAACACCGCTCTTACAGATTTTCCCCTGTAAAAAAGTTCTGGTAATAGGAAAAAGTTAAATACTCTTTAAGGAGCTCCAGCAACAGTTAAGAGTAGCCAGAGCCTCAGACATTAGTAGTATGTTTGTAGCCAGTGTGGCATATTTGTAGGTAATGATTAGTGGGCAATGATATTTGTCTGAAGCTGATATTCACTTGTTACTAAAAGTTTTATTTAAGAGATGATTAAACTGGCCAATATGATATCCAATGTTGTAATTTGTTCTGGTCCTATCACAACGTGGCACAGTACTAAAGCTTAAAGCACACATACAGCACTGCTGGATATCCAAGCAATATTTGAAAATTAATGTGGGCTTATAAAGTTTAAGGGCAAACCTTGCCTTTATGTAGGGATGGTGTCCACATGGGGTGGGAGGGTGCCAACTTACTTTCATGCAGCATAGCCTATAATCTTGCATTTAGTGGGCAGAGTAGGATAAACAGTTGCTGACAACGGGACCAGGCTGCAGTCAGTCAGGCTAACCCAGCCTTCTGTGAGCTGCTATGAGGATTCACATTGGTTCAGCTACATTGTGTGTGTGTGTGTGTGTGTGTGTGTGTGTGTGTGTGTGTGTGTGTGTGTGTGTGCGTGTGTGAAGGAATCATATCTAAACATAGGAAAACTAAAACAACCTGTTTTAACTTAATCAATATGCAGTCACCACACTGAAGTAGTATAAGCAAACTGCTATACATAAGATAAGTACTGATACTGCTAAGTATAAGATCACTCCAGCAGCCATTGTGGATGAAATTTTAAGTGATCAGAAAATCATTGTTTTTTTATTAGACCTGAAAACATCTAGCACTAACTGATGCCACCCCTGAAGAATATAATTATGTACACAGCCCATGATTACCAGACACAGAGGAGGTTGAGTATATACAATTTAATTACATACTTTCATAAACATGGTGACATCTTTAATTCCTCTGAGATTCTATCCATTACCACATCTAATCTGGTCACAAACAAGAATGCATTTTCATTTATTAGTATTAACAGCCCACCAGGGCCCTATTTAAATTTTTTCAACATTTCAAGGTTTTAACATTCACACCGCAAATTACATTAACCCAAGAGTGTGCTTGATGCATTCCTTGCTGTTGGTCCATGCACCATAGCTGCCAACCCATCTCCAACACACCTAACGCTACCTCAACCTAAACAATGGATTAACTCATTTTGGTGCTATGATCAACAAAAACTTAATTCTGAATGATTTTTTCCCTCCCTAGTGGAGGTTTGGGTCCTTTAGTTGAACTCTCTCCCACACACTGTAATTTTATTAACACTCCCATTACTGGACATGGTGGAGGACTGGCAACAATTTCAAAACAAAGTTGAAAGTTGATACCTTTTCATCTTTCAAAATACAATTATGCCAATTAAAACTTTCAAGTCCATTGTTCTGTGCTATAGTTTACAGGCCACCAAAAACCAACAAGAGTTTCATGGAGGAATTCTCAAAATTCACTTATGTCACACCCCAACTTGCAAATTTTACTGGAGATTCCTCAGAGACTCCTTATATGGTTGATCTATTCAATTCTACCTGTCCTGACATTCTTGATGCAGCTGCTCCACTAAAAACAAAGAGATCTAAAGTGAACTCTCAACCATTTCTGAAAAGGTAGACACATGCACTGTGGTAGGAAGGCAGAAAGAAAATGGAAAAAGGACAAGCTGCAGATCTCATACTGCATATAAAGAGAGAATCTGGCTAAATATCAGTACACAGTATAAAGGGCCAGGGCCAAAATATACCTATCCTCCATTATCTCCAAGCATTCGCACATCCCCAAAGTGCTGTTTAAAACAATTAACATAGAAGTGAACCCAAAGCACAATGAAATAACTGAAACATTGGATGAATGGTGTGAAGAGTTCTCAAATTTGTATTTCTTAAGTTGATAATATATGATATTGCATTCCACCTGCCTTCCTGAGTCAGTATCCCTGTTCCATCTATCTACTACTGACTCTTTGGACGTGATTCCCATATATTTGTTAAAAGATGTGTTGCACTTTGTAGGCCCCAGCATCTTATCCATAGTAAATCAAATTAAATCAACATTTATTTGTATAGTGTTCGTCACAACTGAATTTGGCAGTGGTAAGGAAAAACTCCCTCAGAGCTGGAGGAAGAAACATGGGGAGGAACCAGGCTCACTGTTTTTTTTTTTTAGAACATATTAATGAAAATATTAGTGATATGATTTCATTGAAAATGAAAATTTTCATAACATACCATTTGTGTGTAGAGATCTGGAACTGAATTTTCACTCTCTACTGGTATGTAAGCCCACAGTTAAGTTACTTACTCTCATAACTATAGTACAATAATAATAACACAATACACAAAACAAAACCAACCCGTCACTAATTCACAATACTTTGCATTATGATTAATAATTGAATAATTGATCTATGGTTCAAGGAGTTGTAGACATTGTAGTTCACTTCAATGCCTCACACTCCTGTTGTTTTCCCTCTAACTGAAGCATTATGACTTGCAGACTACAAAAGTGGATAAACCCCATGCAACTGGTGAAGAAACCAGTGGTAAAAGAGACAACATATGATGTCTAAGAGGTCACATCTATTCTCATTTGTAAAAATGCATGCGTGACACTTTTTGAGATACTTTTTGAGTTTGAGATATACTTAAATGTCAACTAAATATTCTTCTTCAAACCTCAGCAATCTCAGATTATTACCAAATTTCATATGAGGTACATCTAAGTCATAATATACAGTATGTACATCTGTATGAAGTGCTGAATAACAATTTACAGCCCTACAATTTACATAATAACAGAAAATTCACTTGTTATTTTAGGCTTACAGATTCAAGGTTTCATGGTAAAAGGGAATTGTAGTAAACTGATATATTTGGGCTGTCATCCCACTGCTTGCACCCAATCAGTGTTTCAAGTTACTTGCATGTCTATGTTACCTTCTGGTTCTCTTCTTTTATTTAGGCTGCCTCAATAGCCTAGATAAATTATTTTTATTTCTTTCTTATTTTTTTTCTTAGTTGCTTAGGAGCATTTTCCACATCAGAATTGCATTTCTCTACATTTGTTACTTTTCCACATGATAAGAAAACATTTATTTGCACTTTTGATATAGTTTATTACTTTTCATATCATTAAGCTTGTACATGGTCACAGCCCAAATTTCACAAAATTTGGGTTGGGAGCAAGGGAGAAAGGAGAAAGATTAAGGAAGCAAAAAATTCAATGTAGACACATAAAAGCACTTGTGTGTGCCTGTGAACACCTCTGCCTGTATGTGAGTTTGTATGTATACTCACATCAGGAGGGATGCGTGCTCCATCCTTCACAGTGTTGCCCTCTACAGTTATGTGGTAGACCTGGCCATCTGTGTCAGTAAACACAAAGTGCTCCCGAGCAGAAATGCCCTGGTTTGTCTCTGCTTTGCTCTCTGCTTCTTGCAACAGACTGAGACAGAGAAAGATACAGAGTGGTCTTACATCCACAACTGAGAATCACACAGTTTGTATATAAGTTGGGAACTCAACATGTTTTCTGCATGGGGTCACTGTTTCTCACTATGACATGGGGATGCCCTTGTGATCTGACCTGATAACGGAAGACTCTATGCTACTCTGCTCAGCATCAGAAAGAGTGGTCTGTCTGGCCATGGCCTCTCGTGCTGCCATTTGTTTCTTCTTCAGACTCTTGAGGTTGTGAGAAGGAGACCATTCCTATATACACACATGAAAAGGAAAGTAAGTTTTCATCAAAACATTTTGTCAACAAAAATATGAATGCACAGGTGAAACACAAGGTGAAATATCAATCAATTAATTTTGATTATATTTTTTGTCTTTTTGGCCAACAACATAGAATTCAGCTTTAGACAGATAGTTAGACAATGCACACAAAGAACAGGATGAAAAAGTCTTACTTAAGCCTTGTTAAGGCACATAATAAATAAGAAATATATTAAAATACAAAAAATCCCTAAAACTACTGAGCTACAGAGCAAAAATATGCTATTATGATTGATAAGTATGTACAATATAGAAACAATAAAGTACCAATGACAGCATTTTTTCTCCTCCATTCAAATCCAGGAGGGTAGCTGTACCACTGGCTGTAAACTTTTAATTGATGTTATACATTAGGATCTATGGAGATGGAGTTGTAACCTTGAGATTTTCCATACAGTTGCACAGTTTTAGTTCTCATATCCTCAACAATAAATCCAATTACATCTGTAGGCTGCATCTGTGGCATATTCTACAACTGGATGTGGTTGCCACTTGTGGTTGGCAAACAAATTCAAGCATGCATTTGACAGTATAAACATTCACCAATCAGGGTGAAACTTGGATGAAATCTGTCTAGGAACTTCACTTTCTGTTGACCAGTGAAGTTTCAAAATAATATACAAGAAATTCAACTCTATCTAATTATACAATTATATATATATATATATATATATATATATATATATATATATATATATATATATATATATATATATACACACACAAACACACACTCATTACAGGAGTCTCTAAAACTCGGCTTGCTGGGGTCACATTACCATTTTAAACTTTTAGTTTCTGGCCATGTTCAGACAGCCTATGAGACAAGTCATACTTTTCTAGCAATCCTATGAGCAGTAAATAAAATTTCTTTGGGTTGTGCGCTAAATGGATCCAGTTTCTCACATTAGTTTTACTAAGTAGCAGTAGAAACAATGAGTTTCTGAGCTGTGTTTTAAATTCTATTCTAAATAATAATTCAATTTCTATTCTATTATAAAATTCTATTCTATTCTATTAAATTTATTAAACTCTCTGCCCTGTCCATGTAAAAATTCTTGCATACAATTATAAGCCTCCCATTAATGAACTAACATTAAATGGGAAAATATCTGAGCTGAACACACACACACACACACACAAACCATAGCAGTAATGGTGGGGAAGTTTTTGGCCATCTCACGCAGCAAGGTCCCTGTGCGAACATCCCACAATTCCAGAGGTTTGTCTCTGAAGACCACCACGAGGTACTGCCTATAGTCATAAGAAAAAAACACTTTTGCATTACAGCAGTTTAATCCCATATTCTACAAGGTTGTGAATTTTTTGTATTGAAATCTTAAAACCAAGAATGTCTGATTTTGTCTTTTTAAAACCTTAGAATATCTTTAAAACAAACCCCAAAAAAACCACAAAACAACAACAACAACAACAACAACAACAATCCAATGACAAGTCCATATGTCATATGTTATGGATGAAATATAGGTCAACAGTGGAACTAATTAAAATTCCCAGCAGTGATGTATTTAAAAATGGCCATAAACCATGAATCCAGTGTTTCACACACTACATTATATCCAAATAAAATCACTACAACAATTACTACATTATAAATGTAGGACTACTGAGAGTTCAGCACATTTCAGATTTTGAAGCACCACTATGTGGTCTGAAGTCTGATGACAAAATTAAATGTGATAAGCAATCAAAACACCCAATCACAGTCATGTCTGTTGCCCCACTCTGTAATATAGTTTAATATATTTTACTGCATATGACAGGAGTATCCACTTTCGAGTTCTCAGGCACAGGAAAACATGTAAATGTGTGTGTGTGTGTGTGTGTGTGTGTGTGTGTGTGTAAGCTAAAGTAAGCAGCCACAGTAGCAGGTAAACACTAGGACCATCCACTGGGGCTGCAGAGAGGAAAGAACAAGTGTTTGTTTTTCTTGCTCACTTAAGATGTGACACTTTAATCATTTCAATTGCTGGTTCATCATTCCCCCGTTCGCCTCGAAATGCAAAACACCTGCCTATGAGAACGAAAGAGGAAGAATAGAGAGAACGAAGATAGAGGAACGTGAAAGAGAGAGAGAGAGAGAGAGAGAGAGAGAGAGAGAGAGAGAGAGAGAGAGAGAGAGAGAGAATGGAGACAAAGAGAATGGCAAATATTTATGATAATGGAAAATTATTTAATTTTGGACTCCACAGACAGAATCTAATGACACTGCAGAGACTAGTTTGTGTCCTTAAATTGTTCACACTTGCAGAAAAACACACATATTACACACATATTTGCAAAAACCTCTAATAATTACATTTTACAAATTCTTTTTCTTCAATAAAACATCTTCAGATTAATTTAATTACCCCTCAATCTTCAATCAAACTTTATTTAAACTATTGAACATATTGCCAGTGACCCTAATTTACAATGAAGCTGAGTATTACACAGTAGGGACTGAAAATTAACTATACATCTATAACCATAAGTGATTATGTAAGGAGCCTCCTGTGCCATGCCTACTAATCATGGCTATAATCAGACAAATTGAAAACCCCGCTGGTAATTTACCCGGAAATTTTCCTCCATATAGGCATTCTTTAAACATATTTTCCCTTCCAAAAAGGAGGTACTTTTCTCCTTTTCCCTCTTAGAAATAGGAGCAGAAATTCTCCCCCTTTCCCTCCTAAAGTAGGATTAGTTTTCATTTCTCATTTCTCCTCCCGCAAAGTGAGTTGATCTCTTCTCTTCCTACTCCCCAAAGGGGAGGCTATATTCTGATTTCATTTTTTTCCGCAGTAGCCATGGTTCAAATCCCACCTTGAGCAGCTCTGCTTTGTCTGCTTTTGAATAGACCACACCCGGGTGTGTTTATACACTACTTCCCACCTATGTTGTAGCCCTGTAACAAATTATTGATAAAAAAAGAACTCTAAAAAATCATTTTGTTATGTGCATTGAGAAACACATTCCATTTCGAAAAAGAAAACCAAGCTTCTGTCATAATTTAATGACCAACATGCTAATGTTGTATTTAAATGTATTTTTTTCCCTCAAACGATATGCCAAGGTACTTGTATTCAATGACCCCTTCAATTATGGATCCCTTCAGGGGAAGAAAATCAATTTAGTCATTTAAATCTAACCTATATATTTAAACAAGCAGATTGTAAGTTATCAAAAGAGAACTGCTCAGAATCAGAAGAGAAGTATAACCCAGTGACACCAGCATACAAATGTAATTATAGTAAAAAAAAAAAGTATATATAAGTATATTATATATATTAAGTATATTATAAAATAGAGGTAGGAATATTGTTGACATATATTGTTGTTGATATATTAAACAAAATCAGACCTAAAATTGAATTTTGTGGAACATATTTAGTTACAGACAGGAGATGAGATTTATGACAGGGCTACACACTGGTAATTCCACTGGTAACTGGTAAATATGAAAGGTAATTCTGAACCTAGCTTGGTTGAAAAATATTAGATCTTATCATTTCTGTTAAAATGATGGACTTACTACTTACAGTGGGGTAAAAAAATATTTAGTCAGCCACTGATTGTTCTCCTACTTAGAAAGATGAGAGAGGTCTGTCATTTTCATCATGGGTACACTTCAACTTTGAGAGACAAACTAAAAAAAAATACAGGAAATTATATTATAGATTTTTTAAGAATTTATTTGTGAATTATGTTGGAAAATAAGTATTAATAAGGTCAATAACAAAAGTTCAACTCAATAGTTTGTAACATAACCTTTGTTGGCAGAGGTTAAATGTTCCTGTAAGTCTTCACCAGGTTTGCACACACTGTAGCTGGGATTTTGACCCATTCCTCCATGCAGATAGGAGCTAGAGCAGTGATGTTTTGGGACTGTTGCTGGACAACTGCCTCCACAAATTGAGGTCAAGAGACTGGCTAGGCCACTCCAGGATCTTGAAATGCTTTTTAGGGAGCCATTCCTTCGTTTGCCTGAGCAGTGTGTTTGGGATCATTGTCATACTGGAAGACCCAGCCACGTTCCATCTTCAATGCTCTCACTGATGGAAAGAGGTTTTGGCTTAAAATCTCACAATACATGTCCCTGTTCATTCTTCCATTAACACGGATCAGTTGTGCTCTCCCCTTTGCAAAAAAAAAAAAAAAAAAAAACAGCCCCAAAGCATGATGTTTCCGAGGGAGATATGAACGGTCTTGTATGTCTCCATTTTCTTACTCCCATAGTTGATTTATTCACACCAACCTGCATGCCTATATAACTTTACTCTTCCCAGTCTGGTACAGGTCTACAATTTTCTTCCTGGTGTCCTTCGACAGCTCTTTGGTCTTGGCCATGGTTGAGTTTGGAGTCTGACTGTTTGTGGCTGTTTGTATACAGATAATGAGGTCAACAGGTGCCATTAATACAGGTAATATGTGGAGGACAGAAGAGCTTCTTAAAGAAGTTGTTAAAGGTCTGTGAGAGCCAGAAATCCTGCTTGTTTGTGGATGACCAAATACTTTTTTTTCCACTATAATTTACAAATAAATTCTTTAAAAATCCTACAATAAAAATTACAGACCTCTCTCATCTTTTTAAGTAGAACTTGTACAATTAGTGGTTGACAATACTTTTTTTGCCCCACTGTATCTTTAGGTTTAGTATAGTCTACAGAGTGATACATTTCATGATGGAGAAGTTACCACAAAGCCAATGATGTAGAAATGAAGATAGATTTGCCAGAGTCCTTTAAAGATGAAAACAGGAAAATGAAGTCTCTTTTGAATAGTTCTGAACTCTGATCATTGGTCTCAATACATGTATGACCACATTGCAGATAGAATACTTATCTAAGAAGCTGAAGAGTTGCTGTGTGATACTACTGACCTTATCAACTGGGAATTGTAGTGAATGATGGCAGAGCAGTGTTTAATATTTCTAAAATTGTCATCCACAGTGAGGTTGGTTGGTGGGATCTGTTCTGTGTCTGTTCGGCTGGCTGAAAACAACCTGTGACATCTTGAACAAGGTTAGTTCCAGTGGAGAAGGGGTGCAATGATGGGCTTGCTGTTTGGTGATAGACCAGGCAGAAGCCAGGGTAAAATAAAGCTGGAGATGCCACTCAGTTACATTGTGAAACCAGATGATAAGGAGAGGTGAATCATTTAGTTCTTCCAGGATGGAAAACCTGTTGCTCAAACCACATATTTTCAGTGGCAACAGTCCATGGTTCCATCCTATATGGGCTGGAGCAGCTTACTCTCTAGGTTTTGGTCTTTGCTCCAAGTTGATGTCAAGAATCTTCAGTCTGACAAAGGTTACTAGAATCTACCCCATTGGCAGTAGCATGGGTAGATATGAGCAAAGGGCCAAAAGATCTTCATCCTCTTTAATTTGATAAAGCATTGAGATTCTGACACCAACACAAATGTAAATAGAAGACAGCTGTGGCTTAAAATGCAGTTAAAAGTCACACTTAAAATGAGAGCTGTAAACAAAAAATTCAATTAAAAAAATAACAATATGAACAAAATGACTAGTAAAATAGTTTAGATTAGCTACATGTACATGTAAGTACATGCGTTTGCCGGTTGCACTAATTGGCAAAGTGTATTCTCGTTTTTTCAGTCACTGTGGCCCCTGGCATCTGTTCTCTTCTGAGTTTTTCTAACTTTTTTACCCTCTTGTCTAGTAGTTAAGTTTACTTTTCCGTTTACTTATCTGGGTGAGTGAGGTTATCAGTCCTGCCCCCTGCCACTGATCTTGATGAGTCAGAGCCCAGCTCCATGCAGATTGAGCATATACACGAGGACAGAGAAGTAAACATGCACTGCTATGGCTTTTAAACTAAATTCTGCATGCAAGATGTTGGAAATCAGTCCCAGAGTACACCACTTTTTACAAATGGCACGACACCACACCAAAACATCATGTGTGTGCAATCTATATGCCCTAAAAACCCAAATCTAAATCTCTCTTTTTCCATTTCCCTAATGCAGCTACAAAAAAGGCAGACCAAGTAAGCAGGATGGGCCATCACTCTCCAGAGCACCATAAAAATCTACATAACAGTCCCTCACTCTGATTGCCTCACCTGTACGCAAGTCCACATGCTGTAGCTCATTCCTCACTAGACCCATGTTGTTTGGAGCAGAGGTGGCAAAGGACAGAAAGCTGGTCAAACTAACCCACTCAATTCCTCTGTAAGAGAAGATAAAAGGGCAGAAAAAAGAGAGAAGGTAAAAAAAAAAGTAGTAGTTGCAACAGATGTAAAAATACCATACACTAAAAGTACACTCCAGTTGCTCATACAATGACAATAATTTTTCGCTCCGGTAATAAACATGTTTGTACTATAATGCATCAAAATTTGTCTGAGGTGTTTTCTCACTACAGGAAGTGTTTTGTGTGGTTTAAGAAAGTGATGATGCCTGTGAGCCATTTACATGGATCCCACCATTACTCAATGTAAATGCTATGAAAATGATCTGCTATATTCACATATTGGATCACTCTGACATTATCCACACATTGTACTGGGGGCTGGCAGAAAACATCCAGGCAATGTCTGGTACAAATGATTTAGGTTCACACATATAGCTCATTGAGGTAATGTACATTAAAGATATAGAACCAGAGCCTTCACAGAAGAATACTTTTTGTAAAAAATGCTAATCCATTTGTAACAATTTGTGATGCATACTGATATACTGCTGATATACTGTATATGTATATTTTTTTTCCCTGATTAAAGCTTAGGTCTGCATTGATAGCTATTGTGTAGTGCATCCAGAAAGTAATCGCAGTGCTTCACTTTTTTTTTCCATTTTGTTAGATTACAGCCTTATTTCAAAATTGATTAAATTCATTTTCCCTCAAAATTCTACACAATACCTCATGATGACAGTGAGAAAAGTTTGTTTGAAATCTTTAATTTATAAAAAGAGTAAAACACAAAAATATAACATGTAGATAAGTATTCACAGTCTTTGCTTAATTCTTTGTAGAAACACCTTTGGCAGCAATTGTAGCTTCAGGTCTTTTTTTAAGTATGATTCTACAAGCTTGGCACACCTGGTTGTGGGAGGTTTCTCCCATTCTTCTTTGCAGAACCTCTCAAGCTCCATCAATTGGAGTGTCAGTGCCATTTTATATGTATACATATAATTATATACATAATATATTTCCTGATATTCCTAATATATTTCCAGGTCTGGGCTCTGGCTGGGACACTCAAGGACATTCACAGAGTTGTCCTGAAGCCAATCCTTTGATATCTTGGCTGTGTGCTTAGGGTCATTGTCCTGGTGGAAGATAAAACATTGTCCCAGATTGAGGTCCAGAGCAGTCTGGAGCAGGTTATCATCAAGGATGTCTCTGCACATCGCTGCTATCATCTTTTCCTCAACACCCGATTAGCCTGTGAAATTCCTGCTGCAGAAATCCATCCCCACAACATGATGGTGGCAGCATCCTGCTTCACTGTATGAATGGTACTGGCTAGGTGATGAGGAGTGCCTGGTTTGTTCCAGACATGATGCTTGGAATTCAGTCCAAAAAGTATACTTTTTTTGTTCTGAGAGTCCCTTAGGTACCTTTTGGCAAACTCCAGACATGTCATGTTCCTTTTACTCATGAGTGGTTTCCATCTGACCACTCCACCATACAAGCCTGATTGGTGGAGTACTTTGATACAACTCTGTTATTGTCCTTGTGAATCCAAATGAATATCTCTGGAAATATCTATAAATAGCTGTGCACCAACACACAATGCAATTTTTACATATTTTCATTTCTCAAGACTTATTCAAAACCTGGAAAATTCAGATGGATAGAAAGATAAATAATCTGGGAGCAGTATCATTACAGTACAAACAGAGAAGAATGTAATAATAATAATAATAATAATAATAATAATAATAATAATAATAATAATAATAATATAATAATAATAAAATATATGAAAAGTCCAGTAGGATAGGTATTGCACATTATTATTGCTCTACTTTTACCATTATTGCACATAGTCCGGCTGTGTTGTGGTGGTCAGGTTACTGGTTACTGCTCCTTCCCATACTCTGTTCTCCTGTTCCACGGACTGATAAAACATCCACAGGAATTTCCTGCAGATGTTAAAGGACCACAGCCTCCTCAGAAAGTACAGCCTGCAGTGTGCCTATCTGTGCAGGTGGACAGTGCTACAAGTCCAGTCCAGCTTGCTGTCAAGCCACAGCCTGAAGTACTTCTAAGAATCCACAGCCTCCACCTCAACTCCCTTGAGGAGAACTGGTAGTGACTTTGGTCTGGGCCTCCCAGTCTGGCCATCTCCTTGTTCTTCAAATTGTTGAGATGCAGATAATTCATGTGGCACAAAACAGATAAGTCTCTCACCAGGCTCCTATACTCAATCATCCCTGACGTACCCAACGAAGGGTGTGTCATTGTGACTGTTGTAGCAGAAGTCTGCGGTGAGTAGGGTGAAGAGAAGAGGGGCCAGCACCATGCCCTGAGATGCTCCAATGCTGTTGATCACAGTGTCAGTTGTGATGTCCTTCAGTCTGATGTACTGTGGCCTGTCAGTGAGATAGCTGGAGATCAGGCAAACAGACATCGGTCCATTAGCATCCCATTCAGTCTGTCCTGAAGAATAAAGGACTGGAAAGGCATTTAAAAAGTCCAAAAACAGGACCTTCACTGTGCCATTTCCATTATCCAGGTGTGAGTGGGATCAGTGTAGAGGATGATGTTTTCCACACCAACACCTGCCTGATACGCATACTGCAGACTATCCTGGGCATGTTAGACGTGGTGTCTGAGGAGATTTAGGAAGAGCAGCTCCAGCGTCTTCATCAGATATGAAGTGAGGGACTGCTGCAGTGATTGGGGAAAGGTGGGTTGAGGGAAAAAGAAAGATGGGGGGGACATGTGCTGATTGAACCTGTTGAAGTTCATTTTGTTCGTCCACTCCCCCCCTTGGTTATTGTGTTGTAGCCTGTGATGGTTTTCACACCTTCCCAGACCTCCCTCATGCTGTTCTCCACCAGCTTCCTCCGGTAGCTTTCCTATGCTTCCCTCACACAGCATTTCACCACCATACAGTCTTAATGAGAGAGACAACATCTGCATAGAAGTTGAGAATCTGTCAGACAGTGTGTCAGTGTGGTGGTTGATGTGGTGCAATAATACCACCAGTGAGCCAACTCACCATGTGGGAGACTGGGGTTAGATTCCCAGTCTGGGCAACTATGCTGTGCTACACCAATAAAAGTCAATGAGGCAAGACTCCTAACACTACTCTGGCCGACCTCTGTAATGTAACTAACTTTGTAAGTCGCTCTGGATAAGAGTGTCTGCTAAACGCTGTAAATGTCAATGTCATCCCCTCCATGATGGAGCTGGTTCATGTAAAAATTAATTTCCCCTTGGCAGTAATAACTATTATATATTTGGATCGTCTTTAGAATTTTACATTGCATTTAGGGGAATGTAGGCCCAAAATCATTTGCAGAACTATTTCACTTTTCAAACATCATGTTTTCAAGAATGATCTGGCCATTTGAGGTCTTACAAAAGCATGTCAAAGGGATCAGAATTTTGACTTGCTATTGCTATGAACCTCCTCAGGCCAATCAGCAGCAGCTGTGTGGGCCCTTTATAAGGACCTGCATTTTACTACATTGGCATTGGTCATTGCAAATTCCATGAAATCTGATTTCTTGTCTATTTTTTCCTTGTTGAGGGCTCATTTATCTCTCTTTGTATTTGGATCATTTATTGTCATGATTAAAATATTATATGCAAATCCATTTTACCCAATTTTCTCTCTGCAAATTTGGACATGCCAAGTCCCCAAGCCCATTTTCATCACTCTCCCCATCACACAATGCTCCTGTCACTAGGAGGGTGAGGACAAGCACATGCTTCCTCTGATACATGAGACACCAACCACTGTGGTTGCCTAGCTCTGATACAATGGCTAACAGTGTCGATCTGTGCCGACCAGCATCATATAGAGTGCAATGTGGGGAGAGCACACCATCTACCCACCCAATTTGACTCTCCCTCTGACTACCGCAGCCAATGGCAAGCAGCATGACAGCATGACAGCAGGAATTCTAACCTGCGATCCTCAGATCACAGTAGTAGCATTTTAGACCACAGAGCCACTTGGAGCCCGAAATCTTAATTTTAAATAAAGGAAAGGATTGTTTAAAAACTTTATTGTGCACTTTAGTCACATTGTCTTCATCTTATAATGAGATGGAATTTGTGAAATATTTACATGTGACAAATATGCAAAAATTTGGAAATTTGTTTAAAAAAACAACAAAAGCTTTATAACAAAATGTGACAATTATGAAAAACAACATTGTTTTAAGTTTTAATACAACTTACTTACAGATGAGGGATTTTGTTGTTTTGTTGTTAGGTTTGTCTCAATTTAGAGTTGACAGAGCAGAATTCCCCAATATTAATTAGGGCTCAATAGCTGACAGTTTTTGTTTTGTTTTTGTATTGCTTAGAATCACTCATGCTTGTGAATGTCCATTGTGGTCAAACTGGATCAAATCATGCTCAGCAGTAGATAATGTTACTTGTCTTTTGCATATTATTAATTCCAATAATTTATGATTCCAACAACATTTATGACCCAGTGCCTATATGGTCATTTGATGTTATTAAAGCTTTGGATTGACTTTAGTGAGACTATTTATGGTCCGTCTTAAGAGCATTTTGATTTTAATGCTACATTAAAATATTTTATGCAAACCCTTCAGCAATGGTCCGTACAGAAAAAATGTTCACACCCTTTTCAAATGGGACAAAGCACTCATCAAAGTGACCATTTTCAGTCCTCTTAATTACCACATTGCTAGAGCCCGTGTCCCAAACTGTGCATAACTAGACATTCATTTGACCCAATACTCCCACCATCAGATTTCCCTGTTTGTGGAGAATACTCTGCTATTTTTCATCAACCACATCACTGCTAAATTTATTAAGGAATTTTTCAGGCTTCACGATAAAATGGTATGTCTGTCCTCCTTCCATTAAACTTTTGAGTTAGACCCAAGTATGCTTTCACTATATAGTGATTAAACATTTTAAATATTTGGGGAGTAAATAAATACCCTTCCTTGAATCATATAGGTACAAATTTTAATGCTATTCTTCACCAAATTTAAATGGATATGTTCTGGGCATGACTTCCTTCTTCTTTACAGGCCAGGAATTTGCTGATGAAAATGAACATTTTACCTACAACAAATTAAATTTTAGTCATGCACTACATTTGCCTCCTCTCACCTTGATTAAAAGTATCCACTCTGCAGACATGCATGGGTTTTTTTTTTACTTTATCATCTCTATGAAATTCCTGGCATGTTAGAAGAGTCTATATTACTATCTTGTAATTTCAGAGACCTTTTTTTAACATACTGTAAATTGAAGTTAAGGCCTATTGGTATCATCTCATCTTGACAATTGCAAACAGTTATTAGGAAAATAGTTTTAAATGTAAAATGGCATTACCATTCTACAATCATATTGACATGTTATGTTATGTTTAGGTGTGTCAACTTGGAGAGTATGTCATGTCATGATATTAATGAGCTGTTTAAATCTCCCACTTTTTAAATGTATTTCCCACTCAAATCAGCTCTTCAGTCATATGAAGCACTGTGCTACCATTACACCCATTGCTTAAGACGTAACAACCAGCCTTGTTCAGCCAGCAATATCTTCATATTTTTACTTAAGGTTTATTACACCCCTTGTATTATGCCCAATTTGGTCTAAGGAATTTAAGTTGCAGGATCAGGGCCTATTCTGGGTGTAGCCAGGGAAACCAAAAGTTTATCCTTTAGAAATCCAAAAAAAAAAAACCTTAACATTTTACATAGATTTTAAAAAGTGAGAAAATTACATGGAATAAAGAAATAAAATTAATTTAAATTTCACTGAAGGAAAAACATATTTTATCCCCTAGTAAAACATCATTTAATACTTGGCAAAACCATTGTTGGCAAACACAGCAGTCAGACATTTATTGTAGTTTTTAATAAGGTTTCCACACACTTCAGGAGTAATTTTGGCCCACTCCTCTCTGCAGATCCTCTCCTAATCCTTAAGTTTTTAGGCATGCATTTGGAAACGTGAAGCTTCAGCTCAGTCCATAGATTTTCAATGGGATTGAGGTCAGGAGACTGGCTAGGGCATTCCATGACCTTGATATGCTTCTTATGGAGCCATTCCTTTGTTTTCTTGGCTGTAGTTTTGGGTCGGTGTCATGCTGGAAGACCCATCCACAACCCATTTTCAGTTCCCAGGCAGAGACAAGGAGGTTGTCACCCAGGATTTTGTGATACATGGCCCCGTTCATCTTTCCATCGATGCGGTGATGTTGGCCTGTGCCAAAACATATATTTCCATCACAATGCTTGACAGTGGGGACAGTGTTCTTAGGGTCAAATTCTGAATTTTTCTTCCTCCAAACACGTCAAGTTGAGTTGAGGCTAAAGAGCTCAATTTTGGTCTCATCTGACGAACGCACCTTCTCCTATTCTCTCTCAGAATCATTAATATTTTCATTGGCAAACTTGAGGTGGGCCTGGACATGAGCCTTCTTGAGCAGAGGAACCTTGTGTGCACTGCAGGATTTTAAACCATTACGTCTCAGTGTATTAACAATGTTTTTTTGGAGACTGTGGTCCCAGCTGCCTTGGGATCATTAACCAGCTCCTCCTGTGTAGTTCTTCGCTGATTTATAACCTTTCTCATAATCAGTGAGACTTCCCAAGGTGATATCTTGCATGTAGCTCCAAGCCTAGGTCGATTGACAACAATGTTGTACTTCTTCCACTTATATATATAATTGCACCTTCTCATCCAGCTTCTTATTTATGGCTTTGTAGCCCATTCCAGACTTGTGTAGGTGAATAATTTTGTCCCAGACAGCTCTTTAGTCTTGCCCATGGTGGAGATGTTGGAGTGTCACTGAATCTGGTGGCAGGTGGACTTTTATACAGGTAACAACTTTACTGAGATTAAGGTGTGTCAGTGGTCTGTGGGAGCCGACATTATCATGGTTTTTATGAGATCTAATTCTTATTTGTGAAATGCAAATTATTTTTCATTTAAATATTATTTATTTTTCTAGATTTTCTTTTTGATATTCCATCTCTCACTGTTAAAAAGAAGCCAGCATAAAAATCATAGACTGTTTAAATATTTGTCAGAGTACAAACTTTCAAAATCAGTGGGGGATCAAATACTTCTTTCCTCCACTGTATATGTACATATTGACACTGATATCTAAAACTAATAAAAAATGTTCAGAAAAAAATGACTGAATGTAATTTGCTATGGCTGTTTGTAGTCTTGTTTTGAGTTAACTAAACAAATGTAATGCTGAGCTGAGCAATGAGACAAATGAGGAGTGCTAAGGGTATTGAGTACTGCTGCACACCAGGTGGTGAGGGTCAGTGCTGGTATGTGCTCCCTCATTAAAACTGTGGTTTAAAGTTTTTGCATACTGTGTGCCACAAGTGTGCCAAGAGTGATACATTTAGTGTGTGCTGGCACTCATGATATGCTGGCATTCACTGCAAGGTATTTGTTTTTGGGCATTTTTCGGTTACTGACTGACTGACTGACTGAATGACTGACTGACACCCTGTGTTGAAACACACATGCAACAGCTGGCACAAAACTGCTGGCAAGTTAAACTTAGATTTGTTTAATAGATGCATTTGTCAAAAACAACTGTCTTAGTTCATAATCTGGGACTTCAACCATATTCAAACTCCACTAAATTAATCAGTACTGGTATTGAATATTACTGTATTACTGTACTGTAAAGAGGATGAAGCTGGGACTTGCTACATACTGCCAATGGAATTGTTCCACCTTAAAAAGTGTGACAGTTACATTATAGAGTCAACTGTCTTGAAGAATTATGCAAGTTCCTGGTCTCAAAACCATATTCAAGATCTGCTAAAAGTATTATTTATATATATAGTTATCTGATACACAACAAATTAAACTATAAATTAAGGTAAATTAATCACATGGCATTGAAAATTGTTTTGAAAAACAGGATGAAAATGACAAGTGGAATTTTGACATCATGTAGCCAAGCAGTTACATTAATATTTTCCAATGTTACATGGTCCAGTATTTGTATGATAACAGCCAGCTGTAACTACACACCACTGAATCTACATCTCCAAGATCTGTTTACAGTCGAAATGCATGTTCATTTTCAAATATGTATTTTCTTCACACACCCCAATCTATCCCTCACACAAAATTAATTCACTGCCAATTCCTACCCCTCTCTAAGGCTTAATTTAACTCAATTATTCTCACCTGTGAACTCCTGTTTCAAAATTGTCCAAATATAGATAGTGTGCATCTGAGATGTAGAAGCTCTTCTAAAGTTTATTCTTTATACACTCCCAAAAATATTACACACAGTATTTACTGAGGTCCTGTCTCATCATTCTCTATTCTCTGTGCAGTGCTATTTTAGGTGGTAAAACAGTAGCACCTCCAACCAATCAGTCAATGTCTGATCTAAAGCAATTTAAATTCAGCAGTTGGTTAGACAACTCTATTTAACTTTATTTATGTTGTCACAGTTTAACCATTTTTAAATGCACTATGTAGTTATGTACAGGGCTGTGCATTTATGTTCATTTGTATTTATTATTAAAAAAATAGATCATGACAGGAAGTGGATTATCGTGAAATAACAGCACAATTGTGATGAAGCCAATATTGGTCAAATCGAATTTCATCAATAGTCTGAAAAATAAATAAAGTAAAACATACATTAATTGAGCTATCTCATTTAATATGTTTTAATGTTAACATTTCCTTCCTCTGAATTATAGTTCCTTAACTAGTTTGTTGCTCCATCATAGACACAAACTCCACCCTCATTACACCGAACAACAGATTAAACTCCGTTTTGCACTCACCTTATTTCTTGTCCATTTGTCTATTATTCTAATAATAAAATACAAGCAGAGTGATTAACTTCACTAAACAGAAAATAATGTCAGAAACTACTTTAGTAACGTAAATGCAATGAGAAGAAACCAAGAATAACCTAAAATGAGTTAAGGATAACCCTATACACTGTTGATACATTGCAAATTAGTCCTTAACCCATGTTTTTTTATTTTAGTTCATTCTTACTCAGGGTATTTACATGTGCATTCATTTTTTTTCAGCTGAGTGATACAATATTTATTATACGCTTTTCAAACAATCTTTTTATCTGAACACTTGATCATTTGCACAGCATTTTTCTGATTTATTAATTTACAATTGCATGTAAAAGTTTAATAGTTACCAGTAATTAAACATGCAGCTAATTATTTAAAGGCTTATGTTTACAATTCTAACTCTACAACTGTATATCTGTACATTTTATTAGTCATATTTATACTAGTCAAAATTGTCAAGTGACTTAATGAGTAACAATACATTAAAAAAATAAGGTTGTGCAGGGAAATTCATTTTACAAAGTTTTTTATTACAATCTAACACCTTCAATAAAATTTCAACACAAGTTCTGCAGCAAACAAATTAAAAGTATAAGTTGAATATATATAAGGTACTAAACATTAGGCCACAGTGATTAGGCCATTAGGAATGTCTCAAAGTCTTAATACTTTGATTAAATATTCCAAGTTAACTCAAAATAGTAATCAGATCCAATATTGATCAAACTTAAGTACAATCACATGATAATGCAAGTGAACAGTACAGTTGTTTTTTCACCCTCAGCACACAGTCACACTGTAGCTGGTCTTGCCATCTATAACACTAAGACCAGGCAGTCAAATAAAAGAAATTATGTATAAGAGAAGGTAGCTTGGGGGGAATAACAACACTGATGATAATAGAATATGACCAATACACAAGTGATTGCCAGGAGCCATTCAGAACAAAATGACTTTTTCTCAAAAAAAGAAACAGCATTGATGTTACATTTAAGAATTTCTGTATGAGTTTCATTGAACCTTTTCCATGTAACTTTAGTAATATTAATTCATAGCAAAAATAACATTTTGAGATGTCACTTTATTGAATATTTTCATTTTTTTATTTGAATGAAATTTAAATTTGACTTTTAGGTTTTGATTTTAAGGTTTGTTTGGAAGTCACAGTTATCAGTCATTGGCTAATTTGTTTATGATTATTACTGTCTCTGTGTATTCAGAACAGAGGTCAGAATCAGATTTTACATTTATTCAGTGACTTCAGTAATGATGATAGAAAACAAATGCAATGATAGCCATGTCCCATTTTGTGTACTGTCATGTATGTGTACAGGTATAATCTCTGGTTCTGCCTGGATTGACATCAAAAATGAACTATTGTAGCATTTACAGCCAATACCTTGATGCAAGTTGTGACTTGCAAATGTGACTTGTTTTATGAAATTTAATTATGCTGGCATGATCAATGGGAGGAATGACTTTGGAGAAATGACTTTGGCATGATCAATGTGAGAACTAACATTTTTGTTTCCAATTGTTTTTCCCACCAGTGGTTTAATTATATAATTATAGTTATATAATTATAATTGATTCAATCACTTGCATAATTGTAAGGGTGCTTCTTCTCATTAACAAAACTATAATTAACGAGTATCTGTACAGATACACATGAACAGCAACTAGATGTTGCCAAGTCTAGCTTGCAGAAGCTCCGTGGCTGGAATATAAATGCTTACTTGTTAAGTTTTTGTTTTTCCGGCCAAAGACCTATAACGTTTAGTACAAAAGCTACCTGTAAGCCCTATGATATATTTTTTCTCTATGCATCTTGTGGTCTGCTCTTGGGCTGAACTTGTTAGGACAGTTTGACCCAGCCACACTGGCAGCCATTTTAAATATTCTATTTATTTAGTTAACTCAAACCCTCAAACCTCATATGTTTAAATAATAAAAGGGTTTCATGGGATGTCCTTTTTCACATTACTATACCTTAATAGAATTTGCATGTTTATGCTACTGTTTTAAAAATACTTTTCTGCATGGCTGAAATCTGCATTTCCCTGAATTCTGAAGCCCTTGCATGCTGGCTGAAAGAATGAATGTACATCACATTTCTGAGGCCTTTCAGTCCACCTCCTTCGTTTGTGAGCAATCTATTTGGTCTGGCAAAGTCATTAAATGTGGAGGCTGAACAGATATGTACAACAGAATGTTCAACCCATCCATGGCAGTAAAAAAAAAAACCCTCAGTGTGAACACACACCCGGAGTAGTTGAGCTAAGCCCACTTTTGTAAACTTTTGTTCACAGCTGTAGCTTTTACATCGTGGTCAGTTTCCTGATAAGGTACTGAATACATCTGATATGAATATATCTCATATGGCCATCATCATCAATGTTATTTTTATTACTACTTTCATTCATGTCATTTATGCTTCATAGATCTAGATTTTTCTGCCATCTTTATCCAAAAATCAACCTTGGTACCTACTCACAATAAAAGTGGTAGTCTAGTACACACACATGATATACAAACCTACTGGTTCAAAATTTCATAACATTTAATGGGTAGTGTCTTCAGCAAATTAAATTTTACTTTTATATTTTTTATATTACATTAGAATTTTATATTGTCCTTTGGTAGTTAATTGGTAGTTAACAGACTTTCCATATAAATATTGATTTGAGCATTAAAAAATAATTTTTTTGAGAGATATTATTCTTTTAACATCATAATAAAAAATACATCCCTCACCTGACTTCACAGGAATGTATGCTCAGTTCTTTGTGCAGGAGACCACTGGTCAGATTATACACCAGCACGGACCCATTGCTTGTACCTGATGGAAAGAGATGAATACTCATTTTCATTTAGCAATTAGCATCACCTAAACCTTTCCCAAAATTCTGGAATTTTAGACTAATTAAGCATTTCCAGTTTCAGAGATCCATTTTTGTGGTTGTAAAATACACACCAACAACATGTACAATAAGTCTGATAATCTTCTGTATACTCTTCTGTGATTTTGATTATGTATAACCTTGATATATGCATAACCAAGTTGAAACACAAATGTAACATGCACATACATACAGTGAAAAAACAATAAAGACTTAATGACACTGGTGTTAAAATTACTACACAAATAAAACTGAAAAAATGTCTTGATAAATACATTTAACATAAATGAAATTGTAAGAGCATTCCAAAGCCCAAGTTATTTCAGAGATAAGGTGGGTCCACAGTCCTCTGAAGACTACTAGTCATACAAATAGATTATCTGGAACAGGCTAAGGATGCTGTGTTGTGATGTTACTGGAAAGGTCCCACTTCTTGCATTTGAGGTGTGAAATTTGTGAGGGCACTCAAAGTCAATGATTAAATTTGTTTGTTGCTTTTAAAAATTGAATCAGTGCAGTGAATGTGTCTCAAGTTATTGATGTACAAAGACACCTGCCTGAAAGGTCCAGTCACTGGTTATTCAGTATTACTAGCTAGCGACCAAATGACTGACAGACAGCTAGCAAATGAGTTATAATGGCACAGACAGACAGACAGAACTTCTTGAGTCAGTGAGAAGGAGTTACAAACAACCTCCTGTACCACTTGCTACAGCAGAGCGAGCCTCCTTGATCAGTTTGTTGAGATTCTTTGTATCTACTGCAAAGATGACAGCACCCACCACAACAGACAGAAGATTGCCAATATTTTGCTACACACACTGAAGGACCTGAGCATCCTCAGAAAGTACAGTCTGCTCAACCCTTTCTTGTACACAGCCTCAGTGTTGGTCCTCCAGTACACTTTGTTGTGAAACAGGACACTCAGATATTTTTACCAGCTTAACATTTTGACCCATGTTAACAGGATTGATTTTGGTTGAGTTCTTCTTTCTGAAGTCCACCACCATCTCCTTGATCTTGGTCACATTAAGGAGCAGACAGTTCTTCGCACACCACTCCACAAAGCTGCTCACAAGGTCTCAGTATTCACCTTTTAATGATGCACAGACCACTGCAGAGCTTTCTTGTGCATCAGCTTCAGAAGAGTCTTTCTTCTGTGATGACATCCATACAGACAAAGTTGATGCAGTGTGTCAACTGTCAGAACTGTCAGACTGACCTCCCACTTCTTCAACCTCTGCAGCAATGCTGCCAGCATTTGAGTGTCTCTATTTCGAAGTCAAACTCTGGATATGATGCTGAACACGCAGACTCAAATATTTTGGTCAACCCTGGTGAGGGTCTTCTTATAGCCTATTATGTACAGCACATTATTATTTGACCAATCAAACTGCCACAGGTGGATTCCTGAAGACGTTCTGTAATGCGGATGGACTTAGAAGCCTACTGTCTCCAAGTCCATACATTGTCACCAAAACTTTGCTGCGCTACATACATCTGGGGTTATTGGCACAGTGGATGGGATGCTTATTCTTATACATACAGCCAGATTCTTGAATCCCTTTTACAAACCATTTGTGGCAATGAATGTGCTGGATATATGAAGAGCTCTTTAATGACATTATGGCCAAGTAACCTGGGTGCATGACGCATTCATCTGGGCAAACTCTAGGATGTGTGCTGGAAAAGGAAGGTATATTTGCTGGGTAATAGTGGCTATGCGCTCCATGTGTATCTGCAACTGTGCTGAACCCCAAAACTATTAGCAGAGGAGAGATCAACAATGCACACTGGCAGATGTGTATCATTGTGGACTGTGCTCTAGGCATCCCGAAGATGAACCAACATTGCAGTGGAGGCTGGCATTCACATTTCCTCATGATCTAGAGCAAAGGTACAAGGAGGAAACAAAGCAATGTGTCACAGAACTGCAATGTTTGAATACATTAGAAAGTACACCAAAGGGATTAATCCTTCAGTTGCTTGACTCCTCCAACCCCTCCATTCAAATGGTGCGTCTAAATACGCACACCACTGTATGCATATGAATGGCAACTTCAACCTCCTTAATCTAGCTAGAACACATGATCATTTATCTGACTACACGGAAGAATCTGACCTTCAATGCACCTCTCATGTGCATGAGGGCCCAGATTCCAACTACGACGAGGTGTTTTTCAGACCATACCCAGACTGAAAGACAGAGATTTTCTGTAGCTAGAGTGTAGTTGACTGACTCACAGCACAAGCTGACAGACAGCCATGGATGGGAGAATGTGGGCCCCTGGATGGAAAGGGCCACAGATGCCACCCATTGGCAAGCTAAACCAGGTGGTATCTTATACTGTAGCACCCTCAATTTATGGCGCGCCCCTACAACATGTGGTAGTACAGCGTACTGTTCGGTTGATAAGTTACACTGAACTCATGGCGGCTGTAGCACAGACATCTGACTTATTGATACACACTGACATACCTAAGTGACATACCTGAGTCACTGTGAGCAAAAGGAAAATATGATTGTATGAAAGTATGACTGATTAAACACTGTGCTCGAGTAAAATGAATCACTCCAAAGAGCGTGTATTAGCCTCGACAGTCCCAATACCCGCCAAAACCAGAGGCATTGGCAGACATTACCCCAGTGTTCAATTCATTATTGGAAGCAGGGGTAATAGTACCAAGCCCAGATTTGCCAGTGTGTACACCAATTTTCCATTTTTAGAAGCCTGAAAGGAATGAATGGAGGTTTGTGCAAGATTTGCAGGCTCTTAATGCTGCCATCCAGCCTTGTGCCCCAGATGTCCCAAACCCACACACAATTTTATCACAGATACCTCCTGAACATATTTTACTGTCGTGAATTTGGTTAATGCTTTTTCAGCATCATAGTGCATCCTGGTCAATTCTGGTCTGCATTCTCCTTTAAGGAGAAAACTTTAATTTTTACTAGACTATGCCAAGGGTACTGTGAATCCCCCACCATTTATAATATAGCCATTTGGGACAGTATCAGTTTTTTTAAACTTCCTCAAGGGGCGACACTGATCCAGTATTGTGATGATTTGCTGGTTTCAGCAAAGGATACTGACACCTGCACAGCAGCCGCATGAGCACTTTTATATCATCTGGCAGCTGAAGGTCCCAAAGCAAGCCTGTCTAAACTCCAATATTGTAAGGACATTGTAGTATTCTTGGGACACATAATTAGCCACAACAGCAGGAGACTGTCATAGGACAGGGCAGCTGCAACTGAACCAGTAAAAAAAAAAAAAAAAAAAAAAGAAAAAAAAGACAACAACAAAAAAAACCAATGCTGTCATTTTTGGGCACCTATTCTTATTGTCATAATTTCCTTCCAAATTATGCTGATATGGAAGGACCATCAGCAACCCAACTAAAATGGGTTCACAGATTCCTCTTCAGTGGACAGAAGAAGCATCCTCTTCATTCAAAGAGCTCAAAACAAATCTCCAACAGACACCTGCATTGAGCATCCCTGACCCTAGCAAACCATATACTCAAATGGTTGATGAGAAAGGAGGGTAATATGGAAACATGGAGATTGACTCTGGCCCATGGCTTACTACACAAGTAAGCTGGATACACAGTAGCACAGGGCCTTCCGCAATGTCTCACAGCAGTGGCAGCATCAGAAAAGGCAGTGCTAGCTTGTAGGCATATTGTTGCATTCTCTCCACTGCATCATACCTCATGCAGTACACAACATTGTCTTAGATCAGAGAATGTCCCATCTCTCTGCAAAGAGATGGTTGAAATATCATGTGGCCCTGCTAGAGTTACCCAACGTCACAGTTCAAAGATGTACAACTTTGAACCTGTCCACCCTCCAACCAACACCAGAGGATGGAGAGCCACATGATTGCGTTGCTCTGCTATTACTAATATGCACCCCTAGACAGGACCTATTAGACGAACTGTTTGAAAATTCAGACATAATAATGTATGAGCATGGTTCAGTGTCCAGGAATGCACAAGGCTCCAACCAGGTTGGATTTGCTTTTTCTCTGACCATGACACTCTACAGAGTTGCCCATTACCCTGATCATACGCCACTCAAGCAGCTGAATTTGTGGACCTCACCAAAGCATATGAGTTGGCCAAACACAGAACCGCTGTAATTTACACAGACAGCAGATATGCTTGGGGAGTAGTTTATGATTTGGGAGCTTTCTGGCAGCTATCTCAGGTAAACACATTAAATAAAATACCCTGATTGCTGACCTGTTGCAAGCTATACTTCTGCCCACAAAAATAGCCTTTTGCAAGTGTTCAACACACACACATAAAACAGACCCTTTCAGCAGAGGTAATGCAAAAGTAGATGCAGCTGCCAAAACAGCAGCCACAGCTGTAGCTCAGTACGCCCAACTTCCTGTCAAACATCCCCCTGCAGCCTCGCTGCAAGACATACAGACAGCAGCGACACCAGCACAAAAGGCAGGCGTCTGGACACATTTGCCCACTGGGTAAACCATGTTTACCCATGTTTACCCAAGCTGCTGTTGCTTGGATTTATTAAAATTGCTCATAATCACAGCCATATGAGCAAAGGGGGACTAGTGAATAGCATATGACAGCACTGGTATGCCAAAGGACTCACTCAAATCACTCAAATCTGCCTCACGTGCTATTAAGGGGGAACCAAAGGGGGGACAAATAGAACTCCCGAACATAAGGGACACCCCCGCAGATTCACAGACTTTGTGGAATTAACACCTGCTATAGAAAGAAATATGTGCTGATATGTGTGTGCATGTGGTCAAAGTGGGTCAACGTATTTGCAACAGGTAAGAAAGCTGTGTAAGCGGTAGTAAAGGCATTTACTAACCATAAGTAGTGACACACCCATCTTATAGTTATAGGCCTGGTTTGAATCTGCCAGAGAACAAGTGGCAGGACCTTTGGCCATGATAGACCTGTACCCTCTGTCATTTTTTGCTAGTCCTGTTTTTATAGTCTGGTTCATGCATTCTACTGCTCCTGCACTAGCAGGATGGTAGCTACAGTGTTAGGTCTATGCCTAAGGATTGATTGATGGTTTTTAGTGCTAAGTGCATGAACGGGGTACCATTGTCAGATTTGCTGTGGCAGACCCCACCTGAGAATAATCTTGGTTATAGGATGTTGCCTCTTACCATGGGCAACCGCAGGAGATGTAACAATCACCTGGCCATCATCCTCACATTGGAAGGCATTGCCCATTGGCTCATACACTGACATAAATGGGAAACAGGTGTACTGGAATGACCAGACCCATAAAAACATGATCACTCTCTGGGTAAATCAAACAACTACCTTCATGAACAATTCAGGTGCAGGACAAGTTACAGTTATGCTGACTATTAACAAGACCAGAATGACTAGGAATTGCAAATACTGGAAGAAACAGTGCCCTTTAATGTACCAAACACTACAGAGACAGAAAATCTAGCTGCTAAATGTCACCAAAATACTGCATGTATGTCAGCCATTACACATGCTAAGGACACTGATCCCCCAGGGTCCATGGCTAGTATGCCACAGTACTGCTGTATCATGAACAGTCTTGCCCCTGATGCCTAGTGATACTAGGGTAATGAAGTTGTTGTTCCTCATCGCTCTCATCTTAATTACCTTGATTCTGTTCTGTTTATGTAGAATGAGTCAGCTTATTTGAAACTGTTCAACGGCGTTGCTCAGAGAGTGAGAGTTCCCCTTAAAGTCCATGATTGTGTTTCAATGCCTGCCACATGCTTCTGACACCGGTAGTGTTAAACAGCATAGCTGGCTTTTTTATACTTCTCCACAAGACTTAAAGCAGTGGTACATCCAGAGCTGTGTGAACTTCACAGTTAATCCATGGCTTCTGATTGGGGTAAACATGAACTGTCTGTGTGGGCACAACATCCTCTATATACTTCCTGATGAAATGACTGAACCAGAATATTCATCAATGCTGTTGATGAATCACAGAACATCTCCCAGTACTTGTGATCAAAACAGACCAAAGTTGAACCTCCTTGATGGTGGGCTGTTCCTGTTTGAGTTTGAGGAGCAGGATGGAGGAGTGATCTGAATTGCCAGGTCAGGGGAGGGTTTTGTATGCATCACGAAAGATAGTGAAGCAATGGTCCGGCATTCTTTGGAGTGACTTTCTTCAGGTTGGCTTTATTGAAGCTCCCAACAAATGCAGCCTCCGGCTGTGTGTTTTTCTGTTTTGTAATCGCCTTTTGCACATTCTCAAGTGCCAGGCATCAGCCTGTGGGTTTATAGAATAGAATAAAACTTTATTGATGCCTTGAGAGGGTTCCTTCAGGGAAATTAAGGTTCCAGTAGCAAAACCTGTACAGTACAGTAAGTATAAATATAAAAATAAAGATAAAAATAATTTAGTAAGAAGCACTATATAAATATACTGAATATATAATATAGAGACTATATTACAATATACAATATAGATAATAGTGCATTATAAAAAGGGTCCTATAGGAGGGGGAATTGCACTTTATTATTCCACTTATGAAAACTTTTTTATTGCACAGACAGTCCAGTTGTGTTGTGGTGGTCAGGTTGCAGGTTACTGTTAACCGTTTGGTTCAGTTACTTTGTAGCCCTGGGCTCTCCTCCGCAGCTCCTCTGGGATTGGGTGTCGTATCCCGGCGTGTGCCTTTGTTCTCAGGGCCAGCAGCTCCTCTCTCGAATACGAGAGAAAACTGGCACCTGGTTGAATCTTCGAGGATGTAAATATCCATGGGATATATATCAGTACACACAATGTCGTCTTGAGAAGAGCAAGTGTGTGGAAAGGTTAAAAAGAAGTTAAAAAGTGCAAAAAAGCACAGAGCTACTGGGAGGCAGCCGTCTTGCACAGCACCAGGTAGGTTATCAACTTGCATACAGTACACAGTACACAGTAACTCCCTACAGTACACAGTAACAGCCACCACTCCTGAAAGTTCACTGGGAAGCCACACTGGTCTGCAGGAGATGATCAGATCTGGGGAGCAGAAAGACTGTACGTTCCTATTTGCTGATCAAAAAACATACACGTCCTCCTTTAGTCTTCCCAGAGAGCTTTCATTCCGTCCACATGGTGCAGAGAGAAACTAGTAGGTTCAATGGCTTCCACAGGGATCTCTGCCGACATTCAGGTCTCTACGAGGCAGGTAATGCAACAGTCTGTGCCTGATGTTCGCTCACTTTGTTGTCCAGTGACTGTACATTAGCCTGTAGTATGCTGGGAAGAGGTGGGTGGTGAGTGGTCTCTGGGTTTTTATGTTGGAAATCTGCTTTGTGGCCCAGTTCCCAAACACCAGACCTCCTGCCTCTTTCCCAAAGTGTACAGCGTGCACATGGCTGGGTGGCCAAATTGAATGGGGCTCCTTCTGTGTTTACAGAGGATCTGCATCATAGAACTTGAAGTCTGGTTTTCAGTGAATCATTGTCAATCTGATTTGTAGAAATGTGTGACGGTTGTAGAGGAGTGTGCTGACAACATTCTGTGCAATTAAAGTGACTTCCAGACACACAATTAACAAAAAACTACAAAAGCTGCCACACCACAGCCAATGTCAGTGCCATTTTGGAGCAATCTAATAAAAATTCAGACATATTCTTTAGAGTTGTTACAATGTCATGAATACGAATAGATGGTTTTTGTAGTTGTTTTATTACTTCTGACTTTTCTCCTGAAAATCAAACACTAAGAAATACCTTGAAATTATGTGCTGACTTCGCATTTAAATGAATTCACCCAATTTATGTTTATATAATTAGCATTTATTTGCCACCAATAAATTACAATTCATAGCCTTAACATTTATAACTTAAACAAACAAGATCCATTTATTAGAATTACTATGCTTACATTTCAATTTTTCTCCTATAAAATGAGTCAGCATTCATTCATATTAGATCTGTCATTTAGTACTTGGCACTATTATAGTTCATTTGTTCATACTATTGCCACACACACACACACACACACACACACACACACACACACACACACACACACACACTCCTGGACAGGTGAGCCCAACACTTTCTATGATAATTAAGCCCAACTGCACTGTTTTATTCCTGCTTTTATTCCTTAATGTTTATTAAATTTGTAAGATGAGATTTAAAGAGTGAGCAGAAATGACAAATTTACTTATTTACTGAAAACAGGATTGTGCTCTGGGAGTGTAGAGGAATATGCAAAACATGTGCATCCACACTAGAAAAGAGGTGGAAAAAAATACCCAGAGCAAGGAAACTCCTGGGCACACTATCTAGGAAGAAAAAAAAGCCTTTATTGAAACAGGGCAGTGCAATAAAAAATGCCAACATGTTGTGGCCTACTCAAGCCTTCACGAACACAAAAACACAACAACGCTCTCAAGCATACTTTGTTACCCAATATAGTAGACAGGCTGGTTACATCAAGAAATTGGAATATAGTGCAAAGTGACCCTGTTCTATGTTTTTCCTCTCTTTCTATTTCAGAAGAGCCCCTGTCCTGAAAGATAAATTGGTGCACAGTAAACTTGTGAGTAGCAGCAAACAGACATGGCTTCAGAAACTCTTTTTTAGATGTGGTGGGTGTAATCATTGCACCAACATGATCAAGGGTGACTCATTTGGGGACAGGTTGTCTGGTAAAATGTTCAAACTAAATTTATTTGCCAATTGCAATACCACCGTTCTTGTATGTAAACTTTAATGTGAATGTGGTTGCTTTTATATTGGTTGTACGTTCAAGGATAGATTAGCAGAACACAAGAACGCTATTGTGACTCAGAACCCGAACTATTCTATGGCGATGCACTACAAAGCAGCACAACATCCAACATGTGGTTGCAGTTTTTTGCACTTGGAATCTTCCTCTGCTTGTAAGGTTAGGCTGTTTCTTTGGATTTACTTAATTAGACTCAGTAGGAACTTTTGTCTGTCTTATCTAACCGTGTCCCTATCCTGTTAGTTGAAATCAGGTGTGGTTTTGGGTTAGTTAAGGTGTGAATTGCAAGAGCGGAGTTCCAGATTGCAATTCTCAATAAATTGAAGGGTTTGTAGGTAGAGTTGTTGAGTTGAAAGTTTTTTAATTGTTTCTCTAGTTTCAAACATATGTTTTCCCATCCCAGTTGTCACATCCTGCAACACCAGAAGATGTTACCACAGTAACAGAAACTGCAATACCAGTAACCTCAATTACCTGCCAGTTTCATCAGATTCTCAGGTGATGGTAACTGGGGGGCTCTGGAATTGCCAGTCAGCAGTACAGAAAGCTGACTTCATCTCAGCCCTGGCATCTGCACAATATCTGGACTTCTTGGCTCTGACAGAAACATGGATCACCCCTGAGAACATTGCAACTCCAGCTGCCCTGTCCTCCACCTTCTCTCTGCTTTCTCTCACTCTCCACAAAGGGTTGGTAGAAGTGGAGGCACAGGCTTGCTTGGGGGTGGCGATCGGCTCCCCTCAAACTCTCACATCTTGACATTTCCTCCTTTGAATTCCATGCGGTTGCAGTATCTTTTCCCACTAAATTCCAAATCATTGTTCTCTATCGACCTCCTGGTCCATTGGGCAATTTCATTGATGAATTGGACACTCTCCTGAGTAGTCTCTCTGTTGAGACGTCACTCATTTTCATTGGTGATTTCAATCTTCCATCAGAGAAACTGCAGTCATCATGTGTCCTCCAACTTCTATCTTCTTTTGACCTCACCTTTAACCAGTCTGGTCCAACGCACAGGGCAGGCAACACATTGGATCTAATCTTTAGCAGACCTGTCCCTACCTTGGATCTGACAGTTACTCCCCTTGACTTTTCTGACCATCACCTCATGTCCAACTTCTCTTACCTCCACTATTCTAACAACCCTTCCACATCTTGATTCCTTCTCCTCCCTTCCACTGGAAACTGCTACAAGCACTTTCCTTTCATCATCGCCTCTTCAGTCAACCTTCTCTGTCCTCTCTCAAAGACCTACATGTGGCTGACAGAGGTTCTGCACAGCAACCGAAGAGAGTTGAGACTGGCTGAAAGAAAGTGGAGAAAAACACAACAGGACTCGGTTCTCAGTGTTTTCCAAGCCCTCCTTTCCAGATTCTTAACAGAAGTAACTGCTGCAAAATCATCCTTTTACAAGGAGAGAGTGGAAGCATCAGCATCTGATCCACGCAAGCTCTTCTCTGTCTTCTCTTCTCTCCTAAACCCTCCAACCCCACCTGCTCCAACCACTCTCACCCCAGAAGATTTTGTCACCTTCTTTGAAGAAAAGGTTGACAAGATCTGCCAATCCTTTCCATTTTCCCTTCCACTAACCTCTACTCCACCCACCAGACACCCTTCTCCTCCTCCAGCATCTCTTTCCTCTTTCTCTCCACTTTCCACAACTGACAGCCTTCATCTTCTCACAGCCAACAATCCAACCACCTGTCCTCTAGACCCTATCCCTTCCTCTCTATTCCAAACAATTGCTCCTGACCTTCTTCCTTTCATTAATTTCAGCTCACTGTCATCAGGTCATGCTCCATCTACTTTCAAAGCTGCCAGAGTGGTCCCAATCAAACAATTAGCAATTATAGACCAATATCACTACTTTACTTCCTCTCAAAAAATCCTTGAACGCTCTGTCTACAATCAGCTATCTCTCTTTCTCAACCACAACAATTTACAGGACCCAAACCAATCTGGCTTCAAACCGGCACACTCAACAGAGACCTGAAAGAGCGTTCTTACCAGGTCACATGGCAGGGAGCCACATCAGCTCCACACAGACTCTCTACCGAGATTCCACAAGGCTCAGTCCTTGGTCCTCTTCTCTTTTCACTCTACACTACTTCTCATGGTTTTACTTACCACTGCTATGCCGATGACACTCAACTCATTTACATTTACATTTGCGGCATTTAGCAGAGGCCCTTATCCAGAGCGACTTACAAAAGTGCTTTGCTGTTCACGTACAATATCCTTAGCTAGTAGACAAGGCTGGAATCTAGAGATTCCTCATGCTTAGATCCAGTTGAAACAAACGTCTTTATGGAGTTAAATATTCCTGAAACAGATGAGTATTCAGTCTGCGTTTGAAGACAGTGAGGGACTCAGCTGTTCAGACTCCCAGGGGAAGTTCGTTCCACCATTTTGGTGCCAGAACAGAAAAGTCTGGATGCATGTTTTCCATGCATTCTGAGGGATGGTAGGTCAAGCCGAGCAGTACTTGACGCTCAGAGGGCTCTTGGTACAGCTTGAGTTTTGACCATTGCCATCATGTATGGAGGGGCTGGTCCATTTTTGGCTTTGTAGGTCAGCATCAAGGTTTTGACTCTGATGCGGGCAGCTACAGGGAGCCAGTGACGGGAACGCAGCAGAGGAGTTACGTGACTGAAGGAGTTACTAGCCTTGTCTACTAGCTAAGGATATTCTGAGTGAACAGCAAAGCACTTTTATAAGTCGCTCTGGATAAGGCATGCCATAAATGTAAATGTAAATGTAAACATCCAAGCCTGAGCTCTTTACAAGCTGTGGTGATTGAAGTCATCCCAAAATCGATTAGAGGCAATAGATTAAGACAGTTACTTCAAATACTCTTAAAGCCATGGATTTTCCAGGTCTGAATGAAGATATTGAATTTAATCCTTACTTGTGAATTTATTTGCATTTATTATTATTACCTTACACCTTACATATATATATATATATATATATATATATATATATATATATATATATATATATATATATATATAAACACACACACACAGACACACAGACACACAGACACACACACAGTGCCTCCAAGTAGTATTCAACCCCCTGCACATTTTGTAGGTTTACACATTCAGAGTTAACTTGGCATTGTGAAATTTGAGCTGTAGATCAGCCTGGACATGTGAAATGCACTGCAGCAAAAAAGAATGTTCTTTCTTTGTTTATTGTTTTTTAAAATCGTGAGAAGTTTATTCAGCAGGTCAATTATTATTCAACTCCACCACCAGAATTCTGTTTGGTTTCCTCAAGTATTAAGAAGTAATTGAGGCATAAAGAACAATGAGCTTCACATGTTTGGAATAATTATCTGTTTTACCCGCCTTTTCTAACTATTTAAGCCCCTCCACAAACTTGTGAACAGCACTCATACATGGTCAACATGGGAGCATTCCAAGGCCATCAGAGACAAAATTGTGGAGGGTCACAAGGCTGGCAAGGGGTACAAAACCCTTTCCAAAGAGTTGGGCCTACATGTCTCCACCATTGGGAATCTTTCGGAAGCGGAAGGCTTATGGAACTACTGTTAACCTTCCACGGCCTGGACAGCCTTTCAAAATTTCCTCCCGTGCTGAGGCCAGGCTTGTCCGAACAGTCAAGGCTGACCCAAGAACAACAAGGAGGGAGCTCCGGGAAGATCTCATGGCAGTGGGGACTTTGGTTTCAGTCAATACCATAAGTAACGTACTCCGACACAATGCTCTCCATTCCACGTGAGCGCAAAAGGTAACTTTACTTTCAAATCGCCATGTCAAGGCTCTTCTACAGTTTGCTTATGATCACTTGGAGGACTCTGAGGCAGACTGGTTTAAGGTTCTCTGGTCTGATGAGACCAAGATCGAGGTCTTTGGTGCCAACCACACCCGTGACGTTTGGCGACAAGAGGGCATTGCATACGACCCCAAGAATACCATCCCTACAGTCAAGCATGGTGGTGGCAGCATCATGCTGTGGGGCTGCTTCTCAGCCAAGGGGCCTGGCCATCTGGTCCACATCCATGGGAAGATGGATAGTACAGCCTACCTGGAGATTCCTCCATCAAGGATCTTAAGATGGGTTGTCATTTCTTTTTCCAACAAGACAACAACCCCAAGCACACAGCCAAGAAAACCAAGGCCTGGTTCAGGAGGGAAAAGATCAAGGTGTTGCAGTGACCTAGTCAGTCTCCTGACCTTAAGCCAATTGAAAACTTGTGGAAAGAGCTCAAGATTAAAGTCCACATGAGACACCCAAAGAACCTAGACAACCTGGAGAAGATCTGCATGGAGGAGTTGTCCAAGATTACTCCAGAGACCTGTGCCGGCCTGATCAGGTCTTATAAACATTATTAATAGCTGTAATTGCAAACAATGTTTTTTCCACAAAATATTAAAACTAGGGGTTGAATAATAATTGACCCAAATATTTATGTTTAAAATGTATTATAATTTAACTGAGCAACTTATATTTTTTGTTTGTAATATTTTGGCATCTGTTAATAACTTCTGCTTTTGTTCAAAGTTCTAACTTATTTGCAACTTGTTAAATTTGCAAAATGTGCAGGGGTTGAATACTACTTGGAGGCAATGTGTGTATAAACATTCCCATGTGATTTGCCCTAAAATGCTTTTTGTTCCCTGATGGCCCGAGTAGGCCGCAACACGTTGGCACTTTTTATTGCACTGCTTTGTTTCAATAAAGGCTTTTGTTTCTTCCTAGATAGTGTGCCCGGGAGCTTCCTTGCTCTGGGTATTTTTTCACCTCCTTTCTAGTATGAATGCACATGTTTTGCGTATTCCTCTACACTCCCAGAGCACAATCCTAGCGTTTCTTCAATCTTTGCTTTATTTACTTATTCACGTTTTGTTTTGGTTTTCTGTTTTGTACAATATATGTATTTGATACAGGTTTCAGTGGATGAATGTGTATTAAAAATGTCACCTTTTTATTCAAAAAAAAAAAAAAAAAAAAAAAAAAAAAGGTTCTGTAGGTACGATTTGTTCAAATGTGCATGCTCCCACTGAATTTGAAAAACAAAGCAAAATTAATTTTAACAGACCATAGTACTCACCCACAGCCAGCAGGGGCTGATAGTGGTTGATGTTTTTGGTGGTCAGAGGAGGACACATTCGCAAGGAGAATGGTGGCAAGGGCAGCCCGGATAGCAGTCCGGTCAGGAGAAACTTGAGCTGCACTTCCTGTTGGCCAGGAGCAGGCCATGGGGGATCCACCCCAGAGATCAGAGTATGACCTAAGAAAACAGCCAGTCAAACTGAACTCAGAAAGAAATAATATATGGCCTAAACAATGGCAAAAGTTAGAGCAAAGGCTGATCCTTCTCAATTGACTGACATTATGCAGGCAGTTACACTTCTGTACATGGGTAGTTTTCACATTAATTACTTACTATATGTATCCATGTTTGGGTAATAACAGAATAAATGTAACAGCATTACATAATCAACATACAAAAAAACAGTAACTATTGTGAGCATGCAATTTAGAACCTGTCCAAATTATGTCCATAGTGTCAATATTTTGTGTGACCAACATTATTATCTAACGCTGCCTTTATCCCAGGCATAGAATTAACCAAACCCTCTTCCACTCCTCTATGATGACATCATGAAGTTGTTTGGATGTTTGAAATTTGCGCTCCTCAAACTTCATAGTTGGCCAATCCATCCCCTTAGCCTTGAGTTTCCTCAACAAGGCATTAGTAATCTTCAAGGCAAGTTTGGGGTTGTTATGTTGGAAATCTGCCTTGTGGCCCAGTTCCCAAAGAGAGAATATCATGCTCCACTTCAGAATGTCACAGTACATGTTGGAATTCAGTTCTCAAGTGTCAGCAGCACTCATGCAGCCCAAGACCATGACGCTACCACTACCATGCTTGACTGTAGGCAAAACACCATTATCTTGGTACTTCTCACCAGGGTGTCAAAACCATTTGAGCCAAGCAAGTTTATCTTGGGCTCATCAAAACAGGTTCAGCTTTTGGACTGCTTGTTTTTAGCAACCAGTTTGTCTGCTTTCTTGTGCATCAGCTTCAGAAAAGGCTTCCTTCTTGGATGATGGACACGCAGATTGAATTGATGCAGTGTGCAGAATATGTTCTGAGCACTGACCTCCCACTTCTTCAACCTCTGCAGCAATGCTGGCAGCATGCAATAAAATACCAATCAAATACTTATTTCCCCCCACTATTTTATATATATATATATATATATATATATATATATATATATATATATATATATATATATATATATATTAGAGAGAGAGAGAGAGGATATGTATAAGTGCAACAGTGTGTGTATGTGGACTATCTGCTCTTACCAATCATGGTATTAAGGGAGAGGTCTGGGATTCGTTTCTGGTTCAGACTCAAAGGAGTACCACAAAAATTAACAGGAGAGTAGAGAGGGGACAAACCAGAACTGTATTCAAAAGAGATAGAAAATAAAGACAAGAATGAGTCACAGAAAGAGATATAGATGTAAGGAGATTTCTCCTTACAATCAATTGAATTAAATCATCGCTTAGTCACTTAAAATGCAGGATAATTCGTGTCTATGTGAACGTTGTACTTCGTAAATAATAACTTTAGTGAGGAAACAGAAATTGTGCTCTAACATTTTTATTAAAATGCATGAGTAACGCACTAAATAAAAAGCAGTTGATAACTAATAGTTCTATCATGGCACCAAAAAGGCACTATTAATAATTATTAAATTTTTTTTTTTATTTTAACATTTTCAAATGTTTCTTAAAAATGTTTAAGGTGAGCTTTACTATTCAGTAAAAGGTGGATCTCCAAAGTTTAAAAGAATAATAACAAAGGTCTTTACACTTCTGCTGTATTTTACAGATGTAGAAAAATGCTAGTTACATACAGTTATGTGCAGTTATTAAACTCACAATCAAATTAAATGCCACAGTCAAAATAAAGTTACCTGAGATTAGTTGGTGTTTTGATTGTGTGAGCTTTTAATTCCCATAGCATGATGCGGCCATCGCTGACCACCAGGGCTGCCCTGTTCTCATTGACAGGGCAGACAACTGCACGGTAGGGTCTCACTGTCTTGGTGACACGAATGGCATCACATTGAGAACGCTGGTCATACACCAACTCCTGCACGCTCTGCTCCGGATCTACAGCTAAAACATTGGAAGGCCTTTTTAAAGGAGTAAATCAAATCAAATCAACATTTATTTGTATAGCGCTCATCACAACTGATGTTGTCACAGAGCAACTTCACAGAAATCAAGAAATAAAAAGGTTAACTACACAGGAACAAAGGATAAGAGAGAAATCCCCTAATGAGTAAGCCAAAGGGCGACAGTGGCAAGGAAAAACTCCCTCAGAGCTGGAGGAAGAAACCTTGGGAGGAACCAGGCTAACAAAGAGGACCCATCCTCCTCTGGTCAAACTACTTATACATAGTTAGGGGACACTGGACCCCTACACCTCTGTTCTTATACTTCCTTATACTGAAGTAATGTTAGTTCACTGGTGGACATAATAGTAGCAGTACATTTCTACACATTTGGTGATGGTGGGTGAGCAGCTAGTCCATGGCAGGGTGGGAAACTAGTCCAGGTCCAGTAGGTGGAAGGTGGAAAGCCAATGTAAAGATGTATCAGGGGAGCTTGGGGTCCTTCTCAGATGGGGCAGAAGAGCTTGAGGATAGGACCTAATCAGGGTCATCATTAACTTGGAAAAGGTACAGAGATTAATTACTTGTTGTTTAAAAAGAGAATAGAGAATGTAAACATTACCAGAGTGTGGCGAGTGACTCAAGCAGATCTGACTATAACAGCCTAACTAAGGAGAGAACCAGATGGTAACAAACATGGGAGCATCCTGAAACATCGGTGTCTAACTGCTCCACCATCACAAACCTGAGTGATCGCGAGAAGGAGTCAGATGCCAGCCAGTGTCCATGAACCCCTGGATCTGCAGCCTGAAACTAAGCTAAGAAATTAACAACCAAATGCTACACTGAACAAGTGTCATACACCCCTCCGCCTCTCAGGACTCCATCTGCCATAATTCCTCAGTTAGTCACCTAACTGATCACGTGACTCTCAGACACTCACAATAACTGGAGTTCTGATTGCTCACACCTGGACTGGAATACATTTATACATTTACATTCATTTTGCAGAGCTGGGGGTATTTGTGATTAAAGGCTCTTCCCCCTGCTGAAGCCTTCTGAATTCTGGGAACTAAAAGGAAGCCAGCACCCTGTGATCTGAGTGATCGTGGTGGCTCATACAGGTAAATCAAATCCTGTAAGTATTCAGGAGCAAGCCTGTGTAGGGCTTTATATGTAAGTAAACAAATTTTGTGATCAATATGGAATTTGACCGGAAGCCAGGGCAGTGCTGATAGTATTGGACTGAAGTCTATTTAGGTTCCTGCTTGAACAACCTTTCAACAGTGCATTGCAGGAATGTAACCTTCAGGCAATAAAAGCATGCACCAGTTTTTCAGCATTGTGAAAGGGCATTTCTTAACTTGGAAATATTAAGAAGATGAAGAAAAGCTGTCCTTGAAATAGGTAAAAGGAGGACCTCTCTTTTGTTAATATTTAGAAGGAGGAAGATTTCATGTCTTTTATACAGTCTTCTATTTTTTTTAATCTAGTTTTATCATCAGGTTTGGCTGATATATACAATTGAGTATCGTCTGAGTAACAGTGGAAGTTAATGCCATGTCTGTTTATTACTGTGCCAAGGGGAGTGAACAGTAGTGGTCCTAAAATAGAGCCTTCTGGGATTCCAAATCTCATTTCAGTGTGATTGGAAGACACATCCTTTACAATTACAAATTGAACCCGATCAGTTAGGTAAGATCTGAACCACGAGAGCGATGTCCCTGTGATTCCCACCACGTTTTGTAATCTTTCTAGGAGAATAGTGTGATCTTCTGTATCAAATGCTGCACTTAAATCTAGCAGCACAAGCAGGGACACACAGCCTTGATCAGAGGCAAGAAAGAAGTCATTTGTAATCCTAACTAAGGCTGTCTCAGTACTATAATGAGGCCTGAATCCAGATAAAAAATTTTCATATATGTGATTCTTGTGCGGGTATCTGCACAGTGGTTGGGCCACCGCTTTTTCTAAAATCTTAGATATGAATGTTAAATTAGAAATGGGTCTGTAATTGTCCAGTAAACTTTGATCCAGATATGCTTTATTGAGCAGTGGTTAAATAACTGCAACTTTAAAAGCTTTAGGTATATATCCTAAACTAAGAGAAGAGTTTACTATTGTTAAGAGAGGTTTGATTTTAGCTGGCAGCACTTATTTAAGTAGGTTTGATGGGATTGCATCTAGACAGCAGGTGGCAGAATTTGAGGAGTAAATAATTTTTAATAATTCTGACTGTGGAAGTGGGTGAAAGGTTTCCAACTTTTCTTCTATATGTATATTGTGTTCTATATCAGCCAGACCAAAAGACAAACTGTTTGGATTTAATATCATGGGTTGAATTTTCTGTCTATTACTTTCTATTTTATGATTGAACAAGTCCATAAAGATATTACTTGAAAAAATTGTTGGAATCTGAGGTGGTGTACCTACCTGATTATTTTGTTGAAACTTGTTGAAGTTTTGAGATTGCATTGAAAATTATTCTGGGATTGTTTTTGGGTTTTTTTTTATCACTGAGGATAAATAATCTGAACAAGTTCTAGTGAGACCCCTTCTATAATGAATTAGGCTGTTCTTCCAAGCTAAGTGGAACACTTCCAGTTTAGTGGATCACCATTTCCGTTCTAACCTTTGTGCTGACTGTTTAAAGGTACGAGTCTGATCGTTGTACCATGGGGTGATTTTCTTCTTAATTTTTTATATTTAAGTGGTGCTACATTGTCCAATGTTGATCTGAGGTTATTATATAAACAGTTGGTTAATCTATCTAACTCCTTTGGATCTGTTGGATAATATTCTGGTGTTAAAAAAAATCAGGTAGGTTTTCAGTAATTTGTTGGGCTGTAGTTTTATTAAACGCTACAAGAAGTAATGAGGGGACGCACATACATTTTGACTAAGCTGTAGCTCAAAAGAAATTAAATAATGATCTGAAATTGCTGTGGTTTGGAGAAGAGTATTTAAGTTATTTATGCCAACACCCAGGGTCAGAACCAAATCCAGAGTGTGATTACAGTAATGTGTCAGCCCGGTTACATTCTGGATAATACCTAGAGTCTAGGATTGAGGTAAATGCCTTTTTTAATGGATCGTCTACCTTCTCAAAGTAAATATTAAAATCTCCTACAATTATTACTTTATCACTAGACACTGCTATGTCTGCAGCAAATTCACTAAATTATTTTAAAAAACTCTGAGTAGGGTCCTGGAGATCTATATAGATTAGTTAATGACAGTATGTTCTTGTTTGTGGCTGGATTAGTGATATTAATAGCCAGAATTTGAAAGGAAGTGAAGGCATTATAATGTATCTGATTAATTTCTAAAATATTTTGGTACTTGAAAACATTGAAACACCACCTATCTGCATTCATTCAAGGTGAACTGATTCTTAACATATTTCTCCACAATGCCTAAAACAATATTTTACAATGATATTGCTACATACGTCATTGCAATATGCCAGGCGGATTTATTATGCGGCCCGCTACCAATTGGTTGGGGACCACTGCCATAGGGAAGACAGGTAGTTTAAAAAACCCTTATGCTAAAAAATAAATAAATAAATGAATAAAATATTATGATTAGCTGCCTGGTGCAGTGCTACGCCTCCCCCTAGCTGTCGGCAGAGGCCTCACCCTGGAGCCAACCCTTACTAAACTAGTATAAAAAATATTTTGAAAACTAGTATTAATTATATTTTGAGCTTAAGATCTAACGCCTTTAACACTGACCTCAGTGGAGTTTTCTGCTCTACTGTTCAAGAATGTTAGTAAAAACTGACAGACTGATTGGTATTTCAGTCTTTTTTGGCCAAACACGCATCAAAAAAATGGATGAATTGAGAGAGAGGGCAGTTGTTGGTGAGTCTTGCCTGTTTCCTCAGCCAAGGGTGTGGTGGAGCGGCAGACACGCAGGGTGATGCAGCCATTCTCATGTAGGCAGTAAAGAACATCCCTCTGGGCACATGGGATCACCTGCAAGCAGGGGACAAGCCCATGTGAGTGTGCATGTGAGTGGCACATCTCTCTTCATCGCATAGTAACATTTTGAATTCATACAGCAATACATTCAGACACAGTAATACATCCAAACACAAGAGCCAGAGTCCTTACTTGACCATACCCCCCTGGTAGTATCAACACTACATTGACTAACAGTCAAATTCTGTAGTGATTATAATTTTTTCTGTTAACCAATAAAACTTCAAAGGGTCTTGACCCTCAACGACTCCTTCACAAATTATGAGCAGTCATGATTACGTGATTACAAAGTGCTGGCTTTGGAATAGTCTTTCAGTCATTGCTCATGTGGACTCCTTGTGAAGCTTGTTTGTTGGTTAGCTGATTAATGATTAATTTATTTACTCAGAGCAGAATGGCATAGATATATGGTGATTGTAATGATTGGTCACAACAGTAGTCAGGATGAACCAGACTTGTGCAAGTCCACAATACTCTTCCTAAAATCTTGGCAGATTTCTTTTGACTTTCCCATGATGTTACACAATGAAGCAGTGCGTTTCAGGTGTGCCTTAAAATACATCCACAGCTGTGTCTCCACTTAACTCAGATGTTGCCAATAAAGCTATCAGAAGCTTCCAAAGACATGACATCATCATATGAGCTGTCCCCCCAAATTGTTTAAAAGCATAGTAATCTTAGTGTATTTAAATCAATTCAAATTTTGACTTTGAAGAATGTAATAAAAATTGCCTTAGAATTGTCTCTTTTATTATTCTGGTAGTTAGCACATAGAAATAATTTTGGTAATCCTAATTGACCTAAACAGGAAGAGTATATTCGGATTTCATGTGAGACAGTGAGAAAAACGTGCACGTGTCTTTTTATATAGTGTGTGTAAACTTCTGGTTTCAACTGTGTGTATATATATATTCAGGGATGCACATAACATTTTTAGTCTAGTTCTCAAAGGAGCACCTGAAAACATTGTTTGGTACTCACCTTTTACAACATACAAATATCCTACAAGCACTCATCTTCACTACCATCCTGGCTGCTCTCAGCACTGCTTTTATCCATGAGGCCGGGATTTTCACTGCATATTTTGCACCACATTTCAGTGCGGTTATCATCTGCCTGGAGCCATGCTACCTCCTGCAGCCATTTTTCCAAAAATGCTTGTTGTTTACCTTCAGGTTCAGTCTGGCATTTCTTCTAAGGTGGCGGAACTCGATGGATATATTAAAACCAGAGAACAACAAGCTGGTAATAGCATATGCTAACTGCTCCCTGGAGCTAAACAAACTTGGTATGCATATATATATATATATTATATATACAAACATACATATATATATATATATATATACACATACATACATATACACACACACATATATACACACAAGTGATTAATAAATGACAAGTGCCAACAAAATTCCACAAAATCATGTCACACCTGAATTGATGTATAAAAGCTTCTATTTGCATAGCCTAGCTATTAGCAATTAAAACTATTAGAGCAATATCAAGGGGACAACCCATGATATTTTTCTCCCTACAGACTTCTGAACTAAAAGCTAAAAATGTGTCTTGTATTTGCTATGAAACAGTGGATGGTTGTTATGACTCTGAAATGATTTTAACAGCATTTTTTGCACCACATTTCAGTGCGGTTATCGTCTGCCTGGAGCCATGCTACCTCCTGCAGCCATTTTTCCAAAAATGCTCGTTTTTTACCTTCAGGTTCAGTCTGGCATTTCTTCGAAGGTGGCGGAACTCGATGGATATATTAAAACCAGAGAACAACAAGCTGGTAATAGCATATGCTAACTGCTCCCTGGAGCTAAACAAACTTGGTATGCATATATATATATATATATACATATATATATATATATATATATATATACACACACATACACACACAAGTGATTAATAAATGACAAGTACCAACAAAATTCCACAAAATCATGTGACACCTGAATTGATGCAAAAAGCTTCTATTTGCATAGCCTAGCTATTAGCAATTAAAACTATTAGACCAATATCAAGGGGACAACCCATGATATTTTTCTCCCTACAGACTTCTGAACTAAAAGCTAAAAATGTGTCTTGTATTTGCTATGAAACAGTGGATTGTTGTTATGACTCTGAAATGTTTCTTCAGTCTTAGAAAAAAGAAAAAAAGCAAACCTCAGAACCTCAAAAAACCTTAAAAAAATAGGAGATAAGGAACAAAAAAAAAATCCTGAAGGGCTATCACTGCCATGTTTCTCCTGAAACAAACAAACCCCCGTTCTGCACCTGTGGGGTGGCATGTGGGGAATCTGTTCCTAAATTTGGTTCAGACTGTACAGTATTTAAATGAGTTTCTGAGTTTCAACTGATGGAAATTGACCATGGTTTTAATGATAATAAAGAACTGACAGTATACCATGGTTTACAGTGAAACCAGTAACCATTTCATGTCTGTGATCAAATTTCCTAAAAGCTGATGATGATAATCTGTAGCCTAACATATTTAAACCAGTGACAAGTAACCTGGATGACACCAAAGCAGAAAGATAACTCAATACTTACAGTGGGTACGGAAAGTATGCAGACCCTTTTACATTTTTCACTCTTTGTTTCATTGCAGCCATTTGCTAAAATCAAAAAAGTTCATTTTATTTCTCATTAATGTACACTCACCACCCCATCTTGACAGAAAAAAAAACCAGAAATGTAGAATGTTTTGCAAATTTATTAAAAAAGAAAAACTGAAATTTCACATGATCATAAGTATTCAGACCCTTTGCTCAGTATTGAGTAGAAGCACCCTTTTGAGCTAGTACAGCCATGAGTCTTCTTGGGAATGATGCAACAAGTTTTTCACACCTGGATTTGGGGATCCTCTGCCATTCTTCCTTGCAGATCCTCTCCAGTTCCGTCAGGTTGGATGGTGAACGTTGGTGGACAGCCATTTTCAGGTCTCTCCAGAGAGCTCAATTGGGTTTTAAGTCAGGGCTCTGGCTGGGCAAGTCAAGAACGGTCACATAGTTGTTCCGAAGCCAATCCTTTGTTATTTTAGCTGTGTGCTTAGGGTCATTGTCTTGTTGGAAGGTGAACCTTCAGCCCAGTCTGAGGTCCAGTGCACTCTGGAAGAGGTTTCCGTCCATGATATCTCTCTACTTGGCTGCATTCAATTGCAACCAGTCGTCCTGTCCCTGCGTCTGAAAAATACACCCATAGCATGATGCTGCCACCACCATGATTCACTGTTTGGACTGTCCACATTTGGACTGGATGAGCAGTGCCTGGTTTTCTCCACGCTTAGAATTAACACCAAAAAGTTCAATCTTCGTCTAATCAGACCACAGAATCTTATTTCTCATAGTCTGGGAGTCCTTCATGTGTTTTTTGGCAAAATCCTTGGACAGTTTCTTTGACCTGTCATGCACTGTGAGCTGTGAGTTCATATATAGACAGGTGTGTGTCTTTCCTAATCAAATCCAATCATTTTAATTAAACACAGCTGGACTGAAGCTGAACCATCTCAAGGAGGATCAGAAGAAATGGACAGCACGTGGGTTAAATATGAGTGTCACAGCAAAGGGTCTGAATACTTATGATCATGTGAAATTTCAGTTTTTCTTTTTTAATAAATTTGCAAAAAAACTACATTTCTGTTTTTTCCATCAATATGGGGTGGTGAGTATACATTAATGAGAAATAAAATGAAATGTTTAGATTTTAGAAAATGGCTGCGATGAAAAAAGAGTGAAAAATTGAAAGGGGTCTGAATGCTTTCCGTATCCACTGTAATGGCACCAGCATTTATTTAGCCCAGTTGATTGTATAATGTAAAAAAAAACCATCTGCATATATTGATGGGAGTGGTGGGAGTAATTACAGTGCTTTACCATAAAGAGCAAACATGCCAAACTGGCCACCCTGTCTACTGCCTTTTCTATAGGAAATGATCACAATGTTAGGTGTCTTGTTTGTATCATTGTGAATTGGTTAGAAAATATAGTCTGAATCATATAACTAAACTGTAAATGAAAGCCAAAGCTTTTTAAAACTGCCTATACAGTGGGGAAAATAAGTATTTAGTCAGTCACCAATTGTGCAAGTTCTCCCACTTAAAAAGATGAGAGAGGCCTGTAATTGACATCATAGGTAGACCTCAACTATGAGAGACAAAATGTGAAAAAAAAATTAAGAAAATAATTTTGTCTGACTTTTAAAGAATTTATTTGCAAATAATGGTGGAAAATAAGTATTTGGTCACCTACAAACAAGCAAGATTTCTGGCTGTCACAGACCTGTAACTTCTTTTTTAAGAGGCTCCTCTTTCCCCCACTCATTACCTGTATTAATGGCACCTGTTTGAAGTTGTTAACAGTATAAAAGACACCTGCCCACAACCTCAAACAATCACACTCCAAACTCCACTATGGTGAAGACGAAAGAACTGTCGGAGGACACCAGAAACCGAATTGTAGACCTGCACCAGGCTGGGAAGACTGAATCTGCAATAGGCAAGCAGCTTGGTGTGAAGAAATCTACTGTGGGAGCAATAATTAGAAAATGGAAGACCTACAAGACCACTACTAAGCTCCCTCGATCTGGGGCTCCACGCAAGATCTCAGCCCGTGGGGTCAAAATGATCACAAGAACGGTGAGGAAAAATCCCAGAACCACAAGGGGGGATCTAGTGAATGACCTGCAGAAAGCTGGGACCAACATTACAAAGGCTACCATCAGCAACACACTACGACGCCAGGGACTCAGATCTTGCAGTGCCAGACGTGTCCCCCTGCTTAAGCCAGTCCATATCCAGGCACGTCTGAAGTTTGCTAGAGAGCATTTGGATGTTCCAGAAGAGTATTGGGAGAATGTCATATGGTCAGATGAAACCAAAGTAGAACTATTTGGTAAAAACACAACTCGTCGTGTTTGGAGGACAGTGAATGCGGAGTTGCATCCAAAGAACACCATACCAACTGTGAAGCATGGGGGTGGCAACATCATGCTTTGGGGCTGATTCTCTGCAAAGGGACCAGGACGACTGGTCCGTGTACATGAAAGAATGAATGGGGCCATGTATTGTGAGATTTTGGGTGCAAACCTCCTTCCATCAGCAAGGGCAATGAAGATGAAACGTGGCTGGGTCTTTCAGCATGACAATGATCCCAAGCACACTGCCAGGGCAACAAAGGAGTGGCTTCGTAAGAAACATTTCAAAGTCCTGGAGTGGCCTAGCCAGTCTCCCGATCTCAACCCCATCGAAAACCTTTGGAGGGAGTTAAAAGTCCGTGTTGCCCGCCGACAGCCCCAAAACATCACTGCTCTAGAGGAGATCTGCATGGAGGAATGGGCCAACATACCAGCAACAGTGTGTGCCAACCTTGTGAAGACTTACAGAAAACGTTTGACCTCTGTCATTGCCAACAGAGGATATACAACAAAGTATTGAGATGAACTTTTGTTATTGACCAAATACTTATTTTCCACCATTATTTGCAAATAAATTCTTTAAAAGTCAGACAAAATGATTTTCTCAATTTTTTTTTCACATTTTGTCTCTCATAGTTGAGGTCTACCTATGATGTCAATTAACGGCCTCTCTCATCTTTTTAAGTGGGAGAACTTGCACAATTGGTGACTGACTAAATACTTATTTTCCCCACTGTATGTATTTCCATTCAAGGCCATCAAAGGCATTTGATCTAGTGTTAGCCTGAGTAAAAGTCCTGTTATAACAATAATGGACCAAGATGAAATAATTAAGATTGGGTCTAAAAGTACAGTGGAAAGTCAATGTTTCAAAATTTTTGTTACTGTGAACAGTTAAGCAGTTGAAATTATGTGAATCCTCTAACATTGTTCCTAAAAACAACAGCCAAGGGTTCTTTAAGTAGCTATCTAGCACTCAATATTTGAGGCACACAAAGCAGAAGAAGGCTAGAAGAAGATTTCTTCAGTTCAAAACATAACCTTATCGTGGTCAAGATAAGGTCTGAAAGACCAAGAAAAAAAAAGTCAGAGACAGTTGCTTAAGATTGCTAGAAAGCAAACCCCTACTTCACTTCAAAAGGCATTCAGGAAAATTTATCAGACTCTGGAGTTGTGGTGCACTGCGCAAATATGGTCTTCATGGAAGAGTTTCTCCTCTCCTGCTTCCTCACCATAAAATTCAGCATCACGTCCTGTGGACTGATAAAATTAAAATAGAATGGGGCTGCTGAATGAATGAATGCTAGTGCATAATTCCTGCATACTTCATGTCATCCATTTCTACTTTCTGTCATCTGTTCCATTCAGGGCTGGAGTCAAGAGTCAAACTCTGCTGGGTAACAGATTTTTAAGTTTCTAAACACCAAAGGTGTGGATAGTTTGGGATTACTTGAAATTGTCACAAAATATAAAGATGTTTTGAATATTGTGCGTAGTTTTGATGCCAGACCAATGATGCAGCAACCTGTGAGGAAACCAACCAGTTCACCGATTCTGCAGGTTAACTTGTTTTGCTAAGCTAAAACTCTGATAACAGCGTTGTTATGGACAGTATGTAAACATTTGCTTAAATTTTATTGTACTGCATCACATTATGACAGTTTGTATTTGACAAAATATGAAATATAGACAAAAAAAAAAAAACACATGCCGATATATTTTATCTGAATTGCAATATATGATTTAATATTAGGAGTATAACTTGTTAAACCAGCCATTAGTGGTGTACTTTGTGCACTGCTGGTGTTGGTCCCAAGCCCAAATAAATGGTGAGGGTTGCGTCAGGAAGGGTACCGGGATAGAGGTGATTTCAAACTGTTCTATTATGGTGTAGATAGGAAGAGAAATGGAGTGGGGATAATCCTAAAGGAACAGCTTGTGAAAAGAAGAAGAGGACAAGAGTGAAGACAGACCAAAGATTAGATGGTGGAAGTTGAAGGAGGAGGATGGTTGCAGGCAGTTCAGGGAAACATTGCAACAGGCCCTTGGGGGCAGTGAGGAGTTACCTGAGGACTGGGAATATATAGCTAAGGTGGTGAGAGAAAATGACAAGAATGTGTTGGGTGTTTCAAATGGTCAGAGGAAAGATGACAAATAAAGTTGATGGTGGAATGAGGAAGTCCAGGAGGGTATGAAGAAAACGACGGCAGCTAAGAAAAAGTGGGATAACCAGAGAGATAAAGGAAGTAGGCACCAGTACTGTGAGGCTAGTCACATAGCGAAAAGAATGTTGGCAAAGGCAAAGGCTCAAGCCTATGATGAGTTGTATGAGAGGCTGGACAGTAAAGGCCAAATCGTTTGGCCAAACAGAGAAGCGGTGCTGGAAAGGATGTACAGCAGGTTAGGCTGATAAAGGATAGAGAGGGAAATGTACTAGTGAGAGAACAGAGCATGTTGAGGAGATGGAAGGAGTACTTTGAAGAACTAATGAATGAGGAAAATGAGAGAGAGAGGGGGACAATGGGGGAGAGATAGTGGATCAGGAAGTGCAGAGAATTACTACAGTGGAAGTGAGGACAGCTTTAAAAAGGATGAAGAATGGAAAGGCAGTTGGTCCAGATGACATACCTGTGGAGGTATAGAGATGTTTAGGAGAGATAGCAGTGGACTTTTTACCAGGTTGTTTAACAAAATCCTGAAGAGTGAGAGGATGCCTGATGAGTGGAGAAGCAGTGTACTGGTCCCCATTTTTAAGAACAAGGGTGATGTGCAGAGCTGCAGTAACTACAGAGGTATAAGGTTGATGAGCCACACAATGAAGGTATGGGAAAGAGTTGTTGCAGCAAGGCTAAGGCGAAAGGTTCAGATCAGTGAGCAGCAGTTTGGTTTCACAGATGCAATTTTTGTGTTGAGAATGTTGGTAGAGAAGTACAGAGAAGGTCAGAAGGAGCTACATTTGTGGATCTAGAGAAGGCATATGATACAGTGCCAAGAGAGGAACTGCGATACTGTATGAAGAAGTCAGGTGTGGCTGAAAGGTATGTGAGGGTGGTGCAGGACATGTATGAGGATAGTGAGACAATGGTGAGGTGTGCAGTTGGAGTGACAAATGGTTTGAAGGATCAGCGTTGAGCCCCTTCTTGTTTGCAATGGTGATGGACAGGTTGAAAGATGAGGTCAGGCAGGAGGCTCAATGTACCATGATGTTTGCAGATGACATTGTATTTTGTGGTGAGAGTAGAGAGAAGATGGAAGAGAACCTAGAGAGATGGAGGTTTGCACTGGAGAGGAGAGGAATGAAGGTCAGTAGAGACAAGACAGAAAACACATGTGTGAATGAGGGGGAGGCAGGTGGAAAGGTGAAAATGCAAAGAGTAGTAAGTCATAAAGGTGAAGGACTTCAAATATCTTGGGTCAACCATCCAGAGCAATGGACAGTACAGAAAAGAGGTGAAGAAGAGGGTGCAGACAGGATGGAGTGGGTGGAGATGGGTGTCAGGGCTGATGTGTGACAGAAGGATAGCAGCAAGAGTCAAAGGGAAGGTTTACAAGACAGTGAAACCTGTTATGACGTATGGTTTGGAGACTGTTGCTCTGTTCAAAAGACAGGAGGCTGAGCTGGAGGTGGCAGAGATGAAGATGCTGAGATTTTCTTTGGGAGTGTCCAGGATGGACAAGAATAGAAATGAGCAGTTCAGAGGGACAGTAAAGGTGGAACGGTTTGTTGAGATGGTTTGGACATGTTTTCAAGAGGAATAGTGGATATATTGGACAAAGAATGAGATGGAGCTGTTGGGCAGAAGGAGAAGAGGAAGACCTCAGAGAAGGTTTATGGATGTAGTTGGTTGGTGTAACAGTAGAGGAGGCAGGGGATAGGGCAAGATGGAGGCAGATGATCTGCTGTGGCAACCCCTAAAGGGACCAGGCGGAAGAAGAAGTCTGTGTAAAGAGCAAGAGAAGTGGCTGCCAGCTGTGAGATATGCTAAACAGGAATGGATTGGTAATCAGTCCTCAGGGGCTGATGACGTCAGAGGGGCTGATGCGTTATTGAATAAAGGAAAACAGATAAAGGAAAAATGTGTTTCTGATGGTATGGAGGACACTGTATATTCACATACCTGTATGAAGGGTACACCAGAGCGCTCAATGGCCACCACACCGACAGTCTGGCTGAGCTCCAGATCTAAGATGAGAATCTCTCTGGGGTAAAGCAGTAGCATGTGGTTTCTCTTTGAGGGCAAGTAGGACAACTGGAGACAGTCATTAAGAGTTACAGCTTCTGCCCTAAACAAAGACAAACAAAGGCAGACATAAATCCATACTTAATTCTAGGTCTGCCTCTCATACATCAGCAGGAGACGTCTCTGTGGCCTCAAAGAAACATAGGAGTCTTGTGAACTAGGGATAAATTGTGCCAATGGCCAACTGTTCTCTTCGCTAAAACAACTCTGCTGTCTTCCCCTCAAATTGCATAATTTTGGCCGATAAAAACTCCTTTAACTAAATCCTCACTGGACCTGAAAGAAGACCCACATTTCTGATAGAACAGAACCATTTTCCAGGGTTTCCAAGATTGCCATAAGGACAATAACTTTCACAACATTATTTGCCCTGTCATTTTGAATAATGTGAGCAATACAATCATATTTCACTATTGTTATTTCCTGTTTAAAAAGGTCTCATTCAGAATAAACTACATTTTTTATTTATATTACAAGCTAAGCTGGATATGTTTTTATATAACCAGAGTAGTTGAAAGTAATTAGAATTCAGTATTCAATAAAGGGGATGTCCTAATTCCTACTTAATTCTTTAATTCATGTTTGTAATATGAATGTATTTTGATTAATTTAACCATGTCTAAATTAACATAAGATAATGTGTTATTTGAATTATATTAAACAAAAAAGTTAGCTTGAAATCTTTGCAAATGTATTAAAAATAAAACAAAACTATGACTTGTACATAAGTATTCACAGCCTTTGCCATGACACTGCTGTTTACACTGATCAACCTTTGTTGAGTGGAGAACAACTGTGAAATTCAGTTGATTGGACAATATTTGGAAAGGCAAACAGTTGATATAAGGTCCCATAGTAGACAGTGCATGTCAGAGCACAAACCACACCTTTAAGTCTAAAGAATTGTCTGTAGACCTCAGAGACAGGATTGTATTGAGACACATATCTGGTGAAGCATGGTGGTGGCAACATAATGCTGTGGGGATGTTTATCGGCAGCAGGAACTAGGAGACTAGTCAAGGTGGAGGGAAAGATGACTTATGTAATGTTCAAAAGACATCCTGGATAATAACCTGCTCCAAAGTACTCTGGACCTCAGACTGGGAAAAAGGTTTATCTTACAACAGGACAATGACCCTAAGCACAGCCAAGATAACAAAGGAGTGTCAACCCTGTGAATGTCCTTGACTGGCCCAGCAAGAGTCCAGACTTGCACCCGATTGAACATCTCTGGAGATATCTAAAACTGTCTGTGCACAGACATTTCCCATCCAATCTGAAGGAGATGGAGAGATTCTGCAAAGACGAATGGGAGAAACTTCCCAAAACAGGTGTGCTAAGCTTGTAGCATCATACTCAAAAAGATTTGAGGTTCTAATTGCTGCCAAAGGTGCTTCAATAAAGTATTCAGCAAAAGCTGTGGATACTTATGTCAAACTTCTAGATTTGTCTTCGTGGGGTATTTTGTATATACCTGAAGGCAAATAAGATAATTTATGCCTAAGTGTAAAAAAAGCTTACGTTTAAAAAAAAAAGCTTATTTTTTTCGGGATGTTTAGTGTATAGTAGTATGAGTTGGAAATCTGATTCAGACAGCAAAGGCAGACACTAATACATTTTCTTGACACACATTTAATGTTTGTTTTTGGTTTTTTAAAGCTAAACACACATGTTCTCTGTAAGTAATGAGTTTAAATGAAATCTAATTTAAATAAAATAAGATAAATAATTAATTAACTTCCTTTAAGATGGTTATCTTGCGGTACCTCAAAGTAAGCAATCTATAGAAATCGACACATACCCTGAAAAAAGATTTGCCCCTTTCTAGTTGTGTCACAATACTAGAATTTCTAATACTTTCAATGAAAAGTATTAATATTCAATAACATTTGAACCATGAGAAAATGTGACCACAAGTAATTGCCAAACTAAATTTAAAAAACTGTCTGAACAATGCAAATGCAATAATTTAAAACAGCAACTAACATTACACGTGATTAAAAAAAAGGGTTTCAACATCATCACATCTTGTAACCAATTATCAAATAATGAAACACTAGACAAATACATTTCTCATGTTAAGCATGGTTATTTACAGACAGTAAAGTGACTGGTAATAGGATTAATGGAAGTGTTCTACATTCTTGCGGTGGTGCTCATTTTGGGGACTATTACAATTTGGGCTATACCAGCTAGTATCTCTTTCCAGAAACCTCTAGGACTTGCCAGAGCTTGTGTCATCAACCCTTAAACATATTCATGCAGCAACATGTTTATATTGTTGCTCAATTTTTTTCTGTATTCTGCAGAAACTCTGTTCTTTATCTTGGATGAAGTAATTTAAATCTGTCTAATCTGTTTAGAAAAGAACATGAAACGTGGACTCTGTTATAATTTAGTTATTTAAACTTATTAATGTTGATAAAACCTATGTTTATTTGATGGGGATGTCCTTTTCCTTGCATGTATATGAATGCTTTCTTTGTTCTGGCTGAAGCACTTTTCTTTTAATCTGTTTACAAAAATATAAGAAACTTGGCCTCTGGTGTAATTTAAGTTAATTTAATTTGTTCATTTGAAGTTATTTCTATTTATAAAGCCTAGAGGTTTCTGTTTGATTGGGATGTCATGTTCCTTGTTTGTATATGAAGGCTATATGTAAATAAAATGTGAACAATAATTTATTTGGGCCAATTTTATTTCTAAAGTATTAAATAGTTTTTTAGGAGGAGGTTTCAAAGACTTGAAGTCATTTTTCAGACATTAATAGGCACAGACTTCCATTTTAGGGATGCTTGTTTTGAGGCCTTCAAATTATTTATATTTATATCAAAATTACAATCATATTGACCAAAATTAAGGAACTATTTTAAAATAAATATATGGAAGTGGAGATGACATAACTAAGCACAATAAACTGAAGAAATGTCTTTTGAAAAATGTATCTAAAAATATAATGAAGAGAAATGCTATTTTCTTGTGAGGAAAATGTTAGGACATCCTATGCCCTAATAGCTGGTATTTCCACCTTTGGATGAAATAATATCAATCTCTTTATTCACATTCTTTAGGCCTTGACCTGCAATTTATAACTTAAAATATACCAAAACTGTGTTACAGTAGTAAACATAGTATGTACAATGTTCATGGTATAATGCATTATGAAATCTGGCACACACTCCTTCATAGAGTCATGTAAGTCACGATACATACTTATGAGTAATTATAAGGTACTATGGATGCCATATAATACATAATAAATGCTTCTAAAATGCATTATGGCAGTCAGGATCCTGGCATATTGTTTCTTCTTAATAGTGTGGGGTCCTCAGTTAAACCAAGACATAAAATAACTATCCACTCAAGATACCACTTGTCTCTTCAGGATGTTATGTTTAGCTGTGACAGTACTCACGTAGGTTTCTCATTGGTAATGAGCACTTTGACCTTGTTGAGGGCCTTCTTTGCACCAGTAGGCTGGACAGTAGCAGGTTTGCTGTGGGCTGGGCTGCAGTGGGGGCTGGCAATGTAAACCTTCTTGCCAGTGCTGCCTGGGGCCTTGGAGGGGGAAAAGTCTGTGATGAAGACGATTCCCTCACTTGTGAGCACTATAAGAATGAGAAAGCAACTTAGCCCTAACAGTACAAAGGAAGATTGTAGAAGTAAACACCCCTATCAAAAGTTTGGTGACATTACGTTAAGTTAATTGATTAAAAACATTTTGAAAAGCAGTGTTTGAATACTTTATGAATACACATTACTTCTTGTCTATTTGTTACTTTCCAAATTAAAATAATAACACCCAGCAATAATGACCATGATTAGTAGTAGCAATTACAAATTGTTTGGTATTCATTCATTCATTGTTGTTGTTTTTTTTGGTTTGCACTTAAATAACAAGAGAAAAAGTTATCTAATATCTTTTCACGTAGATCTTGAAAAAAACAAAATAGAATCCACCCTCAACTTAAGATTTTGTAGTACACCCTTTGGAAATTATTACTAAAATTAAAATGCTTCACAAACATGTTTTTACACCCATCTCAAGGATTTTGGACCATTCTTTTGCCAACTGATCAATGTCTCTCAGATTTACCTTCCAAATATTGATTTAGATTTGGATTATTATTGGATTGTTATTGCTGGCCACTTCAGAATTTTCAAGTACTTTATCTTAAACCAGTTCTGGGTGCTTTTTAAAACATGCTTTGGGTTGCTGTCTTCATGCAAGACCCAGCCTTATAACTACTAAAGGTAAGCTTGACTTTGTTTGAAACAAGACCACTCAAATAATCCTTCGTTGCAATCTTTCATTTACTTTTTTTCTTCCGTCCATGTACAGGGATTTAAACTGGGTGAATGTGTGATTTATATATTAACAACATGTTACTTGCTACAAAAACAAATTAAATTAATGACTTTCAAATGACTGAAATCCAATTACAACTTTGAAAAGGTGCTAATAATTTTGCTCTGTCCATTTCTGTGTGGAATGTCCACTTTTTTTTATAAATGCCAACGCATTTGTGTCTGCAAGACATTTCTGGTAGAAGTGGTGTATTTTCTGAAATTACTGCATGGAGTGTACACGTTTACACAATCATATCATAGTCATAACCTAGCATAAACATGAGGATGTAATGCATATATTTCAATTAATTTTTTTTTGATAATGACATGCCACTTGTAACCCTAGTTTGTAAGCCCTAAAAATCCAATTCTTAGAATTTCTAAGCAATTTTAGAAAGTAATTTGAGCTTGTTTCAGTATAGTATAATTCCTTCCTTGTGCCTGCTCAAGCAATGAATGCAAACAGTAATAGTAAGTAATTGTACTTTTTGAACCCACTGTGTTGTGCACACAAAGGAATTAATCCTCCGTATTTAACCCATCTTCATACAGTGATACACACATACACACTAGTGACTTCACACAGCATGGGGCAGTGAGCACACATGCCCGGAGTGGTGGGCAGCCCTATCGTCAGCGACTAGAGAGCAGCTGGGGAGTTCAATGTCTGCTCATGACTTCAGTCATGTCCTGCCAGTTCAGGGATTCAAACCAGCGACCTTCCAGTCACAAGGCTGGTTCCCTAATCACCAGACCACGGCTGCTCCCGTTAATATGATTACTTAATACACTAACTAAATTAAACTAAATCATATCCAGATGAACCAGTTAGCATTTAGAAGTCTCTAAACTCACAAGCCAGATTGGAGGGGTCAAAAGGGTCAAAAGAGAAGGAAAGGATGTTCTCAGCATAGCTCTTCTTCCACAGCTTGGTTCCTGTATCTCCATTCCACAGTACTATATAGTTTGGAGGGTGCACAGCCAAAAGCAGATCACGTGATGCATCCTGATTCCACAACCAATCCATGTCTGGTAAAATAATTAGGATGACACAAAAAGAGAACCATTAATTTCACATTAATCAAGATTTTTTTTTTAATGTTTACATCTAGGAAAGAACTTATTAGGTGTAATTGTATGGATAAATTGCAAATGCTGAATGATATAAATACACATGAATATAGTAAAAATATATATAATATTATGTCCACCAGAGAATATTATGTCCACCAGAGAATTACCATTACTTCAGTACCCGAGTAATAGAACAGAGATGTAGGGGTCCAGTGTCCCCGAACTATGTATAGGTAGTTTGATCAGAGGAGGATGGGTCCTCCCCTTATGAGCCTGGTTCCTCCCAAGGTTTCTTCCTCCAGTTGAGGGAGTATTTCCTTGCCACTGTCGCCATGTGGCTTGCTCACTAGGGGATCTGTCATTTATACTTTGTCTCTGCTTTAACCTGTGACAACTTCAGTTGTGAAGAGCGCTATAAAAATAAATTTTCATTTGATTTGATTTGATAATATAAAATGCCTGAGAAATTGTTTAAACGCAGCTTGGTTCCTCTTTTCACAGATGTGGAGATGAAGAAACCCATGAAGCAATTGGTCAACAAGAAGCAGACTGGTTTGGTCAGTACTTCGTTAAATTAATGGCAAACAAGATTTATACATTATAACACAATTTGTTTACAGATACCAGGCTGCTTAGAGAAAAGTAACCCAGATAACCTATCATACAGATGTACAGTGACTATTTACTATCAAATTTCAGCCCCAATTCCAATGACATTGGGATGTTGTGTAAAACATGAATAAAAAAAGAATATTATTTGTAAATTGTTTTTAACTGACAATTCAATTGAATAAACTATGTAGACAAGATATTTACATTTACATTTATGGCATTTAGCAGATGTCCTTATCCAGAGCGACTTACAAAAGTGCTTTGCTGTTCACTCAGAATATCCTTAGCTAGTAGACAAGGCTAGAATCTAGAGATTCCTCACACTTATATTCTGTTGAACACAAATGTCTTTATGGAGTTAAATACTCTGGAAACAGATGAGTCTTCAGTCTGCATTTGAAGACAGTGAGGGACTCACTCCAGGGGAAGTTCCTTCCACCCTTTTGGTGCCAGAACAGAAAAGAGTCTGGATACATGGATGCATATTTAATGTTCAAACTGGTAAACTTTATTGTTTTTTGCAATATTCACTCATTTTGAATTTGATGCCTGCAACAAATTCCAAAAAGGTGCAGAAACAGTTTATGTGGTGTGAAGATTACATGTGTATATTTATATTTATGGCATTTAGCTGGCACTCTTATCCAGAGTGACGTAAAAAGTTATTTACATTACAGACATGGGCCAGAGTAGTGTTGGGAGTCTTGCCCAAGGACTCTTATAGGTGTAGTACAGCACAGTTGCCCAGACTGGGAATTGAACCCAAGTCTCCTTAATGGTGCGACAACAACCACACACCTCAATCTGAATCTGTATCACCTGAATGGTATGAGAGATATGCTCATTTTAGTGTTTTAATGTCCACATGTGGCCAAAACCAGTAAGTTAAGTTTGTAGTAGAGAGTCTATATCTGGACAGTTGGTGACCAAGAAAGTGTTTGCTTGTTACAGTACCACCTAGCAATGCAGTGCCACTAAACTTGTTAGATTTCTCAACAGACTCCATTTTAGGAGAGAAGAAGAAGAAGAAGAAGAAGAAGAAGAAGAAGAAGAAGAAGAAGAAGAAGAAGAAGAAGAAGAAGAAGAAGAAGAAGAAGAAGATTAAAAATCTGCATAGTACTGCACTGTGAGGTCAGCCTTCACTCACCTTGTATAGGTTTGGCATGCTCCTGGATCTCACAGTGAGCCATGCCACTAACAACATCCCACACAATGATTTTGCCTGCAGCATCAGCAGAGGCCAATCTCAGGGAGTAGGGTGAACTGACACTGTGGTGGTAGTTCTCTCTTGACCATTTTACCTAAAGACACAACAGAGAACACAGAACATTATCCACTCCACTGACAGTGTAAATGGTGACAGGGAAATTTTAGAAAGTCAGAGAAATAAGAAGATAAATGCTGTTTATGGGCCATTAGTAATGAAGCCAGCAACCAGTCACATGCAATGACCTCAACACAAGAACACAGCTGATGAAGTGCAGCTAATGCCTGCAGCACTCTCTTCCTGCAGCACTTTTCAGAAACCATACCGATCTTCTGAAGAGCACACTGGCCATGGCTCATGGGCAATTATTTAAGTAAAATACTTAAATACTTATTTAAGTAAAATGGTTTACAATTCTAAAAAGAGCACAAGATAAGTGTAGAAACATACAAAAAGCAAAAAAGAATATATGCTTTCAGACAATGAAAGTTATTTTCTTTATTTTTTCCTAAAATGCATGACCAAGAGTCAGTAGTGCTCTAAACAGGTCAGAGAAAAAAAACAAAAATAAACAAATTTGTTGGGGAGAAGACAATAATAAAACTGTTCTGGAACAGAAATGTCTGATATATGCAGGTGCATGGTCACAGGATGCATACTACTGATTGATCAAAGCTGTTTAGGTTTATTTAGTCAATGGATTTGAAATTGGTTTTATTTTAACTTTTGTAATGTTCAATTAGGGGGTAAACATTTTTCTCACCGGTCTGCTCAAATATGTATTCCTAGGCCACTGGCCCTATAGCCAACAACTTGATAAGATCTTATAATTTTTCTATGTATCATCATGCCATGAACTGTGCCATGAAAACTTTTGCATATGCATCCTATTAAATTATTTCAGATGATATTCCCAAATTTCCATTTAACACTGAAACTGTGAGGCCTATGAGTGTATGCAAAGTATTTGTAGGTATATGTGTGTTGCAGAGCCTCCTGATAGCAGAAACTTAATTTTGAAACTTCTTTGGTTTATATCAATTCCAATTCCCAATTCCAATGAAGTCCAGAATGTGGCTTGGCATTATCTTGCTGAAATAAACAGAAATGTCCCTGATGAAAACGTTGCTTGGGTGGCAGCATATGTTGTTCCAAAACCTGTATGTACCACAGCATAAATGATGCCTTCACAGATGTGCAAGTTACTCATGCCATGGGCACTAGTACACCCCCATACCATCAGAGATGCTGGCTTTTGAACTTTGCACTGATAACAATCCAGATATTATGGACTGTAGATGATGAAATCCCTAAATCCCTTTCAATTGCACAATGAGAGATTGTTTTTATACTGTTGGACTATTTGCTCACAAAGTTGTCCACAAAGTGGCACAAGTGGTGAACCTCACCCCATCCTTGCCTGTGAATGACTGAGTTTTTCTGGGATGCTCCCTTTGTACCAATAATGACACTCACCTGTTTCCAATTAACCTGTTAACCTGTGGAATGTTCCAAACAGGTGTTTTTGGGGCATTCCTCAACTCTCCAAGTCTTTTGCTGCCCCTGTCCCAACTTTTTTGGAGCTTAGTTTAAATAAACTAAATATAGACTGTCCAAACCTGATATAGTTTAATACGAGAAGGTGTAATGGACTGATTTTTCATTTCACAGGTCTGTAGGTGGACATTCGATTTCTGATTGGCTAATTTCTCACATACATGAATAATGCTATTATACCAAGTTTCAGGTTTATCTGTCCAATGGATGCTGGCAATGCATGAAAACAGTTCAGCCCACCACCCCAGTGCCAGTCATGAGTGCCGCTGCATGTTATCAAAATGAAAGTCCCCTTTGGGGACATTTTTGTTCAGCAATTTAGTCTCTGTGTGTCATGCCAGTCCAGTGACCCCACACTATCTACCTATACAAATAAATACTGTTAATTGTTATTTTAACTGGACTGGAAGCTAAAAAACTGGATTCACAGCAGTTAAATGGTAATATTTAATATTTAATAATTAATAATCATAATAATATAAAACTGTGTAAAGTACTTTCTCATAAAGATGCTGAGATACTGCTGTATGCCTTCATAACCTAAAGGCTGGACTATTGCAATGCCCTTTTAGCTGGTAGTTCAAGTAAATCATTACACAAGCTCCAACTAGTTAATCATTTTACTCCTTTTTGTGCTTTAAGTCTGTGCTATCTGGTGTTGACCAGAGGAGGATGGATTCCCCTTTTGAGGCTAGGTTCTTATTAAGGTTTCTTCCTCTTAGCCTAAGGGAATGCTCAAAAGAGTCTTGGACCAGGATTTCTGTAAAGCTGCTTTGTGACAATGCCTTCATTGTAAAAAGTGCTATATAAATAAACACTATACTGATAGATTCTAAAAAACATTTCCTTGGTATTAAGAACTTAATAAACTGCAATAATGCAATGCATTACGGAATGAAAAACACTGAGAAAATGAGAAAAAGTTAACCAAAATTAAAAACAACATAATTTTTCTAGCCTGGATATACAGGCAAAAAAGTATTTAGTCAACCACTGATTGTGCAAATTCTCCTACTTAGAAAGTTGAGATTTACAGAAATCTGTCATTTTTATCATGGGTACCCTTCAACTATGAGAGACAAAATGAGAAAGAAAATCAAGGAAATCACATTTTTTAGGATTTTTAAAGAATTTATTTGTAAATTATAGTTGAAAACAAGTATATGGTCACCCAGAAACAAGCAAGATTTCTGGCTCTCACAGACCTATAACGTCTTGTTTAAGAAGATCTGTCCTCCACTCGTTACCTGTATTAATGGCACCTTTTTGACCTCATTATCTGTGTAAATGACACCTGTCCACAGCCTCAAACAGTCAGACTCTAAACTCAACCATGGCCAAGACCAAACAGCTGTTGAAAAATTGTAAACCTGCTCCAGGCTGAGAAGAGTGACTCTACAGTAGGCAAGCAGGTTGGTGTGAATAAATCAACTGTGGGAGCAATTGTAAGAAAATGGAAGACATATAAGACCATTGATAATCTCCCTCCATCTGAGGCTCCATGCAAAATCTCATCCCATGGGGTCAAAATGATCATGAGAATGGTGAGCAAAAATCCCAGAATTATATGAAGGGACCTGATGAATGATTTGCAGAGAGCTGGGACCAAAGTAAAAAAGGCTACCATCAGTAACACACAACGCTGAGAGGGAATCAAATCCTGCATTGTCATGCATGTCCCCCTGCTTAAGCATCAATGTGTCCGGGCCCATCTGAAGTGTACCAGAGAGCATATAGATGATCCAGAATAAGATTGGGAGAATATCATGTAGTCAGGTGAAACCATAACAGAGCTTTTTGTGAAAAGCTCAACTCATTGCGTTTGGAGGAGGAAGAATGCTGAGTTGCATCCCAAGAACATCATGCCTTATTATGAAGCATGGGGGTGGAAACGTTCGACCTCTGTCATGTTGCAAAGTATTGAGTTGAACTTTTGTTATTGACCAAATACTTGTTTTCCACCATAATTTATAAATAAATTCTTTAAAATTCCTACAATGTGATTTCCTGGATTTTTTCCCATTTTGTCTCTCATAGTTGAAGTGTACCAGTGATGAAAATTACAGACCTCTCTCGTCTTTCTAAGTAGGAGAACTTGCACAATCAGTGGTTGACTAAATACTTTTTTGCCTGTATATCGAGGCTAGAAGAATTATGTTTTTAATTTTGGTTAATACTTTTTTGCCCTATTGGTAAAACACAAGAAGTCTCTCCACATTTTCCACATGCAGTAGGAAAAAATTATTATTAACTTTGAAAATGGCAAAATTAGTTAAGAACTTGTGCAAAACTTCCATTGTTAATGAATTACCTAAAAGGGTGGTAAGTAAGATTAATTGTAAGGCTGGGATAGAAGAGTGAGCCTCCTTCAAGCTGTTACTCAGCCCACAATTCCCCTTCTCTATAACTAACTATTTAATGTTCTATAATATACTTCAAACGTTATCACATTTCAGAAAGTTTTCAAACTCACCTTGACAACATTGGCTTTGTGCCTTTCCAGGACCTGAATAGTCTGAGCAGTCTTTGGATCGATAATAAGGATGCTGGAATGACATCCCTGGGCAATCAAGCCTTGCCAACCCCTGAGAGAAAAAACCATAGGTGATGAAAAGAGAGAGATCAGAGAGCAACATATGTAAGGCATGTTCTTCGCCAAATTTCCACAATATAAATATATAAATGATGTATAAGGAAAGCATAGGTGATGTCAACTGAGACCTCAACCCCATAGAAAATGTGTGGACGGAGTTGAAATTCCATGTTGCCCAGCGACAGCCCTGAAACATCACTGCTCTAGATGAGATCTGCATGGAGGAATGGGTCAAAATACCAGCTAGTGTGTGCAAACCTGGTGAAGACGTACTGAAAATGTTTGACCTCTGTCATTGCCAACAAAGGTTATGTTAAAAAGTATTGAGTTAAAATTTTGCCATTCAATGGCATCCATGCCTTCAGCATCCAGGAATTGCCTGCATCAAGAGAAACTAAGGCACTGCACTAGCATACAATAGCACGCAGGGAATCACTTTGAGGTTTTATGCAATCCTTCAGGGATATGCCTCACCAGACTATTACAGACCCCCTCCCCCTCCATTAAACCAGTCATGCTGGATGATAAGAAAGACTCTTTCACTTCTTCAATGTGTTCAATGTAAACCTGCAATCATTGAGGACGTGCAAATTCTAGTGTTTTCTGGCAAACTACTGGCAAGCTGCATGGTGCTGGGCTGTGAGTACAGGTCTCACTAGAGGACATCAGGCTCTCATGCCACTGTCATGGAGTCTGTTCTTGACATGGTATCTCCTACATGCTCTTGAAACTGTGCTGGAAGACACAGCAAAACTCTAACTGACGTAATCTTGCCCTTGTCTGTAATCTCGGTTTTTAAATCCATTCGTTCCTCACACTGCATGCGTTCATGCACTGTCTCTTTAAGAACACACTACTTTGGGTTTAGTGATGCAGGTACCAAACAAAAAGCAATGAAAAGTAGGCACAGAGGAAAAAATACAGTGACCTAAGGAAATACATGAGAAATGGTAAACAATGAAGATCTTCATTCTCTTCAGGATTTGCAACAATCAATTATTAGAAATGGCACAAGGAATGAAACCAAAAAACAATGTTCTTCACCAGGCGTTAGGATAAAGCTGAGATTTTGCACATCATCTTATTCAACATTCCATTCCAGCTTAACTGGCCCCGCAACTGCAGTCTGCCGACTCTACATGATTAAGGTGAACTGAAAAATGTACGAACAAGATTACATCCTATGTTTTTCAAAGATCTGAAGAAGAATCAGAAATGGTTTAATGTTCAGAAAAGTCTGTGATGTGATTTAGGTTGAGCTGAATTTTCCTCATCACTATTATAAAATGGATGTTTATGTTTCACTACTTTTTGCTTGGTGTCTTCACTAAGACGGATGGATGGAAATGATGGAAATAACATTTTACTCTGGTATTAGCTGCTAGTTATTACACTGTCTTAATATGAGTGTTCTTTTTTTTTTTTTAAAGCTAAATATAAATTTCTACTTTTCACATTGTGACATTTTAAGTAGTGTGTTTGCAAGAAAGCCAATATGCAAGAAGATGGAACTTTGTTTACATTAATAATAATTGTTCATTAATTGTCATCATGGCACAGTGTTCAATTAACTGTGATGTAGATTTGAAGTCATATTGCCCAGCACTAAGTTGCAGGTACTACTACATGCTACCAGTAGTGACAAGGACAGTAGCATTAGCAGCAAACTAGAGAAGAATCATTAAGGAAGGAATTATCCTTGGCAACCATGTGTAAAACCATTTGCTTTTTGGGGTTGTCTGGGTGTGGTCTCTCCAGTGCACCTGTTGTCACTTTCATTTGCACCAAAGCAGATGAACTGTTCAAGCAGCTTTAATGTTAAACCAGGAATACTGAGGATGCACAAATGGAAATGACAAACTGTATTGAGGGAGGGAGTATTTCTGCATATTAACAAAATATTCAAACAGTTATTTGTGAATTTATGATCATGTGGACTACGATGTGGACTACAAAATTTTTGACTCAAATCTTAGTATAGCAGAGTGCATGGATTTGGAATATTTTGATAATATGCAGAAATAATGTTCCTTTATCATTTTTATATATTGCGAAAAAGGCCTTTTCTGTATCAGTCCCCATCATTTTATCTTCACATGTACTTCAGGTCAGAACACCACTAATTCACTTAGAAATACTGAAAAATTATAATTACCTAAAATCTGTTTTGGAAACCACTGTACACCATTTTTACAGCCTGAAGTTGCACTCGAGTTTTCTAGTACAATCTATGTATTCATCTAGACCAATGTCTCAGTGACTAGCTGAATACCTAAACATTATGAAGTGAACTCCACATAAATGAGGATTGTGGTATTTCAGAATGTGGCTATTAATTTGGTTAGGTACATAAAATGCTGCGGTTATATGATTAAAATGTCTCAATTCAGATGGACAATGAACAAACATTTAAATTAATAAATGAAATAAATGTTTATTTTTTTAATGCTTAATGCATTGGGCTGCATATTTTAAAGCCCTGTCTACTTGTTTTCGTGATTCATGATGATCTAAAATTTCTGAGTATCTAAAAATGTTTTGTGCATTGGGCAGGACTTAATTTGGCCCATCTGATCGCAGATCCATCAGTGAAAGTTCTGTGCCAATTGAATCTCTGATCTAGTTTAATCTCCATTTTCAGAATTTACTCGTGTTTGTCCCTCATTATTAACTAAAACAACATGTAAATGTTTTGAACATTTCCAGAAACACAGCTACACCAATGAGGCTAGAGTTATTCTCCAGCTTTGCTCTTGCAATTTACCATTCCACCTTAAAGGTTGCAGAACTTGCAGAAGGCAGTGTAACTGTAGCAGTTTTAAGGTGGAATTTCCATATTATTCTGTGAGCCATAGCAAAACTTATTTCCTTAAAAGTCCATGAAATGCCATCACATTATTAAATGCAAAAAAACAAATGATAAATATGTCTCCTGACTCACAGGCTGATTTAATCTACACATTTGATTTTCTGTCAATCATTTTGTGATCTCAAAATCTCACATGCCCTTGCAGTTTTGAGTGGGCTGTAGCTTGCTATTTGCAGTTTTGAGTGGGCTGTAGCTTGCTACAGCATTATTAGTATGATTAAACTGCATTAATATTGAATATAACATTGGTAAATGCAGATGTTGTTGCATCTTTAGTATGAAAATATTTTGTTAGTTTTGTGTCATGACTGTCATGTTTTGCTGGTGCCCAGCCCAGTTTTTGCAGAAGCGATGCAAGTAGCATGAAAATCAAACTTGTAAACCAATGGTTTAACATGGCATAACAATCAAGACTCACACCTTAAAACAATCAGTAAGACTACTAGAGCAGAAATACTGATCGGCCAAGCTGGAAGAGTTCCATTCATCTTGGAAGTAAAGCCTTACTGAGTGTAGATTATATATCAGATTATATATATCAGATTATATATCAGATTATATATCCTCACTAATCGGGGGGGGGAACAAAAAAACAAACCTAGAGTATTCTTCAGTGTGATCTATAACATTACAAATTCATGCATATACTTCCTTCCTAACCAATTATTTCTTTATGAAACTGTTCAACTGCAAAATAGAAAACCAGAGGAGGTAAAGTGTGTAGTCCTACTCACCACTAATTAACATACATTTAGATACTGCATAGGCAGAAAGTGAAAAGGCACTGTGAAAAGTTGTATTTGAACATTTAGTCTTACAATTTCAGTTTGTCTGTAATTAAAATGTGATCACATCTGTATCAGTTGAAAGGAAAAGCTAAATGCATATTGCGGTTTTTTTTTTCACTTTGACACTTCTTATGCAGTTCATGAAGAAAGAAAAAAAAAAAAAACTTGTTTACTGTTTAAGTAGGTTTATTTTGCTTGCTTGCTTGCTTCCTCCAAAACAAAATGAATTTAGGCCACCTGTCAATGACCGACTCTCTGCTGGACTATCTTTAATCAATCCTGATGCACCTATAGCCGTTACAAAGCGGCCGTCATATTTTACTATAGAATGAATGGGAACAGTAAGGGTGATCTTAGTGAGTCAGCCAGCGGTCTCAGAAAGGCTGATTAGAGCTGTCTTTTCATCCTTTAGTGTAAAGCAGTTAAATCAGTGCATCTGTGAGCTCAGCTCTTTTCCAATACAGGCTGATACACACCGAGCAGCAGCTCGCGCTACTCACCAATCCACTGCGGTTTTGTTCTGCAGACTGAGAGGCCCCGTCAGAGTCCGCGCGGAGAGCTTGATGTTGACAGTGTACGGAATCATGACTGAAACTACCCAGCGAAGCACACAAAATCAATGACGTTCGTCTGCCTTTGTAAACAGGAAGTCACGTGCGTCCCCGTCGTGCTCCGATGGGGGACTGAAAGCTCTTGAAAGTGGTTCCTCTCTCTATCTAATCCCTGAACACAGTCCTCTTCTTATGGTTTAAGATAGTTAACAAGCATTTCAATAAGAAAAACACAAACACACAGATTTTATGTAAGGTTGACTGAATTCAATTACCAAGTAATTATTAATTTATGGATTTATTTTCTTACCTGTTCAGGGTCCAGATGGAGTAAGGCAGGACTACCCCCTGTACAGGTGCATCATTGGCTACCACACAACCATCCACTCACAAACTGGCCCAGCCAGATCATTACCTGCAGTGCCAACCTGTCTACTATAATAAATTAGTTAATGGGTTTTAATTAATAAGTACATAAATACGTGTATACATAATAAATGACATGACAAACACATATATAAGAACATCTGCAAAAGCTCTGCAAAATCTGGCCCTTTGTCCTTTTTGTGGGTTTGATGACCTGTGCTGGAACCATGCCAGATGATTTTTGCATTGTGGGCACAGGGAATGTATTTTGTTTAAGTCTGAACATTTAACTGGTCTGCCAGCATGATCCTTGTGACCAAGCTAACAATCTTTTATGAGCAAACTTGACCACGCTGGTTGGAAAGCATGAAGGGCATGAACATCACTGGCTTAGAAGCATATGGTTTTGCCCGGATAATCAGCTTTTCAGTCAACAAATGGTTTAGATCACCTGCAAAATCAGCACAATCTGGTCTTGAACTGGATATTAACTAGTGATATCAGGCAAAACTGTAACATTTTACATTAAAAGTCACAAATGAATAATTGTGTGATGATAACTCATTAATTATTAATTAGAATGAGCTGTTACACAGTAATTGATTGAGTTCTTAGCAATTAGCAATTAAGTAAACTGTTAATTGAGGTTAGTTTCTCATTAGGCTTGATTATCTGTGTTCCAACTGCTGCTTATTGCATTAGTAATAAACTAATTAGTATGTTTACTCATGTAAAAAGGTACTGTGATAACGTACTAGTATATGTGTTAATTATTGTTAATTATTGTTAATGATCATTATATCAGCTGGGTCATTTTTTTCCACAACGATTTTATTGAGTTATTTACTGTATTATATGTTTTTGCTTTGATAATGGTATTTTTTCCCTGTGCACTGTGATCCAAATCTTGTTTTAACTCTCCAACTTTTGACAATACTTGTCTCGTGGACTGAATGTTATACAGAATATTGATTTATGTACTTACTGGCGCTGTGCTAGACGGCTGCCTTTCCAGTCGCTCCATAGCTCTTTTTAACCCCCCTTTCTCACCTTTCCACATACTTTGCTCCTCTGATGAGGACAGAGAGTGTCTTCTACATATCCTACTGTTGTTAGCTGTTAGCAGTTAGCCTCCAGCCCTACTATGTCCCCCGCAAATTCAGTCACGTAATCGCCATCTGCATTTACATTGCTCTGAGCGCAGACGCAGACGCTGCATGTGATACATTTTGTTACTGCAAAGCTGCAGACAGAGCACCCTGAGGCATTCATGATAATTTCTGGAGACTTTAATCATGCTACTTTGGACTCTACTTTGGCTGCTTTTCACCAGTGTGTGAATTGTCCTACAAGAAACAACAGGACAATCAATCTGCTGTATGCTAATGTTAAAGAGTCATACAGCGTCACACCCCTCTCTCCTCTCCCCACCCCCATGGTCCAGAGACAGCCTGCAACCACCAGAACCATCAAGAGGTGGTCTCCAGAAGTGGAAGAAACTCTCAGGGACAGTTACTACACCACTGACTGGGATGTGCTGCTTCGCCCACACTGTGAGGACATTGAGGGGATGACACACTGTGAAAACCATCACAGGCCACAATACCAAGACCAGAGTGGTGGGGGGAACAGAGGAGAAGGTGAACAAAATGAATGACTTCTTCAACCATTTCAACCCCCCCACCCTCTCTTTCACTGCATCCATCTCTCCTTCTTTCCTCAATGCATACCCCCCCAACCACCACAGCAACTGCCTCCTCCTCCTCCCCCCTATCCACCACCACAACATAGACCTCTTTCTTCACTGCAGACCAGGTCAGAGGTCAACTGAAGAGGCTTCACCCCAGGAAAGCAGCAGGCTCTGACAAAGTATGTCCCTGACTGCTGATGACCTGCGCTGCAGAACTTAGTTAGCCACTCCAGCATCTCTTCAACCTCAGCCTGCAGGCGAGGAGAGTACCTACCCTCTGGAATGCATTGTGCATTGTTCCAGGTCCAAAAAAGAACCAAGTGAGCTGAATGACTTCTGACCGGTAACACTTCCCATCTGATGAAGACATTGGAGCGGCTCTTCCTCGATCTCCTCAGACCCCAGGTGCAACATGCCCAGGATGTTCTGCAGTTTGCGTACCAGGCAGGTGTTGGTGTGGAAGACGCAATTATCTACCTGCTACATTGAGCCCTCTCGCACCTAGATAAGGGGAACGGCACAGTGAGGATCCTGTTTTTGGACTTCTCAAGTGCTTTCAATACCATCCAGCCCCTTATGCTTTAGGAAAAACAACCAGTTCTGATTGAGGGAGATGATGTGGAGGCTGTGGACTCCTGTAAGTACCGCGGGCTGTTGCTGGACAGCAAGTTGGACTGGTCAGGTACCATCGACCACCTGTACAGAAAGGGACAGAGGAGGCTGTACTTTCTGAGGAGGCTACGTTCCTTCAACATCTGCAGGAAACTCCTGTGGATGTTTTACCAGTCCATGGTTGCCAGTGCCCTGTTCTACACTGTGGTGTGCTGGGGGGGCAGCATATCCAAGAAGGACACACACAGGCTGGACAAACTGATCAGGTGGGCTGGCTCTGTTGTTGGCACAAAGCTGGACTCTCTGGTGTCAGTGGCAGAGAAGAGGACTTTGAAAAAACTGCTGGATATTGTGGACAATGCCAGTCACCTTCTACACACTGCCATCAGTCACCAGAGGAGCCTGTTCAGTGAGAGACTGCTCCCTCCCAAGTGCAGGACCAATAGACTTATTTTGTCCTGCACACCATCAGACTGTACAACTGCTCTCTTGTGGGGGGGGGGGGGGTGCTAACAGGAGGATGGAGGATGGGAATGAGTAGGAACCAACCAGTAACCCACAACCCACAAACACAACTGCACTTGGTGCAATATACAGTGCAATAATTATAATAATGTGCAATACCCCCTAGTGGACTCTTTTGTGTGCACTATTTATATATATTGTATATTGTAATATAGTCCCTATATTATATATTCTTTATATTTATATAGTTTTTCTTTACTAAATGATTATCTATTTCTACCTTTTCTATGGTGCGGCTGGAACATTAATTTCCCTGAGGGAAACCCTCCCAAGGGATCAATAAAGTCCTATCCTATCCTCCTGTCCTATTGCTACAGTTAATTATTACATTAATGGCACCATTGATGAAGTGGCTCAAAGCTGCATGCACCAAAAGTGATTCATGTGTCATTGGAGGGTGCTCTAACAGGCTGGAGGATGAGTCCATTCAACTGGCCTTCATCTTGTCCCTGATGTATGTCTTTGAATGATCTTGATCATAAGAGGAGTTTGCCACTTTGAGTTTGATGCAATATGTATAGTTTGTTACGGGCAGCTTGTTAACCCAAACTACAACATAAAAGGAGGATAGACAACACTGGGCTCACTTATACAAAAATATAATTTATTTTGACAATGTCCAGGGAAAATAAAAATAATAGAAGTGCTTTAAGTGGTTAAGTGCTATAATTAAGGCAAGGGCCTCCTTTTCCATTGTAGAGTAAGCACATTTATGGGTATCAAAGTTCTTGGAATAGTAACTAATGGGATGACCATTTTCTTCTGGACCACACTGCAGAAGAACTGCACCTACCCCCACATCACTAACATCAATACCATGGCTGAAAGGTTCAACGAAATCAAATGCAAGCAAAACTGGTAAGTGGGGCAACCACTGTAGCAAAATTAACAATGCCCTGTAATACCCATTGATCCCAAAAAACGTAGTTCCTCGGCTATTGGGTAAAGGGAAACCACAAATTGTCTCAACCATTGCGGTAATGGGTCAAACCTATTTTTGGCCCTCTTCACAACTTCACAAACCGCTAACAGCAACCAAGAACCAAGGAAGGTTCACAATCACCATCAATATATATATATATATAGTGCCTAGTATTCAAGCCCCTGTACATTTTGCAAATTTAACAAGTTGCAAATAAGTTACAGCCTTCAAACTTTGAACAAGAGCAGAATTTATTAACAGATGCCTAAATATTACAAAAAAAAAAAAGTTGCTCAGTTAAATTATAATTATAATACAATTATAAATATTATTTGGGTCAATTATTATTCAACCCCTAGGTTTAATATTTTGTGGAAAAACCCTTGTTTGCAATTACAGCTATTAATCATTTTTTATCAGACCTGATCAGACCGGCACAGGTCTCTGGAGTCCTCCATGCAGATCTTCGGGTGTCTCATGTGGACTTTAATATTGAGCTCTTCCCACAAGTTTTCAATTGGGTTAAAATCAGGAGACTGACTAGGCCTTGATCTTTTCCCTCTTGAACCAGGCCTTGGTTTTCTTGGCTGTGTGCTTGGGGTCGTTGTCTTGTTGGAAGATGAAATGACGACCCATCTTAAGATCCTTGATGGAGGAATGGAGGTTCTTGGCCAAAATCTCCATGTAGGCTGTGCTATCCATCTTCCCGTGGATGCGGACCAGATGGCCAGGCCCCTTGGCTGAGAAGCAGCCCCACAGCATGATGCTGCCACCACCATGTTTGACTGTAGGGATGATATTCTTGAGTTGGTATGCAGTGCCATCTTGTCGCCAAACATCATGGGTGTGGTTGGCACCAAAGACCTCAATCTTGGTCTCATCAGACCAGAGAACCTTAAACCAGTCTGTCTCAGAGTCCTCCAAGTGATCGTAAGCAAACTGTAGACGAGCTTTGACATGGCGCTTTGAAAGTAAAGGTACCTTACAGGCTTGCCTGGAACAGAGAGCATTGACGTGGAGTATGTTACTTATGAAATTGACTGAAACTAATGTCCCCACCACCATGAGATCTTCTCAGAGCTCCCCCCTTGTTGTCCTTGGGTCAGCCTTGACTGTTTGGACAAGCCTGGCCTCAGCATGGGAGGAAATTTTGAAAGACTGTCCAGGCCGTGGAAGGTTAACAGTAGTTCCATAAGCCTTCCACTTCCAGATGATGCTCCCAATGGTGGAGACAGGTAGGCCCAACTCTCTGGAAAGGGTTTTGTACCCCTTGCCAGCCTTGTAACCCTCCACAATTTTGTCTCTGATGGCCTTGGAATGCTCCTTAGTCTTTCCCATGTTGACCATGTATGAGTGCTGTTCACAAGTTTGTGGAGGGGCTTAAATAGTTAGAAAAGGCGGGAATAACAGATAATTAATCCAAACATGTGAAACTCATTGTTCTTTATGCCTCAATTACTTCTTAATACTTGAGGAAACCAAACAGAATTCTGCTAGTTTGAGGGGTTGAATAATAATTGACCTGCTGATTAAACTTTTCAAGATTTTACAAAACAATAAACAAAGAAATAACATTATTTTTTGCTGCAGTGCATTTCTTATGTCCAGGCTGATCTACAGTCCAAATGTCAGAATGCCAAGTTAACTCTGAATGTGTAAACCTACAAAATGTGCAGGGGGTTGAATACTACTTGGAGGCACTGTATATTGGAGGTGTGACTTGATTAAAAAATGAATCTAATTAATAAGAAACTTTGTAATTAATTAATCAAAATTAATCACATTTTAATCACATTTCAGTATATAACATGAGAACTATTGATTTAAGTTTGGTTGATGAATGAATCAATTAACATAAGCTTAAACCTCAAAATCTTGTTTATTTTCCCACCAATCTACTACACAGACCAATGGATGAGTGAAGAAAACACAGAGCAAACAGTTTCCAGAACACTGGAAATTCTGACCATGTCACCTACCGCTGGTCTGTGTTGTGTTGTGTTTACTGTTCCATGTGCTTTTGAGCAGGTCATGTCTCCTCCCATTCCCAGCTGTTCCATCTGTAATCCTGCCCCATTGTTATCATGTCCCAGCCGTGTCTCGTTATCGTGTGTGTATATAACTCCCTTGTCTCAGTTAGTCCTGGTCGTTCTTCTCGTTTGTATGTATGTCTAGTTGCTTACTCGTGTTGTGTTTCCATGTCTGCTTACAATTGTGAGATATCATTAAATACAACACTGCAAGTACTTCCGCCTCCTACCTCTGTGCCGTGAGACGTTACAGGAAGAACGACCGCTCATGGAAGTAGTAGGGTTGTCCAGGTTTGCCAGATCCCGTCTGGCCATCCGCCGGGATCCATTCTCTGGTGGACTGCAGGAGCAGCAGGATGCTATGGGGACCAGCAAGCGAAGAAAGCGCCATAGGCGGCGCACTCGGGGCGCTCCCTCACTGGAGGACTGCTCCTCAAACGGTGGGGAGAATTTTGGGGGGGCGCTAAGGGTTGGTGCTGCAAGCCTCAAGCCGGGAGAGGCGAGAGGTGAGGCCTGTTGGTGGGCTGTTATGGGGGGATCTGGGCTGAAGGATGAGTCTGATGTGTGGAAGTTCCTGAGCTATGTGCGCAGGACTTTCCAGCCCAGTGAACCCCAGACTTCGGCAGCCGCAACGGCCTCAGCAGCGCCACCTACCCGAGAGGCGCCTGTGCCGCGCACTGCGGTTCGTCCCACTAAGACTGCCTTAGCGTCGGGGGCTGCTTCCGCGACAGACCGGGAGGCGGAGCTTCACGGTAAGATCGCGCTCCGAGGGCGGGGCTTACCGCCGACGCCGACGCTCCGAGGGCGGGGCTTACCGCCGACGCCGACGCTCCGAGGGCGGGGCTTACCGCCGACGTCGACGCTCCAAGGGTGGAACCCTCTGCACCAGCTCCAGTCCCACATCCAGTCCAGGAGCTGGAAACCCCTGTACCAGCTCCGTCTCCTGTCCAAGGGTCGGCGCCCGCCGCCAGTGTCCAAGGGTCGGCGCCCGCCGCCAGTGTCCAAGGGTTGGCGCCCGCTTCTAGAATTGTGCCCAGACTGTCTCGAACATTTAAGACTTTCACCAGTTCTGGGCCCAAGCCCTTGTATAAACCAGTGTCTGTCTTTGTACCCATATCTGTTCCTGTTCTTGTGCCTGTGTCTGTTCTTGTCCCCGTTCCGTTGTTTGGTTTTGTCATCCCAGTCCCTGTCACTGTGTACGTGTCAGTCCCTGTCAGTGTCTTTGTTCCTGTGCCCAGTCCTGTTCATGTCTGAGTCCTGGGTGTCTAGCGCTTCTGGTCCCTCTCCTGCGCCGGCCCTGGGGTCTGTTGGTTTACGCGCCCCGGAGTTGCGCGTCGGGAGGGGGGCCTACTGTCACGTACCGCTGGCCTGTGCTGTGTTGTGTTTACTGTTCCATGTGCTTTTGAGCACATGTCATGTCTCCTCCCATTCCCAGCTGTTCCATCTGTTACCCTGCCCCATCGTTATCATGTCCCAGCCGTGTCTCGTTATTGTGTGTGTATATAACTCCCTTGTCTCAGTTAGTCCTGGTCGTTCTTCTCGTTTGTATGTATGTCTAGTTGCTTACTCGTGTCGTGTTTCCATGTCTGCTTACAATTGTGAGTTAAATGTAACCCTGCAAGTACTTCCGCCTCCTACCTCTGTGCCGTGAGACGTTACAGACCAAAGATGCCAAAGTACTGATTGACTTCAACTGCTCCCATTTTTCAAACATGTGAATGAAAAAACATACAATCCCAGTTCAGTCAAAAACTCCCTTGCCAAAAATAAACAAACCAACAGTTTGATATAAAATGTTATGTCTACCATCAAAAATGGTATTAAAAACATCCTCTGATTGACTTCAGTTCTTCTTATTCTTCCAATATCCTGAGCAAAACTCCCAACATTAAACAACAACATAGGGCATGACAACATTTAGGTAGCTGTTTCGGCCCTCAGCCCTCACTGTGAGGGCAGAATCACACCTTGTGTTCTCAGCTTTGTAAGTCAGGAATTTCTTGACACCCTGGCACAACATATGGTTACAAACAACAGAATGTACTCTTTCTAACAGTAGTGATTATCTTGTAGTGCAGTGAAGCACCTGAGAGTAATTCATTGTGGAAAATCATACTTTTATAAAACGTATAACTGTTGAAGCTCCTGTTATTAAAATCCAATATAATAAAGCAGTTTTTATTACCTGAGATGTTGGTCAAGTTGGCCCTGAATTAACAATTTCAAGTTTTGGGCTGCTATGACAAGCAGTTTGAGATTGGCATGGATCCAAGAGGCAAAATCAGCCAAAAAATTAACACTGCCTGGATTTTTGAATACATTTTGTCACAGTAATAAACTATATTATACATTGTCATGAATTTTTTTTTGATTCTCAACTTATAGACACCAATCTGCAACATTTTTGTTCAGAAATCTAGTCTACTGTAATGGTTCTGGACTCACAGAGGTAGGTAGGTGGAGGCGGACTCTGAAGTCTCCACATTGAAAAATAAGTAAAAAAAATTGTTTGGCAAGTTTTGATAACATCACTTTCATCAAGATATTAAATTTCTGATAATATGTACACATCAAGTAATTACATATTTAAGAAGCCAAAGGCCTTCCATAAAGATATCATCATATGCCATGTGACTATCTCATGTAATTTCTGTGTTAATACAAAAAAAGAGGCAATGACACAAACACAGAAAAACACACAACTTGTGTAGCTAGGACTCAACACAAACCCATTGGCCTTATGATAGCATGTACTGCTTCCTCAGCCACTTACTGAGACAAAACTAGCCTTTCGACATTTTCAGAGGTCAATGCTGCCCTCAGCAGTCCACAGCAATCCATCTCCCCAGTGAATTGGTCAATTTGTCTGATGTGGACTTTGACATTTTGTTTCTGAATGTGAACTCCGACATGTAGTCGAGTGTTGACTGGCGACACTGTTTGCTTGTACTAGGAACGCTATCACATTTAGCAGCTAAGTTAACATTACTGACCTGTGCACTAGACCCAACATGTTTTGCGTTGAGTTGGTAACGAAGGGTGGAAGTGCTCCTGTGATAAGCAAACTCCTTCCTGCATAAAGTGCAAATAACATTTTGTTTGTACTTCCATCTGGTCCTATCTGGTACTTCAATCTGGTACTTCCATGATGTACTATCATCTATAAATTGACCTTCTCTTGAACTCTATATTTCCTCTGTCTCATTTGTGAGAAAGTAAGTGAACAGAAGGTGAACACAAGAGGAACTTCCATGAACACTGGGTCTTTTTGGAACAAAAGGCTCAAGATAAACAATGGGAGGCACTATCAAATTGGACCCTCCCCACGTGTCATCCAGCAACGTCATTACTTGGGACCCCAGGAACTGGAAGACAGGGACATATTACAACTACAACACTAACAGTAACTATATCAAGAAAGAGGTTGACAGTGCATAAATGTACCTTTCCAACCCCATTTCAATACCTAAAAATGATAAATAGATTGTAATCTGTTAAATGGGAATCAGCTGCAAGATTCCAACAAGAAGGTGTCTGTGTGCCACAAAGGCTGCTCTGCTAACCCACAGTTAATTAGAGAGGTAATTAAACCCACTGGTTTACCCAGGGAGGAATCCACAGAATCCTTTTTAGTGGGGGGTCTCCATTGATCTTGACTAACCATTTTTTTGACTAGCTCAGGTTATTGCCTGGTGCCTAGAATAATCTTATAGGTTAGAACAAATTCACCTTCTGTTCTTTAAGATAGATGGACCCAACATGGAACACAGTTTTTTAAATCTTCGAAAAGAGAATGGAGTTGTTCTTTCCTTTCCATCTTCTGAGATACATACTAATGATCAAACAGATCTCTTATTTTGAAAACAGATGCCACGATTTTTCTAAAATGCAGAAAACATTTCCAGTATGCCTCACAAATGAGTTCATATCCATTTAGAACCTAGAACTTTGTTCAACATTAAGAGATGAATAGCCACACATTTGAAATAAGAAAAGTATTTCTCCACTTCCTTTTCTGAAAATGGTGGAACCATTATAATATGTCAACTTGCCTCAAATACAAAAACATCTGGGGGTCAAAAGAAGCTATAGTAGGAGATACAGGTGATGGTATTTGAGGTCATATCTAATCTTTTAAGCTTACTCCCTTTTTGCATTCGCTCACACTCTTGATGGATTTTTCATTTCTGCAGCTCAAATTGTCTAGTTTCCCGCTCACGTTCTTGTTCCAACTTCTTTAGTTCCAAGTTCTTGTCTACTTCATTCCTTAAGATCTGAGCCTCTCTTTAGACTCAAATTGTGCTGCTTCCAACTGCATCCTTTTCTCTACCAAAACTAGTTATTTTATTTGTAACTCACAAACTATACTCCCAACTGAAGATACAGAAAGCCCAGGTGTACTGGACCCCTCAGCTCTAGTTGAAAGGATCCCCTTTCCAATGCTTAAAACCTTTCAAGAGTTTCATTTCCTGAACACTGATGAAAATGCTCTGAAATCTGCAACAGCTGTTCTTTAGAGCACATTTCTCTAGCACATCTACTGAAGTATTTACTTGAAATGTTTCTATAATGGAGGCCATTTTTCAACTCAACTGCACCCAAAACAAGGATATTTCTATTACCAAATAAGCAAAATATGATGACAAAACAGAAAATAAATCCACTCACAATATTGCCACAACAACACAAATTACACCAAGCCTTTCACAATATGTAAAAGTCAAACAAACTCTATAGATATTTAATACAAAACTTTACATACAACACAGGCCTAGGCCTAGGCAGGGTCTAAGAAATCATGCACAGACATAGCAGGTATATAACCTCTATTACAACGCAACCAGTAAAACCTCCACTTGAAGCCACACATTCTCACAAAAAGGTTTACTCTCTAATAGCAAAGTAACAAAAAGCATTAATAACTGTTAATAGTATTAACAGTAACAGTTAGGTATACCAACTCTACATAACCTGATATAAACAATGTCAACAAAACAGTCTGGCCTTGATTTCAAATTAAACACAAACCACATGCATGCTCTCTCAAAACAAACAAAACATGGGTCAAAACCCACATTACCTCAAGTTTCACTGAAAGTAAACACCTCCAGTAACTAACTTGAAGCTTTAAGCATTTCCCTGGTTTACCAGGCTCGAAGTGACTTTTAACTCTAAACTTGCTACATATGGGTCATAAATTTTAACTTTAACTTAAAGTGTACCCCCTAAAGAGATTAAATCCCCACCCAGAATCACAACCAAAAACAAAAAAAGGCAAAATACCAAAATAACACAATACCTCGAAGAAAGGACAGAGACAAAGTTACAGCCGAGTTGAGACACTATAACTCACCAGAGATGCAGGTAAGACGCACCTGAACTCCAAGATCCACAAAAACACAAAATTCACCTCAAATGAGGCAATCTCGGATGAGCCTGCAAGTTTATGTTATGGCCAGCTCCGGGCTCACTTATAACAAAATATAATTTATTTTGAAAATGTCAGGGAAAATAAAAATAAAAGAAAAAAATAGGGATCAAGCATAACAGACAACATTTGTGGAAACAGAAATCAAAGTATCAAATGAAAAACAGACAATCTGGGGGAGAGTCTTATATTATCTCCCATGCATCGTCAATCACAATTGTCACCTATGCAACACCTTGCCCAAACCTACACTGCCACCATAAGAAGAGAGCCAAAATGCAGGGCCGTAACAAGTTATTATACCATACATCATAGCAGGTCTCATGACTGTCTTGTAAACCTTCCCTTTGACTCTTGCTACTATCCTTTTGTCCTATATCAGCCCTGACTCCTATCTCCACCCACTCCATCCTGTCTGCACCCTCTTCTTCACCTCTTTTCTGTACTGTCCATTGCTCTGGATGGTTGACCCAAGATATTTGAAGTCCTTCACTTTTATAACTGCTACTCCTTGCATCTTCACCTTTCCACCTGCCTCCCTCTCATTCACACACGTATTGTCTCTACTGACCGTCTTGTCTCTACTGACCTTCATTCCTCTCCTTTCCAGTGCAAACCTCCATCTCGCCAGGTTCTCTTCCACTTGCTCTCTACTCTTACCTCAGATTACAAAGTCATCTGCAAACATCATGGTCCATGGTGCCTCCTGCCTGACCTGTCAAGCTGTAGTTTTAAAATAATGATTTTATTTATTAAAGGAAACAAAACTATCCCAAACACCCACCCACCCATAAATCAACTGTGATTTTTGGAAAACTTGAGTTTTGATTTCACTAGCCACACATGACCTGATTACTGCCAGAATTAAGAAATCGCTTAAATAAAACCTATTTGGCAATATCAAGTAGGCCCACATAAACACAATACACATTATGCCCCAATCTGAAGAAATTCAAAAACAGATGAGAAACAAAGTGATAAAACATACTCTGTTGTCTTAACCACTACTAGATGAGAAAGAGATGCAGATGAAGGCCACTTGTTGTAGACTCTTTCACCTAGTAAGGTCTATGTACCATCAGTCTGTCAAAATAAATTACATTTATGGCATTTAGCAGATGCTCTCATCCAGAGCAACTTACAAGGTTATTCATATAACAGAGGAGGGGCCAGAGTAGTGCAAGGACTCTTAATGGTGAGGCACAGTTTAGTTGTCCAGACTGGGAATCGAACCCCAGTCTCCCATCGGGTGGAGTGGCTCACTGGTGGTGGGCTCACTTTTATCACTTTACTCTGGACTTTTTTTTACTAATTTGCCACCCTCTTGGGAAAATACTGTTATTCTTACCATAATTGACAGGTTCTCAAAGGATGAATCAAGAATTGGGAAAGACTGGTCGGGGTTCTTGCCATGGGTTGCTACAGGTTTAGCACATTTCCAGTGTTTCAAGCCACCCTTGATGCCATGATCACCCACTCCTCTGAGGTGTCCTCTCTTAATGACTAGATGTTAAGGAGTGGACAAGTTTGGAAGAATACCCACCATCGCATAGAACATGTCCTAAGTTGATACAAACATTTTTCTGCCCCACGTAGAGGTGACACAGCCTCCAACCTCCCATGAGAGAGTATAACTTTCCATTTAGGACTTCAGGTTAACAGAGGGGAATAGGAAATTGCAGCCCAAGTATATTGCCCCCTTCAGTATTCTCCAATGAGTTAATGATATCATGTTAAGACTTACCTGCTCACTATAAAGTGTCAAATGCATTCCAGATGTCTCTCCTTAAACCTGTTGTTTCAGGGCTGTTGGATGAGGACCTGCCTCTCTCCACCAGTGAGTGTTGAGGGACCCCCTGCATATACAGTACATCAGCTGCTTGACTCCAGGAGAAGAGAATTGTTTGCAGTATTTGGTCTACTGGGAGCTTTACAGAGCAACGGTGTTGAGATTCTGCGGAACACATCATGGACCCAATACTGATTTCCATCAGCTCTGCCCAAGGAAACCTGCTCCTCAGCCTGGTTCTGAGTGCTGATCAGATCCACCTGGTAACCATTAACCATCACATTGTGGTTTTCCCATATTAGATCGTGTTGTTTCCTCTATTTAATCCTGTATTTTTTTCTGGATTGGATTAACTTCAAGCATCAGTTTGTTTTCTATATAAACTCAAGTTGATTTTAAGTTGCTAATTAAACTAAGTTCATGCTGTTTTCCAGATGCTAACTTTTACTACCTTGACAGCAAGTCTCAGAATATAAATACCTTGGCATCTGGCTGGATGATTAACTCTCTTTTAAATTTTGCATCAACAATCTTGCCATTAAGGGCAGACAAAAGCTCAGATTCCTGTACCAGAATAAATCATGTCTGCCCACATACGCATGGAAAAGAGTAGTAGAGACAACCATTCCGTCAGTCTTGGACTATGATAACAGTGTATAGAAAGCCTTCCATCAGTGCTCTCAAGCCACTTGACCCAATTTAACATTCTGCTTTGAGATTTTTAACTGGCAAACCATGCAGACTGTATGTAAAGGTTGGTTGGTCCTTCCTGGCAGCATGAAGATAAGCACACTGGCTTAGTTTTATTCATAAATCACTCTCCAGTCAGTTACCAGCTTAAGTCTCTGCTCTGATCTCAGTAAAAAACAGTTCATACCTGACTTGCTCCAGTGGCTGGATCACCTGTCAGGTACTGAAAGTTTTCAGTGAAATGGGAAAATCTGCTTTTAGCTATAGTGCACCAGCAAGCTGGAATTACAGGATTCTCTGAAACTCTGCTCACTGGGGTCACTTAACCATTTTAAACTGTAACTTTATAGCTACCTTCAGATAGCCTGTGAATGTTTTAACTGAGTTTATTGTTTATTTTATTCTTCTATTTATTCTATTATGCCCTTTAAGCCCTTTTATTTTTTTTAAATTCATCTTAAACATATTTATTAATCGTTTACTTCTACTATTAATTTATTTTATTATTTATTGGAATTTAATTTTAACTATGTTTCTTACTGATTACATTTTTCCTGGTTACAGATAAAATGTTCGGCTGCATTGTAAATGAGAGTCACCTTCAATGTATTCATGAGTGTCTCTATAGCACTTTCAAGCCAGCTTGATTTCATGCTTTAGGATGGATTAAAACACCAAGCATAACCTCCATCAGTCTGCAGATGAGAAAACCAAATCCCAAAGCACTATCCATTCTTTAAGAGATGTCATTCATCAAGAGATGTCACTCGTCATTCTCATCATTCATTCCATTGCTAGGTGGATCCCTTTGGGTTTTGTTGCTTTTTAAGAGTTTTTCTGTAATATGTCATTTAAATTCCATGTGGGGAAAATAGGAACAGGTTAAGTATTTCATAGGAAAGTATATTAAGTACTTTTGAGAGATTCATAAAATCCACAAAATGAAGGTTCCATTCTGAGATTAGTTTTGTAAACATTTCGTTTATCACATGGTCAAAATGAAACATTTTGCATTTCACCATGGTTAAAAGGAAGCATGACTGCCAAGAACATGCAAATGTCCAACCATAGTTATAAAGGCTGAAACTGAAAAAATGATGGCTTCTACACGAGGATAATCATTAACCTTCTTTCAGTTGCGCAACCTAAAGGGTCTTTACCTGTTTAAAGGTTCTTTAAATTTGTTTCAATTTGTGGTTTTCATTTTTAAGAGTGTTCACCAGTCTAAATTTACACAAAATAGACAAAACAAAGTAACTTTATTTAGCATATCATTTTTTTAATGAAAGATTTGGTAAATATATAACAACACAACACAAACCTTTACTGAGAACAAACAGTTGCATACTGCACTTCAGCATTAACTAATTGGCCTGCTGAAGCTGCAGAAAGAATATCATACCAAACACTTATTCCAGCTTAATGTCTCTGCGTAATTAATCCACACAACCAAATAGAATTGTTTACTCATATTTCTATGAATGCTATAACATTCTTAATATGATTTACATCAAGTTATAAACCCAATTGTAATATTGTAGATTTCAGTGGGCATTAGCAGCTTCAACAGCATGTAGTGCAACATTCCTTTCTACTATAGAATGTATTACTGTAGTATTACCTAACTAAACATCCATCTAGTCATGAATAAAGAATTTATTTTTTTCTTTTCTCTACACATAGCCTAAAACACAACTTTACAGGCCAGTACGTGCATATCCATATGAACTGGTCATGCCAAGTAATGAAAGTGAGCTGTGAGACAACTATGAAACATTTTGATTTAAAAATAAAAAGTAATTTTGGGACAAATGAACAAGAACAATAATGCCAAAAATGTCAAATGTCAAAAAATGTTTGGGTCCAGGTCTTATAAACTTACAAGTCTTATAAACCTTTGATGATGTCAGTCTAGTTACATAAGTAGCTTTATGAGTTATGTTTTCAGTGTCAAGCCTGTTTCAGTTAAGACTAGCAAGGTATCGTCAATCATTTAAATACTTCAGTTTTACAAACTATTGCTTTAGACAGGATTATTTTTTTATTTCCCATTAGTCCCTCACAGGCAGTAACACCAAGCTACATTGTAACAATAAAAGAAGCACCTTTTTGGTGCTACCCTTTCAAAATATACAGAATCCTCTAAAACACATTCTACATCAATATGATTAACCCTTCCATGATGCAATTAAACATTTATTTATGCAAAGGTTTCTTTGAGTGTTCATGGTTCTGTACAGAAACTTTTTTTTTACTAAAGATACCATGAAGAACCATCATTTTTAATGTGTATTTCAGTCAGTTGAATAATACGGTTAAACTGATAATCAGATCAATTTTATATATTTTTATATGAAAATGAAAGTATAAAAATAAATTATTAATGCCAAAAATGTATAACATTAACAAAAGACAGATAATGGATCAGTAATTGACCGCCCAGGAAACACTCAGCAAAATGCTAGTGGACTGCCAGATTTGCTGTCAGCATGCTAATAGTGGACCACTATCGTCTACAATGGAACATCTGGAATGAGGTTTTGTTTGTTTGTTTGTTATTTAATAATTTTATCACATTAACAAAATCAGATGCAAATGTAATCATGGGAACATATGTTTGAGCATTTAAAAATTAAATTGCAGTTTGCTGTCAAAAACATACAGGCTAGACTCAAGATTCAGAACCTAGTCTTTGTCTGTGTTCTCTGGATATGTTGATTTGTAATTTAGTCAAACCTGAATTTAAATATTATAATAATGTGAGATTCTGGATTTCTGACCATAGAAAATCTGAATTTTTGTATGAAATTATGAACACAAATTAACTTTTTCACAATATTCAAATTTTCTGACATCATGTCATGTGATGACATTTTAGGATTACAGACTAAATCAATGACTACACATCCTGTAGTATGTTCTTCAGCTGAGGGTGACCTGACCTGGCCATGTTGGCAGATGTTTCACTTGCATTTTACGGACAATGTAATGGCTTATTTCCAGTTGTCCTGTGATCTTTTGAATCTCTTCTTGTAATGGTGATACCACACGATTGATACCAATTCTCACTAACAATTTTCTAATAATCTGCACTTGATATACTGCACCTGATTCTAATTTTGGTATATAAAATAAAATAATAGATTTGGGGGGGGTCTTCTTTTTCATCACAAAAAATTAGATTTCTATTCATTACATTTCTACTTTTTTTTTTTAATATTTCTTCTATGTGTTACATTACATTACGTTACATTCTTCTTTCAGAAGAAGAAAACCAGCCATTAGGTGTGTAGTTTGTGCACTTCTGGGGTCGGTCCCACGCCCAGATAAATGGTGAGGGTTCCGACAGGAAGGGCATCCAGCGTAAAACTATAATGTGGATCATGAATATGATGATCCGCTGTGGTTACCCCTGAAGGGAGAAGCTTAGTTTAGTTAAATTACATTCATCACTCAATACTCTTAAAATTAAGAAAAATATCCATATATTTAAATATGCTAAAAATGCAAAGGTTTTCATTACATTTGCATATTTTTTGCAAGCTTCCATAATCTATTTTAGATTATATACTTGTCACCTTTCTGACAGCAGCCCATAAAATAGCATAGTTTGTCTCACTGGTTATCACTATGTTAATGGTAATATTGTATATAATGGTTACTATTCACTGTTATTTTGGATTTTCTGAAATTGTCCGTGGCTCACACTAGATTATTGTGAAGCTGGTTTCTGATCATCTTCATAAAGAACACTATACTAATACATTTAAATGGAAATTAATACTATCAATGTAATGTCTGAACCCACAACTTTCTCAAACCAACATATATTCAATCAAGTCACCTATATGAGTACTTCTGTAAATGTTTTCAGTAATTAATTGCACAAAAAGCCTCCCCCAGTGTATTAAAGTAATTAGATACCATTTAAAATATTGGGTAAATCTGTTAAAGAACAGTGCCAAATGTGGGAATTTATATACTATTGTCTATATTGTCACTGAAAAGAAAACAATAATGGTGCAGATGCATGATGCAATTACAGAGATCAGATGCAGTTGTCTGTAGGTTATGTCTCAATAGAATGTGCTGTATGTGCAGAAAAATGTTTTGTTAAGTCTAGATAGACTTTTTCCCCATTTTGTTCTAGAATACTGCTGGTGCCACCTTTGAGTGATAACATTATTGGAATTAACATGTAAGGATGACTTGCACGTCCATGCATACTATGAAAAAATATTTTAAAACCTCCCAGGCCTTGATAAGAGTATTTTTCATATGGAAATGTTGTTGGAGAAAGCTGGCTTCATTATTATGGTTGGTCTTCATTAAAACAAACAAGCAATACGTTTTATATTTACTGTTCTAAAAATAACATTCTTTAACTTTATGCATGGTCACTCAAATTCTCAAAATTCTTAGCAAATTCATTTTGAGGGGCATTCTGAGGGGCAGTCCTGGGCCAGTGGTTATGTTAGAGGGGCTAACTAGTTTCCAGCTTTTGGTTCTTTGCAGGGACAGCTGGACAGGTGATCTATCAGTCTTTCCTTTATTTATTTATTTTTTTTTAAGAATGATGAATAATTGTGATTTATTAGTATCAATTTCAATTGCTATTTGCATACTTCCCAAAATCTGGCAGCCATAGCACCTTATTCTGATAAGAAGGCAAACTATCAAGGCTGGGTGAGCAGCAAGTGTCCATTTTAGGCTACATGATATAATTTTGATATTTAGGTTATAGGTGATAAAAATCTGCATAGTAGATTGAATCTGTAAGAAAAGAGTAAGACGTGAGTTCATTAAGCATCCCTGTAGCTTTTAGCTTGATATAAATGCATGTTATAGGGTTTTAAAGGAAGGAGCAGTTTTTAACCTGAAGATTAGAATTAAGCTGCTACATCAGGAAAATTCAGCAAATACATATTTTTAACTGATTTCAATAAAAAAGTATAAAATAATCAATTGAACTACACAGAGCAAAGTGGTAGATTTAACAATATATGTTAAACCTCTGATATTTAGGATGTAGATAACATATTATGCTTGCTTTAATTAGAGTTGGGTTTGGGATAATAGTAAAATACATTTCTTCAGTGAGTACATACACAAATTATTATTCAGTTGTGATCTGCTAATTGTAAAGGACCGGTCTAAGCCAAAAATGGGCAGATTTGTTTGTCCCAGTCCAGCCCTCTTTGCAGGTACTAAAAAGCTATGTGTTTATGTGCTATGTGTATGTGTTAAATATAATTTAATTCTATCATCTTAATTCTATATTTCTTATGTTTCATTTAAACACATTAACAAATAATCACTTTTCATTGTCTTTCCTATGTTTCATATAAAATTTATTTTATATCAGCGGTAAATTATTTGCTATTTGCTTGTATGTTTTCTTTCCAACAGAATTCTTACAGTTTCATACAAATATGAATAAAAATCATCCTTCCAAGCTTTTGCTGTTATAAAGTGTTATTCTCAATTTTTTCTGTTTTAGAACTGGTTGGTATTGGTGGATGTTGGTGGATAATGGTGGATATTTGTTGATATTGGTGGTAATTGGTGGATATTGGTTGATATTGGTAAATATTGTTGGATATTGTTGGATATTCATTGGATATTGAAACTGCAGCTGTGCAACATCCAGAAACACCAAAACTTACTGCTGTGTTCTACCAATTCTTTTGCTTCTCCTCAGACTAAAGGAGCCATAATTTAGAATGTAGGATATTTGATACCTTTCATATATGATGCTGACTACTAATGAACTGAGCCAATCACCGTGCTTGCTTTCAGCACATGCGGAATACTGCCAAGCCAATTACAGCTGGTGCATGGAGCTGCACATAAATGGCATTTCAGTCCATTTAACTCTGTTAATTGTGAAAAAACTCCTGCTCATTGCAGAGATATAGTGAACAATATAATCTCACTGTACTTCCAGCAGATGTTGGGATGACAGTCAGTACCACATTGTTCTTCCTTTACTTATATTTTAACTCTTTTTTTTTTTTTTTTTTTTTTTTACATTAGTGTGTCACTTTATTGCCATGTGTTCATCCAAGTGGAAGACTCTAATTCGCGGGTCAGAGTGTGGTCTGAGAATGCCACTGCCTGGATGCACACCTGCTCTGCATATTTTAGAATTTATCCTACTCCCCGCACACCTGATTCAACTAATCACCTCATTAACAAGCCCTTTAGAGTTGCAAGGGGTGTGTTAAGCTGAAATGTGTAGGGCAAATGTGCCCCAAGGAATAGGGTTAGGAAACACTTCCCTATGTTAAAAGTTCAACATTTTGGATAATTGATGGATAATTACTTACTTACATACTCTATATGTTGTTTTAAGACCAGGTTAGAAATGAGTGGATGTAAATTGGATATTGAACTCCTTTAGTTCAAAATATGTCATTTTCAAAAAATGTGAATTTGAAGAAAAACTGTATTTATAAAATTGTCAGGCTCATTATATTGCTTTAGTTGATGTCAACTGACTGTGTATTACCTGAACATTATGGTAAATATGCTTATTTTACAGTTTTAAAATGAGAACAGCAAAATATAGTAGCACAATATCAATTGGACAGACTTTGGTGGTGAAGCTTTTTTTTTGCTTGTTATAGCATCACCTAGCAATGCAGTACCATGCAAAACACCAGGACCTCCACTAGGGTACATGTCTATGAATATTAGTAACAATCAGACAAAGCATTTCTGAGATAGAGCTGTATATGTATGATTTTAGCAATATGTGCTTCACCCATTCATTTGGGCAGGGCCTGGGTGCTAAACAGTGCTGAAATTCGAACTTTCAAATATGTGTCAAATATGGACCTCAGAGTTTGAAGCACCACCATCAGTCCAATCAGGCTGAGCCCTTGCACCTGAGTAGCAGGAGGGGCTAATACCTTATGACCTGTTTAATGTCCATGCAACTTACAGTTTGGTCTGTGCACTCCATTTTAGGGGAGAAAAATAATAGGGAAAAAAAAACTAACAAGAACAATAGGGTTCCTGCACCTTCTGTGCTTAGATGCCTAAAAAACCCTAACAAAAACAATAAGGTTCTCATTGCAAGCTGCAATATTCAGGGTCAAAGCAGATTTAGGTAAAGATGAGACAAATCAATGATGATCAGTGAACTCAGTATCGTGCATCATATTACATACATGGTTCACTATTGCAATGACACTCAATACAGGATATAAAATCTTTTAGTTATTTTGTAGAGACTGAAGACTTGAACTCACAACCTTTAAACTCACTGACAGGTACTCAACCACTGAGCACACAATGGACAAAGCATAAGCGCGCTTATTGTATTAGTACCATTGCAAACAGGAAACCTGAACATGACATGGTGAATCCTAACCTAAAGTATGATGCTTAACATAATTTTTTAACCATACAGACAGTTGCTCAGAGGCAGACATGGCAGACATGTCCAACCAGGTTAGTCAATGTAGAAGTTAGGATTAAAGCCACAAGCTTCATATCAAGTGCTTTAGGGTTGCGCCACAAGCAACCTAAGCATATGCAGCTCTTATTGAAAGAGTATAAATGAAGGGTCAAAAAAGAATCAAGTATCATCTATTTATTTAGTTATAAACCTTGTATTAAAGTATTTTCTATTCTTCAGAACTAATTTTACAAACTAAATGAGCTTAAAAATATATAATGAAAGAAATTGTCTCAATATTTGTAGCTGCCTCATAGCCATAGTGCAATGTTATATGCATCCTATAACATTTCACAATGGCTATGAGGCAGTCACATGTCTTGAGACACAATTTCTTCTATTATATCAAACTGAAGATGAATGCAGGAAAAAACCTTAATACGGTATGTAAAATATTCTTAAAAGATTTAAATATGTAGTAACAGTCAGTATTTACTTGTTAGATCCCCAGTTAAATGTATTGTTTGCTAATTAATCACAATCTAAATCATATTAATGCACTCCCCCTCAACACACACACAGACACACACTCCAAAACACAAGTGATAACCTGTATGTTATTGACTATGCCTCATTTAGCTGTAATCTGCATTCAAATGTTTCGAAAGTAGTCTAGGCATGAGAACTATCAAACAGTGAATAAGCCAGTGGCCAGAAGGAACTAGTATGAGTGAAGGGCAGATGTAGATGAATTGAGAACCTTCTATACAGCACTAAAGATAATTGATTAGTTACATAGCCAATGAAGATTGATTAATATAGTTTGAAAATTTGTTTATGTGCATGAGCAAGCAAGAGGCACATGGGAGAAAGGAGTTCCACAAATACTGTCTACAGTCCTACAGACTGACTTACTTTGCAAATAAAAAAATCCTGTAAGGCTTCACATTAAGGATTACAAATGAATCATTATTTATGTGATATTATTCATTTGTTAACTTAATTTACAAATGAAGTTTGAAGGAACCCTCCCAAGGGATCAATAAAGTTCTATTCATTAAGCAGTAGTTGCTTAATTCATGGAACACTGACAAAGGAATGTACCTAACTGAAGATCCCTGTAAAAAGCTTGCAGTGTATTGGTAAAGTGAAAGTGTACCTGTAGTCAAATGTGTACCATGTGTTTTTCCACAAACAGTTAAATCTTTAAGGAAAGGTTGCTAATCAGATCAAAAATGGCCACAGCAATCTTCATTGTTAGTTGTAAGATAATCTTATCTTTCTTTAGCACTGGTTCATTGAATTGTTGCTGATCACATCATAACAGATTATAAAAGGCACGTTGCCAATAGGAGCATACATATCCACAGGAACTTTAGTGGGGTGACGTAGGTGCTTGTTTGTGGTATTGTTTACAGACAGGCTGTAATGGAAATGTTGGTGGTCATAAACAGCCACAGCAAATTAGATAAAGGGAGGTACCTACCTGATAGATTTTGGGAAAGGGATGGGCCCTATTTCTTACCTCAGATGTTAGGTGCCATTTTCCTGCATTATTTCAGTTAGTAGTTTATAATTAAGTACATTGTTATTTGAGATGTTAGTTTGTCATTAGTTTAAAGCTTGATTTCTCATTATCTGTGTACAAATTACTACTCATTACACAGTTAATAAATATGTATGTGAATATGTATGTTTACTCGTTACAAATACTTATGTGTTAATCCTGTTAATTTCCTGTTACTTAACTTTCCATCACCTCCACCAGCTGGGTAAACATTCTCACATTTGTTCTTATTCATTCTTATTCTGGTTCTCTTATTCATCAAAGTTGTGTATGGATGATGACAAAATGTGTGCACTATTCCATGTTGTAGATCACAACTAGTCTCATACACTGCATTTTAATCTGTTATTTTAGGAAAATAATCACACTACAAAATCACATCATACCACACAAATGAAGCACTGTATTTGTTCTAGCTGTAATTTTAACAAGCGGTACATCCACTGTTGGGTATGATTAATGTAAATGAGATGTAAATCCAAATGCAGAATAGTTCCTCTAACTTAACTCTTTACTATTAATTACTTCCTTACTTCCTGTTACATAACATTAATTCCTTGGTTACTGCTTTACTGTTAAATGTTTAAGGCATGGCTAGTTACTAATATCTTAATTGATATTTACTTGTTTTATGTCCCCCCAAGTAAAATGGAAAATTCAAAAACATTCCCAGGTGACATGTTCTAAATGATCTTTACTTAATAACCAAAAGGATATTCAGTAACAAGTGCCACCATAAAACACTCACTTTCCATCATTTATCATCTTTCCCATCAACTCATTTTCATTTCTTTTGATGATATGTTTTGGAATAACACATCAACCCAGGTGGAATTTAATTTGATAACCCATTTGGGTTGGGACCGGGAGGGACTGGGAATTCAAATTTTATTCTGAACGTAAAAAGCAGGGATTGAACTCACAGTGCCAAGATGAAGAGCAGCGTACTTACCACTGCTCTATATAGGCACTGTGAGTATTATGTGAGTAGTGGGGCTTGTGAGTGCTTAGGGAGAACTTAGGGTTAACAGGCAGATCACTAGGGAAGGCTCCAGTAATCTGTACTGGAAAGTGGGAGATTTATTTGTGTATATAAGGAAAAAACATTCAATAAAGAGATCCGCCAGTCGCGGGATCACGCACTGTGCTCCGCAGGTGCATCACCTGGGAGACTGGATGCACAGACCAGGCGAAGGGCTGTGAGCAGGAGGGGTGAACAGAAAACTGCTTCTCAACTGAGAAGGAAAACAAACTCAGAGACCCTTGTGTAGAGGGGAAATAGTAAAATAAACAACTCCTCTCTCAAGAGAGAGAGGGGGGAAAACTAAAGTCTTTTTTTCTTACTTTTCTTGTTCTTTTCTTTTTCTTTTGTTTTGTTCTTTTTTTTTCCTTTCTTTTTCTTTTCTTTTCTGGTTAGTCTCTTTTGGAGAGAGAAGGAAACAGCCTCTCCCACTTTATGAGGAAGGAGGGAAGGAAGACAAGCTCTGCCCCATTTGCTTGGAGGAGGCAGAAGGAAAAGAATTTTTTTTAAAAGAGGGTGGAACTGAAGTTCGAGATCGAGAATGAAAAAATACCAGAGATTACCTGCAGCATCTCAGGAGGAAATTAACCCAAAGAAACCACACTTGAGCTGTGTAAATAGACAAACCACACCTGAACTCAGTTAGGTTCATTATCAGATTTTTCCAGTCGCCAAGCGCCCCCTGGTTGTATGCAGAGCTCATACCTCACTTTTAACTCTCTTACCTAAATTCAATGGCAATAATCAAAGCAATAGTTCTTCATAAAACCATTTACGCTCCTTCTTGAAGCACTTGGGGTCATTTAAGTATAGTTCAGTCCAAACAGAAGACACATGGCTTGTGGCAGGTTGTCAAGACTGTCCATCACAACATTTCCCTGGATTGAGGTGGTGGGAAAATGTATGCTGTATTGTGTGTTCCTGTTATATCAAAGGATTCCAACTAGTACACATCTCTAGAAATGCTCATCATCAGCAGTCTACACATAACTACATATAAGAATCAATAATGTCAGTTTAGTTGTGCGGCAGTTTATATGGAAATATTATTTTTATTTTTATCATGCTGAACCATATAAAGTGTCAAAGTCTAGAAAATAACCAATTTATGCTTGATTGCATGACTGGCTTTTCTATTATATACACTCCCCTCCAAAAGTATTGGAACAGTGAAACCAATTCCTTTATTCTTGCTGCAGACTGATAACATGGGTTTGACACTAAAAGATGAATGCAAGACAAAATATAAACATTTGAGCTTTTATTTCCAGGAATTTCCATCTGCATCTGATACACAGTTCAGAAGGTAGCATCTTTTGTCTGAACCCAACTGTCATGTTTCTGTCGTTTTCTAAACCTGTTCACCTGTTGTCTCAGTTGTTTTGCTTTCTCATGTGCAGCAACTTCAGCAGAGCCAGCTCCTCGAGCCCTGCGGTCTGCAGCAAGGAACACCGCTGGTTCTGTGCCACTGAGGGCATTTGGGTTGCACTCCATCGTTGCTCCCGCACAGGCACCACTTGAAGCGATGGACTTGGCAATGGGGGTTGCTAAGAAACTGGGTGCTGCCTTTGGAAAGGCGAGGAGGGCACGTGATTCCATGGAGACCACCCGAGATCCAGTTCGGGAGGCAGAATCAACCGTTCCAGATCATGATCCAGTCCGGGAGGTGGAATCAACTGCTCCAAATCCAGTCCAGATGGTGGTCTATGAGGAGGCTGCATCTACAACTATATCTGCACCTCAGCCTGAGACATCAAGGAGTTTGCCACAGAGACTGATCCAAACGGGATCTGCCTTTAGAACTGTGCCCAGTCTGGCTCCACAAACTATAGTTACTTTTGCCAGATCTGGGCCCATGCCCTTTGTTACATCTCAGTCCCAGCCTGTATCCAAGTCTGTACCCTTATTTCAACCTTTATCCATGCCTTTGTCTCAGTTTAGTTCAGTCTTAGTACCCATATCTGTTCTCATTTTGTTCCTGTGCCTGTTCCTGTCCCTGTTCCTATATCTGGTTGTGTCATCCCTGTCCCTGTCACCATTTTTGTGTCTGTCCCTGTGTATTTGTTCCTGTCCTGGTACACAGTCCTGTCTCGTCCTGATTCCAGTCGCCATTTGTGTCAGTGTCTCCTGTTTCAGTCTCCCAAACTCCCTTAGTCCCATCTCCTTTGTTTTCTGCACCACCTGTTTTTTCCCATCCGGTCATCTTTCTTGTCTCCAGTTCCCTCAACCCAGTCACCAGTCCAGTCTTCAGTTATTTCAGCTGTGTCTTCTGTCCAGCCCCAAGTTCCCCTGAACCAGTCATCTGTCCAGTCTCCAGTTCCATCTTTTGTATCTCCTTTCCAGTCACATGTCCCCCAGTCATCTGTCCAGTCCCCAGTCATGTCTGTTTCTCCTCTATCATCCATCCCCCAAGTTCAATTTCCTGTCTCATCTTGTGTGCCTCCAGTCTGGTCCTCAGTCCTGTCTGTTGTGTCAAGTGTTCCGCAGTCTCCTGTCTTGTCCCCTGCTTAGTCTACGGTCATGTCTCTCAATCCCCAGGTCCAGCCTCCATTTTCATCATTGTATCTCCAGTCGTGTCACCAGTCTTATCTCCATTGTCTTCTTAGTCTCTGTCAAGTATCTCTCCTGTAAGTGCCTAGTCCTGTCAGTCCTATCCATCTGGATTCGGGTCCCTCTCTTACGTCGGGAGGGGGGCCTACTGTCATGTTTTTGTCGTATTCTAACCCTGTTCACCTGTTGTCTCAGTTGTTTTGCTTTCCCATGTGCTCCTAGCACATGCTTTTTTGTTTTTTGTTTTTCGCTCTGCCTATCTCCCTTGCTCCGCTTGGTGCTTCCTGCTCAGTGCTTCCTGCTGGCTAAGTGTTTGGTGTAGCTGTGGATTAGCTGTTTGCTAGTACTGTTTGCTAAGTTAGCTGGTGTAGCTCTCTGCTCTTGCAGAGCCTGTTTGCTGTTTGTTTGCTGTTTGTTTGTTTGCTGTTTGTTTGCTATTTGCTGTTCCATATTAACTGTTTAGATAGTTTTTCAGACTTTTTTGCAGCTCTCAGAGAGTGGAGTAGCTGTCTTCTCCGGTTGGTTTGTTTGCTGTTTGGTGTAAGTTATTTTATTCTACACAAAAACGGTGAGTACCTGTTTAACCATGTCTGCTGCTGGTCTGTTTGCTTGCTCAGAGTGTGGCATGTTTAGTGTAAACCACTTTTCCAGCTCTAGTGAAAATAATAGTGATAGTGTTTGTACTGTTAGAGGTGTGTATCTGGGGTTTACTGAAGGACAGAGAGTTAGAGTGCTCAGTATTAGCAGCCCTGGGTGCTTCAGGGAGAATCAGCATCCCCTCGACTCCGGCATCTGAGTCCTCACAGCGGGGCGAATGGGTGACGTCTCGGTGGCATAGTCACAAACCTAAGGCTAAGGCCAAAGCTGACCAACAGAAACACCACTCCCCGCTCAGTGAAACACCTGTTGAAGAGCCTCTTCAAAGAACTCTGGTTGTAGGAGATTCTATTGTCCGACACGTGAAAATAGCTAGTCCTTTAGGGGCACCAGCGGTCACAGTTAGCTGTTTACCGGGAGCCAGGGCGCCGGACGTTAGTGGCCATCTTAAATTAGTAAATAGGAAATATTCGAGGATAGTTATACATGTAGGGGCCAATGATATACGTCTGCGGCAGAGTGAAGTGACTACAGTTAAAATTATAGAGGTGATTAAACTGGCCCAAACAATGTCCGATGCTGTAATTTGCTCTGGCCCCATCCCGATGTGGCGTGGCGCTGAAGCCTACAGCAGGCTTACAGCGTTGAATTGCTGGATGTCCAAGTGGTGTCCAGAAAACAATGTGGGCTTTATAGATAATTGGGGTAATTTCGAGGGCAAGCCTGGTCTTATAGGTAGGGATGGTGTCCACCCCACGCGGGAGGGTGCTGCCTTACTTTTGTGCAGCATAGCCCATAGTCTGCTAGTTAGTCGGCAGAGTAGCATTAGCAGCTGATGACATACCAGAGCTGGGACCAGGGCGCAGACGATCGGTTTAGCTGGTGAGTTTTTGTGAGTTGCTTTGAGACGTCACCTAGGTTTATTGAGACTGTGTATGTGCCACGAACTAAAGCTAAACACAGAAAAACTAAAACAGCCTGTCTTAAAAACTTAATCAATATCCAGACTTCATATTTAAATTACAAAAGTAACACCTCAAATCTAAAGTTTGGTCTACTCCATATTAGATCACTCAATTCAAAGGCAGTCATTGTGAATGAAATTATAAATGATCAGAAACTCAATATTTTGTGCCTCAATGAAACTTGGATCAGACCTGATGAACACGTAGTACTAAATGAAGCCACACCTGAAGGTTATACTTATGTGCACAACCCAAGACTAAAAATATTCTAGAAATTAATCAGGTACACTATAACACCTTTATTTCCTTTGAAAGTCTGTCTATTAACATCATTAATCCAGCCACACACAAGAACATACTGTCATTACTGCATGAAGCGTTTAATAAGATCAACTATAGCCCAACAAATTACTGATTTATTAACACCAGGTTATTGTCCAACAGATCCAGAGGAATTAGATAAATTAAACAACTGTTTACATAATAACCTCAGATCAACATTGGACAACGTAGCACCACTTTTAAGACTGAAGAGAATCACCCCATGGTACAACAATCAGACTCGTACCTTAAAACAGTCAGCACGGTTAGAACGGAAATGCGTTCCACTAAACTGGAAGTGTTCCACTTAGCTTGGAAGAACAGCCTAATTGACTATAGAAGGGCTCTCACTAGAGCTCTTATCCACAATGATCGAAAAGAACAAAAACAATCCCAGAGTACTTTTCAGTGCAACCTCAATAAAATCAGGCAGGTACACCACCTCAGGTTCCATCAAATTTCACCAGTAACATATTTATGGACTTTTTCAATCATAAAATAGAAAATATTAGACATAAAATTCAACCCATAATATTAAATCCAAACAGTTTGTCTTCTGGTCTGGCTGATATAGAACAAAATATAGATCTAGAAGAAAAGTTGGAAACCTTTCACCCACTTCCACAGTCAAATTATTTACTCCTCAAATTCTGCCACCTGCTGTTTAGATGCAATCCCATCAAACCTACTTAAAGACGTGCTGCCAGCTAAAATCAAACCTCTCTTAGCAATAGTAAACTCTTCTCTTAGTTTAGGTTACATACCTAAAGCTTTTAAAGTAGCAGTCATTAAATCAATGCTCAAGAAAGCAAATCTGGATCAGAGTATACTGGATAATTACAGACCTATTTCTAATTTACCATTTATATCTAACATTTTAGAAAAAGCAGTGGCCCAACAACTGTGCAGATACCTGCACAAGAATCACATATATGAAAAATTTCAATCTGGATTCAGGCCTCATCATAGTACTGAGACAGCCCTAGTTGTGATTACAAATGATCTCCTTCTTGCGTCTGATCAAGGCTGTGTGTCCCTGCTTGTGCTGCTAGATTTAAGTGCAGCATTTGATACAATAGATCACACTATTCTCCTAGATAGATTACAAAACGTGGTGGGAATCACAGGGACAGCCCTCTCGTGCTTCAGATCTTACCTAACTGATTGGTTTCAATTTGTTAATGTAAAGGATGTGTCTTCCAATCACACTCAAATGAGATATGGAATGCCACAAGGCTCTATTTTAGGACCACTACTGTTCACTCTTTACACGCTACCCCTTGGCACAGTAATAAACAGACATGACATTAATTTCCACTGTTATGCAGATGATACTCAATTGTATATATCAGCCAAACCTGATAATAAAACTAGATTAAAGAAAATGTAAGACTGTATAAAAGACATAAAATCTTGGATGGGGCATAACTTCCTCCTTCTAAATATTAACAAAACAGAGGTCTTCCTTTTGGGTCCTAAAATTGCAAGAAATAAATGATCAGACTTGATGCTAAATCGGGCCGATTTCTCAGTTACACCTAGTTCAGTAGCAAAAATCTTGGCGTCATAATTGATTCAGATTTATCATTTGACCAACACATAGGTAATATTACTAGGACCGCTTTTCTCCATCTTCGTAATATTTCCAAGTTAAGAAATGCCCTATCCTTTCACACTGCTGAAAAACTGGTGCATGCTTTTATTACCTCAAGGTTAGACTACTGCAATGCACTATTGTCAGGTTGTTCAAACAGGAACCTAAACAGACTTCAGTTAGTTCAAAATGCTGCAGCCAGGGTCTTAACTAAAACTAGAAAATTTGACCACATCAGTCCAATACTATTAGCACTGCACTGGCTTCCGGTTAAATTCCAAATTGAATACAAAATTCTTTTACTTACATATAAAGCCCTACACGGGCTCGCTCCTGAATACTTACAGGATCTAATTTACCTTTATGAGCCAGCACGATCACTCAGATCACAGGGTGCTGGCTTCCTATTTGTTCCCAGAATTCAAAAGGCTTGGGGAAGAGCCTTTAATCACAAATACCCCCAGCTCTGGGATAACTTTCCAGATAATGTTCGGGACTCAGACACTGTCTTAGTCTTCCAGTCTAGGCTGAAAACTTACTTGTTCAATGTAGCATTTGTTAATTAATGTCTTAGCTTAGTTACAGGCTGCAGATCCAGGGGTTCATGGACATAGGGATTTATGGTAAACTGGGATGTTGGTGCTGCCGTCTGACTCCTTCTCCCGATCACTCTGGTTTGTGACAATGGAGCAGTTAGACGCCAATGTTTCAGGATGCTCCCATGTTTATGTTACCTTCTGGTTCTCTCCTGGTATAGTCAGATCTGCCAGAGTCACTCGCCACACTCTGTTTGTAATGTTTATAATGTAATGTTTACATTCTCTGTTCTCTTTTTAAATTTCAAACTAATTCATCTCTGTATCTTTTTCGAGTTAACGATGACCCACCAGCCAGAACTGATTAGGTCCTAACCTCAAGCTCTTCTGCCCCACCTGAGAAGGACTCCCCTGATACATCTTTACATTGGATTTCCACCTTCCGGCTACTGGACCTGGACTAGTTTCCCACCCTGCCATGGACTAGCTGCTCATCCACCATCACCAACTGTAGAAATCTACTGTTAATATTATGTCCACCAGAGAATTACCATTACTTCTGTACCTGAGTAATAGAACAGACATGTAGGGGTCCAGTGTCCCCTAACTATGTATAAGTAGTTTGACCAGAGGAGGATGGGTCCTCCCGTTGTGAGCCTGGTTCCTCCCAAGGTTTCTTCCTCCAGGTGAGGGAGTTTTCCTTGCCACTGTTGCCATGTGGCTTGCTCACTAGGGGATCTGTAATCTATATTTTGTTTCTGTTTCAACCTTTCTTATTTATTTATTTATTTATTTATTTATTTTATTTCTGTGAAGCTGCTCTGTGACAACTTCAGGCGTGAAGAGCACTATAAAAATAAATTTTGATTTGATTTGATGTTAGGAATCATGAGCAGATCCATTCATTCAGCATTACACAGCAGGACACAACTAGGCAATAAAACACACCTGTCAGTCACATGTTCCAATACTTTTGCTCACAAGAAAAATGGGTGGATTCAGACAAATGGTGCGATCAGTGTATCAGATCCAGATTTAAATACCTGGAAATAAAAGCTGAAATATTTATATATTTGTCTCATCTTTTAATGTAAAACACAAATGTTTTCAGTCTACAGCATAAAGGGCTTGACCTCACTGTTCCAATACTTCTGGAGGGGAGTGTACATAGAAAATAGAAAATATATACAGTGGGGAAAATAAGTATTTAGTCAGTCACCAATTGTGCAAGTTCTCCCACTTAAAAAGATGAGAGAGGCCTGTAATTGACATCATAGGTAGACCTCAACTATGAGAGACAAAATGTGAAAAAAAAATTGAGAAAATAATTTTGTCTGACTTTTAAAGAATTTATTGGCAAATAATGGTGGAAAATAAGTATTTGGTCACCTACAAACAAGCAAGATTTCTGGCTGTCACAGACCTGTAACTTCTTTTTTAAGAGGCTCCTCTTTCCCCCACTCATTACCTGTATTAATGGCACCTGTTTGAAGTCGTTAACAGTATAAAAGACACCTGCCCACAACCTCAAACAGTCACACTCCAAACTCCACTATGGTGAAGACGAAAGAGCTGTCGGAGGACACCAGAAACCGAATTGTAGACCTGCACCAGGCTGGGAAGACTGAATCTGCAATAGGCAAGCAGCTTGGTGTGAAGAAATCTACAGTGGGAGCAATAATTAGAAAATGGAAGACCTACAAGACCACTACTAATCTCCCTTGATCTGGGGCTCCACGCAAGATCTCAGCCCGTGGGGTCAAAATGATCACAAGAACGGTGAGGAAAAATCCCAGAACCACAAGGGGGGATCTAGTGAATGACCTGCAGAAAGCTGGGACCAACGTTACAAAGGCTACCATCAGCAACACACTACGACACCAGGGACTCAGATCTTGCAGTGCCAGACGTGTCCCCCTGCTTAAGCCAGTCCATATCCAGGCACGTCTGAAGTTTGCTAGAGAGCATTTGGATGTTCCAGAAGAGTATTGGGAGAATGTCATATGGTCAGATGAAACCAAAGTAGAACTATTTGGTAAAAACACAACTCGTCGTGTTTGGAGGACAGTGAATGCAGAGTTGCATCCAAAGAACACCATACCAACTGTGAAGCATGGGGGTGGCAACATCATGCTTTGGGGCTGATTCTCTGCAAAGGGACCAGGACGACTGGTCCGTGTACATGAAAGAATGAATGGGGCCATGTATTGTGAGATTTTGGGTGCAAACCTCCTTCCATCAGCAAGGGCAATGAAGATGAAACGTGGCTGGGTCTTTCAGCATGACAATGATCCCAAGCACACTGCCAGGGCAACAAAGGAGTGGCTTCGTAAGAAACATTTCAAAGTCCTGGAGTGGCCTAGCCAGTCTCCCGATCTCAACCCCATCGAAAACCTTTGGAGGGAGTTAAAAGTCCGTGTTGCCCGCCGACAGCCCCAAAACATCACTGCTCTAGAGGAGATCTGCATGGAGGAATGGGCCAACATACCAGCAACAGTGTGTGCCAACCTTGTGAAGACTTACAGAAAACGTTTGACCTCTGTCATTGCCAACAGAGGATATACAACAAAGTATTGAGATGAACTTTTGTTATTGACCAAATACTTATTTTCCACCATTATTTGCAAATAAATTCTTTAAAAGTCAGACAAAATGATTTTCTCAATTTTTTTTTCACATTTTGTCTCTCATAGTTGAGGTCTACCTATGATGTCAATTAACGGCCTCTCTCATCTTTTTAAGTGGGAGAACTTGCACAATTGGTGACTGACTAAATACTTATTTTCCCCACTGTAAGGTCAGAAAACAGGTCTTGATGTACTACAAGCCCCCTGAGAGCAAGGCACCTGATATCAACAATGTGTGTAGTTTAGATGGTTGAGAAAAATAATTACCCCAAATTAACCCATAAGAGCCCATGATGACATATGGGTCACAAATCTTTTAAAAGATGCTTTACAGTGTTTTTTGCTTCACTTTAACTTGTGAAGGTCTTGCTTAAAAGGAGAAACCAAAACAAAAAACACATAAATGTGAATGTGAATGGAGAAAAAAGAGGAAAATAAAATGAATTTCATATGGCCACTACTTAAAAGTTTTGTTTTAACTTTAACCTATATTAACCTTAAAATATTTCCCAACATCATGCTTTTACCAAAACAAAGGACAATATAAACACTTAATATAAAAGTGTATATAAATCAGTTAAATCAGTTATTTTGATCATTATTGAATGCCAAGAATGGGGCTTTATGGGATAAAACCTCACCTCACCTTAAATATATAATTTTCTGACTAATTTGGTGAAGGAGAGATGAGAACAAATTTTAGATCTATTTAACAGGAGCAAAACACAGTGAGCATTTCCAAACACAGTAAAATAGGTGTCATGTCTGTCCTGTTCTACTTTTGTTTACCTTTTGTTGTTTTTCCATGTGCTCCTAGCAAATGCTCTGTGTTTTGGTCTTGGCTCTGCCCATTCCCATCTGTGTCTTGTTTGTAACCCTGCCCCTTTGTAATCAGTTGTTTCAGGTGTGTCCAATGTGTTTTATTTAACCCTCTGTGGCAGCCTGTCTTTGTGAGTCCTTGTTGAAGATATTAGATATTAATACTTATAGATGGTGTTCTTGGATTTGTCATAGTCATCCATTTGGTTTGTTAGTTTTTGTTTTGTTTACTTAGTGTTTGTTTAAGATCTGTTTGTTTTGTGTTCTGTTAATTCTTATTAAAATCCACACCCCCAGCGTTTGCACCCTTAGTCTTCTGTTCTGTCTGCCCGAGCTTGACAATAGATTTAGATTAAAGCTGGGTGATGTGGCCAAAAATAATACATTTTAATTTCTTGCACTTTCATGGTATGTCACAGTATTTTAATATTTTATGTGTTTTAAATGACTGGGACATTATAGGTTTGCAGCAAGTATACATGGAATATAACTTTCTAATCTCATCATATATACAGGGTTCATACACCCTTTCCATGGTAAATTTCATAAATTTTTCAAGCATTTTCAAGCTCCATTTACCAGCTTTCCCAGCACCTTACTGCTGTGAAATACATATGTATTTTATAAATCAATCTAAATGATTTATTCACTTTTTATCACATTAAAAAATGTCTGGATTTTGTTTGGTAATAGCAGAAGAATAAGAAGTGAAATGAAAACATATGTTTAATTTTAACATATGTTTTATTAGTGTTGACCAGAGAACGGTTGGTTCCTCTCAAGGTTTCTTCCTCTTCACCTGAGGGAGTTTTTGCTTGCCACCGTTGCCTCTGGTTGCTCATTTGAGGCTTGGACCTGGATTTCTGTGAAGCTGCTTTGTGACGACTCCTGGTTGTTAAAAGTGCTATATAAATAAATGTTGATGTTTTTAAAATCTATCTTACAGTTCTTTCAAAATTTTTATCTTACATTTTATGAATATTGAGCCTGAAATCTAATAGTTTACATTTGATGTTTTTGGAATTTGAACATCCTTCTTTTTCCTTTTTTCTCACAAAAACATCAAGTGATGGGCTTGGGGTGAACAGTAAGATAAAAGAAAACATGCTAACTATGTGGTGTTCCGTGGGATGTTTCCCTAAAGAATGTTGCTAACTATGTTAGAAACTTGATAGTTAACATGCTATGTTGTATGTTAGTTAACAATGCAGCAGTTGGAACTATGGCAGTAACTATGCTGGTAAATCTTGCATTTACATTTACATTTATGATATTTAGCAGATGCCTTTATCCAGAGCCACTTACAAAAGCACTTTGCTGTTCACTCAGATATCCTTAGCTAATTAGAAGAGGCTAGAATCCAGAGATTCCTCAAGCTTACATGCTGTCAAAAACAAATGTCAGATTGGAGACATAAGAGAAAATTAGATTAATTATAAACCTTTAATGAGTTAAATGTTCTTGAAAGAGATGGGTCTTCAGTCTCTGTTTGAAGAGAGTGAGTGACTCAGCTGTTCAGACCCCCAGAGGTTCATTCCACCATTTTGATGCCAGGACAGAAAAGAGTCAGAATGCTTGTCTTCCTTACAATTTGAGGGATGGTAGGTCAAGCCAAGTTGTACTTGATGCTCAAAGGGTTCTTGATACAGTTAAAGTTTTGAAATTGCCATCAGGTATGGAGGGGCTGGTCCATTTTTGGCTTTGGAGGCAAGCATCAAGGTTGGCAAGAAGCTAATGAAGGGAACACAGCAGAGGAGTTACATGACTGAACTTGGGGATATTGAAGAACCATGGTGCTGCATTTTGGATAAGTTGAAAGGATCTGATGGTCCAAATAGGAAGGCCAGCTAGATGGGAGTTGCAGTAGTCTAGTCTTGAAATGACAAGAGACTGTACACACACCTGAGTGGCCTCTCTAGGCAGAAAGGGTTGAATTCTCCTGAGGAGAAATCAGCATGACTGAGTCAGGATTGCAACTGAGAACAATACTTGGTAATCCACAATTACACTAAAGCTCCATGCTTCTGCCGATGAAGTCACCAGTGAGTCCTCAAGGGAAATGGTGAGATCAGGGACCAGTGGTTCCAGGAATGAATAGCAATTCAGTCTTACTTCAGTTGATTTTAAGGTGATGGGCTGCCATCCATGATGAGATGTCAGCAAGGCAAGCTGAGATGCGAATTGAGACCTGGTTGTCAGAAGCTGGGAAAGAGAGGATGAGTTGAGTGTCATCCGCATACAGTGGTAAGAGAACCGAGAAAAGAGCATTGAGCCTTTGTGGAACACCAATGGAGAGTCTGCATGGAGCACATTGCCATGTTACCAGGTAAGATGTAAACCATTGTCATGGAGAACTGGTGATTCCAAGGCTACTGAGGACCGACAGGAGGATCTTGTGGTTTACTGTATCAAAGGCTGCAGAGAGGTCAAGGAGAATTAGAACAGATTATAATTTAGATTATCCTGCAGTGTAAAGTTAACTATCGTTAAGCAACACGTGTGTTTCTGAAAACTGTAGTTCCACCATACTACAGCTCCAGACCTGTGGATGAAGTTTGGTTCCTTTTGACTGTCATTGATGACAGGAGATGAAGGGGAAAGGCGATAGTCAGAACACTGACTGTTTTAATGAAACATATTCTTAAATAATTTTATATAGATATCTAAATTTATATTTACTGTGTACCTATACCCCTTCATTTCTTTTGTTTTGTCCCATTAAAAAAAGATAATAAAATATTTGCAGAAATATGATGGGTGCAGTCACTTTTGTTGGAAACTATAGATTCACATATTTAAATATGTGCTACATATTTGTATTTAATACTTCCTGATATATTTTAAATACATGTGCACAGCACAATGAACAAAATGTACAAATGTATAAAAATACTTTTCATATGGGTTTCTAGGCCTATGAAAAAGATCAAATTAGTCTTTATTACAAACATGCACCAAAAAGGACAATCAGTGTTTGATCACAGAGCAATTTCACTACCATTATGAAAAAGCGTACTGCAGCACTCAGGTTTCTCTAGAATCATGCTCAGATGGATAGCTCACTCAGCCACTAAGGCACAGGTGATGTGCATGCTCACCTGGTACAAAGTTTGAGAGTTGATAACAGTTTTCCACTGTGAAAGTTAGACCAAACATATGCACAACATTTGTAATTAGGACTATGGTGATTTGGATACCTTGTTTTTTATGGAGACAAAGAACTTACTTTGGATGGTCTGCTGACAACCTTACTCTTCTTACATGAGTTTTTCTTCATTTTGCCTCTTATTTTCTCCTCTTGCTCTCAATCTTTAGAATGTGCTGAACATTCTTTGTGTAAAAAAAAAGTCTATGGATGGCTTTACAACCCGCCAATAAAACTGTTGGCAACAGACTAAATTAAACTGCTGTAAACTGTAGAATACATTTAAAAATATGTACAATACATTCAGATTTAAAGCAAAATGCGGGATTAGTGCACAGGGAAAAGGCAGTTTTCAAGGAAAATACAAAATAAAACAAAAACACTTGAGAAAGAAACACATTACATTCTTTTTCTACCCAAATATGCAATGAGCAACATTTATAAATAAATTATATATTAAATTATATATTAAATAACCTTGATGTGAGAAAGTTTAACTGATTATGTGGAGGTGATGGAAAGTTAAGTTACAGATCAATAAAAAAGATTAACACATAAGTACTAGTAAGTTATATTACCTTTTTACATGAGTAAACATATTAAATAGATTATTACCAATGTAATACGTAGCAGATTTAGTAGAAGCTATAAACAAATGACAAAATAACCTCTCAGCATACTCAATAACTAATTGCTAAGACCTTAATCAATTATCAATAATAGTAAATGGGAAATTAATTAATTATTATAACATAACTAATGATTAATTTGTGACCCTTAATGGAAAGTGTTACCAAATATTCAAATTTCTTGTCTTGGCAAAAGCATTAAGTTAGCCTATAGTCTACTTTGTGTGCACACCACTGGCACTAAAATCACCCAGCATCATTCAAACCACCTTCAATGGGAAAGCAGTGGGAGCTGGTAAATAGTATGTATCCTCTGTAGACTTTCCATTAACATTACATGAGACAAACATATCTGAATGTGGGTGTCAAAATGAAAATAGATTTATACTGCTTAAAGGAAGCACATGCTGACCTTCACCCTTCCAATGCTGGTGGCATTGCAGTGTGCACAGTTATTATCACAGACTACTGTTATTAAATTAGGCCATATTAAGTTGCACAAACAAAATAATTTAAAATGAAAATAATTAATTTAATAACAGATTACAATTCAGTTATACCCAACAGCTTCTAATTAAAATTTAAATGTAAATCTGGTTTAACCTCACATCTGTAGTAGTAAAGAAAAGGATGTTCACTAGGAGGATTTTTGTAAAGCTCTTCTGTCTGGTGTATTATGTTTAGTAAACTAGTGCTGTAAAGGGCTGTTGTTGTTTTTTTGTTTTTTGTTTTTTTAAAGGAGTGTTTGTGAGATCAGATTTATTCACCACATAATCAGAATTCATGAAAGACAAGACATGAAAGCTTATATGTGGAAACTGTAAGTTTTCTTATGGAGGAAAATGTTTCACGGCATATGCAGTCAAACAGTCATGAGCTGATTTTATAGATTTATGGATTGTAGTATATGAATGGCTGATGGCCCTGTTGACACAAATTAACTGACATTTTTTTTTTAACTGTTTAAAACATTTTTGCATTGACATACATTGTGGTCTACTGTGAGTCAAGGCATTGTTTTCATTAAAATCAATGGCAAATAGTGCTCTTTTTCAGTGTGAATACCAAAATGTTGTGACTACAGTGTTTTTCAGGCCACCTTTGCGCTGACCTTTTAATCACTCTTTTTTTCTGTTTGGGCAGTGCTGAAGAGGGGGTTGAGGAGCAGTGGATGTCTCTGTTAGTCATACGGGCCCTTCAGTATTGCCCTCCAGAGGCAGGCTGGTGGCGTTGTCTGTAGGCTGAAGCTGCTCCTGGGTGACCGGCACATGCTGATTGGCACTGAGTGCCAGGCTGGCATAAGGCAAGTGACAGTCTGTGTGTAGGAAAGGTGGGTAGTACTGACGATAGCATATGTAAGCGAACAACAGGCCAATCATTCCCCCAACAAAGGCATCTGTGAGAACAGTGAGCAGGAGGTTACTTTCCAAACACATGATGAAAACAAAACACCAGCATTTTTTAATTCTCAGCCTTTTTAGACATCTGATATTCTCACAGCAAATTGAGCAAAGTTTTGGTGTTAGTGAAATAAATGGAAGTAAAGAGTCAATCCAACAGTGTGTGGAATCTCATCTGCTGGGTTTTTCTCTCAGCATGCAAACAGATTGTGTTAAAGCAGAGTGTAAATTTGTATCCTTCAAATTCATCTTTCACCAGAGTCAGCTATGACTACCTCCACCTTTCCCACTGGCTCATGGTATCTTCTATTTTCATACTGGGTGTGTCTTTCACTCCTCATCCAATGTCAGTGTGAAGCCATTCACATCAGGCTACCTACTCTTAGGTTAGTAGTAATATATATTATAATTGCTGGCTGCCCAGCTCAGTGCTGAAGGTTGTAGGAATTAGAATTACTGTAACTCTGACAAATAATAAAATGGCAACACTTGTAAATTAACATTTTATGGAGTGGACACATATAGATACTTGTAAATTGTTAAAATTAAAGTTATTTTGGCTATGATTTTACTGTGGTTCTAACTGTATTAACATTATTTCATGTAATATAAAATTAACTAACATTATGTCTTTTTTCATTACCTTATTTTGAATGCATTAGTTAGTTGACTTTCTAATCCCAGAGCCATACAGCTATACTTACTATATGCTGAGTAAGTCCACCTTAAATTCTACATGAATGTTCTTAAATGTGTTCATATATGTGGTTCATATGTGAAACTCAAACACAAAATTCTCTTTAAAGTAGTAACCTCTGTAAGAACCAGTAAAAAGACAATAAATGGGTGTGAGGGGTGATTACATTCTGCCTACATAAAAAAAAAATGAACAAACAGTTCACTTCCATCTAGTTTGGTTCCACCAACAAAATCCACCGACTAAATCAAACCATGCTTTGACAATGTAATCGACAATCATGCGCATGCACACAGTATTTAAACAGCCTCAGTAATTGATCATTGAAAAGATCAAAAGGACCTAAATATGTAAGAATATTATTTAATCATTTCATAGCCATTTTAAAATGTTTAAATTAATAATATTCATAATTTTTAATATCATGATTTAAAACCAACCTGAGTGAGGTGAAAAGAACATGGCAGCAGGTCAAAATTAAATATAAAATATACTCTAGAATGGTAAATGCGATTTCAGTTTGTTAGTCTAATGTGTAGGAAGATGTACAATTCCATAATGTAGTTTGTATTATGACACCGATTAATTGCCTAGCATATGTTAACAACCAGAAACAATACTGCTGCTACTGGTTGTGGGCCTCCTGTTGCAGCCCTCACTCCAACAAAAGTCCTTAGAGGCCAGGGGGGCCAGGTCGCAGAGGCAGCAGTCTTAGCAGGGATGCCCAGACCTCCCTCTCCCCCGAACACCTCAGCCAGCTCCTCCGGGTGATCGAGGATCTGACCATGACAGACCGATACACCGACCGCATGACTGTGGCGGAAGCACTGATCTGTCTGTCAATCTCATGCTCCCTCTCACCCCCACTCGTGAACAAGACCCCAAGATACTCCTCTACTTGGGGGAGGACAGCTCCACCAATCTGGAGAGGGCAAGCCACCCTCTTCCGGTCAAGAACCATGGCCTCAGATTTGCAGGTGCGGATTCTTACCCCAGCCACTTCACACTCCAGTGCCTGCTGAAGGTCCTGGCTTGAAGAAGTCAACAGGACAACATTATCTGCAAAAAGCAGAGACGATTTCCTGTGGTTCCCAAACCGGATTCCCTCCGGCCCCTGGCTGCACCTAGAAATTCTGTCCATACAGCTTATGAACAGAACCAGTGACAAACGATAGCCCTGCTGGAGTCCAACATGCACCAGGAACAGACCCGATTTACTGCCGGCAATGCGGACCAAGCTCCTGCTCTGGTTGTACAAAGATCTGACAGCCCTTAACAGAGGGCCCCGGACACCATACTACTGGATCACCCCCCCACAGAATACCCCGAGGGACACAGTCAAACACTTTCTCCAAATCCCCAAAACACATGTGGACTGGTTGGGCAAACTCCCATGAACCCTTGAGCACCCTCTGGAGGGTGTAGCGCTAGTCCAGTGTTCCTCAGCCAGGACAAAAACCACATTGTTCCTCCTGAATCCAAGGTTCGTCTAACAGCCGAATTCATCTCTCCAGTACCCTGGTATAGACTTTCCCAGGGAGACTGAGAAGTGCGATTCCCCTATAGTTGGAACACACTTTCCGGTCCCCCTTTTTTATACAGGGGAACCACCAGCCTGGTCTGCCACTCCAGGGGCACTGTCCCCTCCCACCATACGATGTTGCAGAGGCCAAACAACATCTAGAGACTTGAGATACTCCGGGCAGATCTCATCTACCTCCAGGGCCCCACCACTGAGGAGCTTTCAGACCACCTCAGTGACTTTGGCCTGGGTGACGGGCGAGTCCACTTCAGAGTCCTCAGCCTCACCTTCTTGATGATTCTTGATGATGGAGGCTGAGAACATGGTCCACTCTGACTCAATGTCCCCAGACTCTCCAGGTAGCCGTGAGAAGTTCTCCCGGAGGTGGGAGCTGAAAGCTTTTCTGACAGAGGGCTCAGTCAGATGTTCCCAGCAGACCCGAACAATACGTTTCGTCCTGCCAGGCCTCTCCAACCTGCCCCTCCGCCAGCGGATCCAACTCACCACCAGGTAGTGATTGGTTGACAGATGAGATGACAACAAATTCTATCATCAATCTCTGACCTAGGGCATCCTGGTGCCAAGTGCACTTATGGATACCCCTATGCTCAAACATGGTGTTTGGTATGGACAAACTGTAACTAGTACAGAATTCCAACAACAGAACTCTGCTCGGGTTCTGATTGGGGAGGCCATACCTCCCAATCACCCCTCTCCAGGTGTCACTGTCATCACGCCCATGTGGGCGTTGAAGTCCCCCAGCAGAACAATGGAGTTCCCAGTAGGGGCACTTTCCAGTACCCATCCGAAGGTTGAGTACTCCTCACTGCTGTTCAGCCCGTAGGCACAGACAACAGTGAGAGTCCTCTCTTCTACCTGAAAGCGCAGAGAGGTGACCCTCTCATTCACTGGGGTAAACTCCAACACGAGGAGGCTGAGCTGGGAAGCTATAAGCAAGCCCACACCAGCCCGACGTCTCTCACCAGGGGCAACTCCCGAGTAGTTGAGGGTCCAACACTTCTCAAGAAGTTGGGTTCCAGAGTCCAAGCTGTGCGTGAAAGTGAGCCTGACTATCTCTAGCCGGTACCTCTCAACCTCCTGCACAAGCTCAGACTCCTTCCCCCCCAGCAAGGTGACGTTCCACGTCCCAACAGCTAGCCACTGTGTCCCGGGATCGGGCCGCAGATGACCCCGCCTTCGACCACCACCCAATTTACAAGGCACCTGTCCCCAATGGTTTCCTCTGTGGGTGGTGGGTCCACAGGAGGAATGGCCCACATTGCTTCTTCGGCCTGGGCCCTGCTGGGGCCTTTATTATGATCTTTCATTGTTTTTTTTTTAACTGCTCTTAGTCGGGCCCGTCACCTTGGACCTGTTTGCTGTGGGAGACGCTGACAGGGGGATAACCCCCTGGGCAACATTCCTCCACCACGATAAGGTGGCAGTTCAAGGAAGAGGTCCTTAGGGGCATTAGAGCAAAAGAACATAATTATAAGTATTGAGGGAAGAACATCATCTGATCATGTCTTTCCCCATGAAACACAGCCTTAAGTTAGGTTTAGTTATTTCTCAGATTTTTGTTCTCATCAGCTACATCATAGAATTATTATTTTATATTTGAGGGCTTAACACTTTACAGTGGTGGGGGATGTCCTTACACTTTTGGATTTGATAATGACATGAATACCATAAACCAGCCAAATTCCTTAAGATTGTACCTTGAAGACCTTTAGCATTTAGATGTCTAATTTTTTATTTGCAGAAAGAACAGCTGTAAGAAGTGTGTCTGAGTATCTGTACATTGATGTGCTGTTGGATCTCATGATTTGTGCTGTGTTTAATGGAAATATGGAACATCCAGTGCTCAACCTCTGCATGGTAACAGGTGCAGTTCAGTATAAATGAAAACTTCTCCGTCTTTACCATACTTATGTCTTAAAGTAATTTAACATTTGTGATATATACAAAAGAGGAAGCATGGGAATATACTTAAAAGTAACTTAATTTAAAGTACTCAGTTATTATTAATACTCAGGCACAAATAATTGTATTTTTGTGATAGATAATATGCTAATGTATCTACCCACAGCAATTTATTGGATAAAACGGCATCAGAACTTTGCTCATGAAGTTTCCCACCCAGTGAGACTGACATCACACATCTCATCCAATAGAAGCATTAAAGTTAAGTGTTGTCTCAAGCCTGGAATAGAGCAGGTTTGTCCTAACGTATATATTGGTATATAGCCTCTTTTGTGGAACTTAAGAGCAAAATGAGTCAGGCTTGTTTTAAGAAGCCTGGCTTACTGAGTTATCTCTCTTCATGGAATAGACCCCTGAACTTAAGATGGAAAGTACTGTTATTTATATATTGTTTGTCCAAAAAAATTGTAACTAATTTTATTCTTAAGCCAACAAGAGAGAATAGTAATTTCAGGTGGAACTATCAAAAATATATAATAAATGGATATGCCAATATGCTAATGGATATAACAATAAAAATGGATATGCTACATGACCACCTTGTTATTGGAAAAACTTGCCTGATATGGCAGCTTTGAAGATAGCAGCCATGTTCTGGACATAGCTAAAAAGACAGGTCCCCTCATCCATTACATGCTGTATTTAGATTTGTCATTTTCCCTTTTATTTCTGAAAGAAAAGGGTGTCTAATGCTCATCTTTTGCCACTACCTGGCCAAAAAGAGGTCACCAACAACAACAACCATAACTGATGCAATGAGTAGGTTCTCATTTGTTAAACAACCATATCAAAAGACACATCCTGTGGTCGTGAAAAGCTGATAATCTGTTTCTGATGCGTAAAATTATTGGCATCAAGCAGAGAAAATACTTTAAGTTTGGGGTTAAGAACTGTCCAACGTATTATGGGAAACTGAAAGGACAGGAGAAACATCCCCTTTGAGGATGGGATGTGGTTGAAAAGAAACCTTGAATGATCATTATCCATGATCATTTAAACATTTGGTTAAATCAAATCATAGAAACAGTAGAACTCAGGGATATGATTAATAGGGAAAATAAGAGCATTTCCACACTCACAATGTGAAGGGAACTTGGGTTTGGGACTAAACAGCTGTGCAACCCAAAGAAAAACACTTATCAGTGTCTAGAACAGTAACCCCATTGAGATTCTTTGGGATGTGCTGGAGAAGACTTTGTGAAGTGGTCCAAATCTACCATCATCAATACAATGAGATTGAATGGAAAGGAGACAGATGTGTGATGAGTTTATTAATAAAAGGTGTTGCATACATGGTGATGCTCATGTATACAACCACTTTTAATCACTGTATTATGCATAATCAAGGCATGCTTGTATGTATTGAACTAAACTCTGCTTTTGTGATAACATTGTCACCTGTTCTGCACATTCCTGCAATATTTGAATCCACAGACAGATTATCAATCCAAAACCAAGGTAAGTTAATATTACAATTAGTGGTTTCTCTTACACAAACAACTTATATCAAAATAGTTTAGCTTGTAGGTTAAGCTAACATTTCCACCAACATAAAAGGGAGTGCAGTAATACCACCTGCACTTGAACTCTGAAAACTGCTTTAAGGCCTTGATTGAGTTGGGATAAATGAGGTGGGGTGGTGATCATGTAACATCCTGATCTTACTAATGCTCATCACTGAAGGCTTTCAGATTCAAACTGTAGTGCTCCAAAATGAGTAGAAAGACTTCCATGGGATGTAGAGACTAGAGTATAGTTGATGTAATTTTAGATCAGCTGTTTGATTTGTAACTGTCTTAACAAAATGATTTTCTAAGGATCAAAACCCTGTGTATTGTTATTGATTTGATGTTTTCATTTTATATTTGCAAGTTTGATGTGCCATTAGGCTTTATAAATAAGTAGGTACATTAAGCAGATATAGTTATATACTTCAGATGTTCAACATTCCGATAAATGCACCTAATCAGGTGGGTTTTACCACCACTTTGAATCCAGGTTCATGCTGTTCACCCTCACATGTGCTGCTGGTTGGTGCATAGCTGACTGGCAACAATGGGTTGGCAGTTCGAAAAGAGGCAGTAGGCATTCATTACATGACTCAGAGGAAACGTGGACAATCTGTCCCCCCTGGTGCCGGGAGTAGATGCATGATGTGGCAGACAACTTAGGGGGATGGGTAATTAGCATGTCTAAATTCATAGGGGTGAAAATTGGAAAAATACACTACCACTGTTGATTGAACACTATCAGTGTTTTAACACTGAGAAGTCTAGTTGCTGGGTTGTAACATGGAAGACCTGCCTCGGAAAAGAGCCATAACAAAGCTGGACTGGAAAAGGAAATGGATCTGGTCTGTATTTGATTCAGAGGAGCAGAGAAAAATTACATTTGCATTGAGTCCAGGATCCAGAGCAGATGTGCAAGTGGACTCAAAAATGGATCAGGTTTAGGGGTCCGTTCTGGATGTTTTGCTAACTGGGGGATTAACAGGAAGTGCTACAGAGATCTGCAACCAGTATGTATCATAATGTTTTTTGTCTAATTGTTAATGAATAAATCCTCACTAGAATTTGGAATACTTCTTAGTGTATTATAACTTATTAAACTCATATTAAAGGTTTATTCATTTTCAAATAACCCTAAAGCTGCAATGAAACTCTTACTGCATCTTTTTGTAATTCCCATTTTAGTTTAATGGCCATTAATCATTGCTGTCAGTAACATAAAATAATTTAAACATTATTTTTACTATTACTTTTCATTGTAAAATATTCATTATACAACAGCCAGCTGGGTATATGTGTTAGTTTTTAACCATAGAGCACTAAGAAACTATACTCCTTTGTTGACCACACAATGAGGTATGTGAGATTTTGCAACCAGTGCTCAGTATCATGAACAAGCACAACTCCCAAACTGCTCCCTAAGTGCTGTGGATATATCTGCCCACTGCTCCAGGCATATGTGCTCTCTATACACTTTGTGCAATCACTAGTGTGTATGTGTGTGTTTTACTGGTTGGATGGGTAAAATACAAACAAATTCACTTGTGTGCCAGCACAGTGGATCTATATGCATGTTTACTTTAATTTTATACATTTAATCATTTATAAATGTCTGTCTAATTCATAAATAAGAATGTCAGAATAAATAAGAATAAGAATACTATAAACAAAAAAATACCAGAATAGCTACTTTGAACATGGTTAATTTATTAAAACATCCTTTTACATAAAAACTGCTGTCATATTTTTAGAAAATGTATAAACATATAAAACATACAACCTATTGAGAAATCTAAAATACTTTTAAAAGCAAAAATGCATATGCAAATTTTAATTAATTAATTAATTAAAGAATTTAAATAAATAAATAAATAAATAATATGCACTGTTAGAAAAAAATGTCCTGCACTGCACAATATAATATCTTAAAAAGAAAACATATGCATTTGGTTACTACATTATAACAAAGTAAACCAGGTATATGCATTATATTTACAGTGTATCATTTTTGCACATTTTGTTATGTTACAGCATTATTTAAAAATAGATTCCATCATCTTTTTCATCAAAATTTTACAGACAATACCCCACAATGACAAAGTGAGAAAACTTTGTTGAAAGTTTAGCAAATGTATTAAAAATAAAAACACAAAAATATTACATGTACATAAGTATTCACAGCCTTTGTCATAACCCTCCAAATTGAAATCAGGTGCATATTGTTTTCATTGTTCATCTTTCAGCTGTTTCTATAGCTTGATTGGACACCTGTGGTAAATTCAGTTGATTGGACATGGTTTGGAAAGGCACACACCTGTTTATATAAGGTCCCATAGTAGAAAGTGCATGTCAAGGCACAAACTAAGCCTAAGGAATTGTCTGTAGGCTAGGACTGTATGAAACACAGATCTGGGCAAGGGTACAGTAAAATGCCTGCTGCATTAAAGGTCCCAAGAGCACAATGGCCTCCATTATCTGTAAATGGAAGTTTTGAACTACCTACTACTCTTCACTGAGCTGGTCACCCAGCCAAATTGATCGATCATGGTCACGATAGAATCTTCCAGAAGGACATACATTTCTGCAGCACTCCTCCACTCATCATTTCATCATGCCCTTGAGTGGGCAGATGGAAGCCACTCCTCAATAAAAGGCACCTGACAGCCCATCTAGAGTTTGCCAGATGCCAATAGGCCAATAGGCATCTAAAGGACTCTCAGACAATGAGGAAAAAAAAGTTTGAAATTTTTAGACTGAATGTCAAACATCATGTCCAGAGGAAATCAGGTACTGCTCATCACCTAGCCAATGCCATTCCTAAAGTGAAGCATGATGGTGGAAGCATCATACTGTGGGCATGTTTTACTGCAGCAGGAACTGAGACTAGTCAGGGTCAAGGGAAAGATGACTGCAGCAATGTAAAGAGATATCTTTGATGATAACTTGCTCTGGACCTCAGACTGGAAAGATGGTTTATCTTTCAACAGGACAACAACCCTAAGCACACAGCCAAAATAATAAAGGAGTGGCTTCAGGACAACCCTGTGAATGTCCGTGAGTGGCCCAGACAGAGCCCAGACTTGAACCTGATTGAACATCTATCAATATATCTAAAAACAGCTGTGCACTGATGCGCCAATTGATGGAGCTTGAGTGGTTCTGCGAGGAATGGGAAAAACTTCCCAAAAACAGCTCTCAAGCAAAGCCTATGATTACTTATGCATGTTATATTTTTGTGTTTTGTCATTTGTATAAATTAGCAGAAATTTCAAACATTTCTCATTTTGTTATTGTGGGGTAATGTGTGTAGAATTGTTAGGGACGAAATGAATTGAATCCATTTTGAAATCTCTAACCCATGGGAGCCCAGTGTCCAGCATCATTTATTTAAAATTCAGACCACTTAATTAATCAAGTAATGTAACACACTCATTCCAGTACCACATTGTCCTTTGAAGTAACATCTACCAAATCCACTAAAGTGTATTGACAACAGCCATCCTGTGACAGCAAGGACAAAAAGAGTATGAGGGAACTGACAAACTGCAAATGTGCGCTTACACTTATCAGCCTTATCATTAATATCACTTAATTGTTTCCACACTCATTTTCCATTTGCTCAAATCCGTTTGTTACATTGCGAGTAAAAATTCCTAATGCGCTGATGTGTGTGATCCACACATACACACTAACACACCACCACGCCAGTGCCACCACCCAAATAATACGTACTCTTTGGTGGTTTTCAATTTATCTACGATTGTACTATTCTAGAAGTCAGATTGACGATCACTCACTGCAAACCAGAGTTCGAGGATTATGATGCTGAGCCTTTGTTTGTAAACACGGAAGGAAATCCATTTATCTGGGCAGCCCAGCTGTATGCCTGCCAGAGATGCTGTAAAAGACGCAGGAGGGCCTCGCCTCACCTCACCTCAAGAAAGTCGCTTCAAAATTTTTTCAACACAGCACATGCACTGCAATGAAAACACTACCTTCTGGGAGGCGTACAAAGCCCTCCCCCAACCTTCGTTCAGATCAAATCACTCCTCCATCTTGCTCCTGCCCACCTATAGGCCGAAACTAAAATGGGAAGCAACCACAATCAAGGAGGTTGGCTGCTGCTCGGACCAACCAGAGCTCTAACTCTGTGCTCCAGGACTGTTTTGATCACATGGACTGGGAGATGTTCCATGATTCATCTTACAACATTGATGAATATGCTGATTCAGTCACTGGGTTCATCAGAAAGTTCATAGAAGATTTTGTGTCCACCAAGACAGTTTGCTTTTGCCCAAAGTACATTCAGCTTCTTTTACCTGGGAATACAGATGAGTATGAAAAAGCCAGCTATGCTCTTTGTAAGACCATAAAAGCAGCAACATATGAGTACAGATGAAAACTAGAAGCACAGTTTAACACCACCAGTGTCAGAAGCATGTGGCAGGGGTTAAACATAATCACAGACTTTAAGAGACTTTAAAAACTCTCACTCCCTGAGCAGTACCAGTGCAACACTTCCAGATGAACTAAACTTATTTTATGCTCATTTCAAAGCAAATGACAGCATATCCATGGAGAGAGCCAGGTCTATCTCTGAGTCCAACCCACCCTCTGTAGCTGACGTGCACAGATCCGTCTGTCAACACCCGCAAAGCCACTGGCCCAGATGGTGTTCCAGGGCCTTTTGCTCAAAGCATTTGCAGATCAATTAGCAACAATCTTCACAGACATTTTCAACACCTCTCTCTCTGCCCCTCAGTTGTGCCAGCATGCTTCATACTGGCCACCATTGTCCTTGTTCCAAAAACAGCCAGCATCACACATGCTGGCTGACACACATACTTAAATGACTAGCACCCGGTTGCTCTGACCTCTGTCATTAGCAAGTGCTTTGAGATGCTGGTCAGAAACTTTATCTGCTCCTCATTGTCTGACATCCTGGACCCCCTGCAATTTGTATTCATGGAGAACAGATCCACTGATGAGAAAACCTTAAAAATCTGTTTCTTTGTCACAGTCTTCAGAAATCAGAGAAATTAGTGACTTCAAATAACATTTGTCATCTCCTAACATAGGTTCCCGAAATCAGTCATGAGAAGAACAATTTTGTAATTTTGTTAATGATGATCAATAAAGACCTTTTGTGTGTGTGTGTGTGTGTGTGTTTATATGTAAATATATATATATATATATATATACATACTGTGGTGCTTGTGCTAGTTTGGGCACAATTTGTTTGTGTTTATGGCCATGTCTGGAGATCCCATGCAGAGCCATATTGTTTACTCCAGGAATCAGGTGTTAACACTTAGCAATGCAGCTTTACTACTGCAGGCACAACATCCCCTGTGAGTTGCAGATGAGGAGGTGCGGCAGCTGACCTGGAGCACTGCAATGCATGTGGATGAGGCTTTACATGTAATTCCCTCTGTTGTTTTGGGAATGTGAGATTGCTTATGTTGGGATTATATATTAACCATGCAATGTGTGAAAGCAATATAATCAAATTACTATTGTTGGAATCATATATTAATCCTGCCATATGTAAAATCAATGTAATCAAATAAGTGTAAATGTTTAGAACTATGATCTTAGGCATGTGTCTGTTAAAACAGTTGTATAAAATGTGTGCATGCATACAAGACGGGGTGAAGGACAGAACAGTCTGCTCTTCTGTGTGTGTAACAAACCAACCAGTGTTAGCAAAGTAGCCAAGGCTTCTCTTGGTATGCAGGTGCAGATGGATGCACCTGCATCCTGTGTGTTTGTGTGGGGTGCACCTTGGGAGTGCGGAAGCTCAAAACTAGTAATGAGAAACAACTCCTGGGAAGAAATATGACGAGGTCAGATACAGGGATTTTGGGAAGACCCAAAAGAGCACATCCAGGGCGTGACCTGACACTTCGGGAGTATTAGAACTGAAGTTTGCTTTTGTCTTCTTCAGAACTCTTTCGGGCTTTGTCCGAAGGGTTCTCCCAATGTTTTGGTAGAAATAAACGTGTTGTTTACAACTTATGTCTGGTGGTACTGTGTCATCTCTACATCAAAGAATACGCAGAAGTGGGTTAGACGGGGAAAAATATCTCCACTTCAACAATTTGGTGACCCCGACGTGATGTACGAGTGACAATTGGCTGGATGGACGATCACCTTCCTGTTTGGCACCAACAGCCGGCTTCTAAAATAAGGTAAACAGAAAACCAGTTACATCAAATTTCTGCATATTTGGCTAAAGGTTAAAATGGTTTGGTGCTGAACAGGTGAGGACAGATTGTAAAATTAGCAAAGTACCCCACACATAAGTAAAGTGATGAAATCAGCGCATTCCTGGAAGTTGGCAAGTCCAGCTATTCTCTTTACAGAGAATAGTGTCCATTTGGACCAGCTGAGTTGAAAACCCCAGGGGAATTGAGGGCCCCCAAAAATCCGATGTAAGAAGTCGCCCGGATCCATACCATTTTCTGTTATTTGGGTGATGAGATCGGCGCATTCCTAGACTTTGGCAAGTCCAGCTATTCTCTGATGAGAGGTAGTGTCTGTTGGGACCGGCTGGGTTGAAAACCCCTGGGGAATTGAGGACCACTGAGAATCCGATGTGTGAGAAGTCGCCTGGATCCATACCATTTTGTGTAATAAAATGTATTTGTTATTTTTATGGTATTGGTACTTTAATCCATACCTTGTTGTGTGATAAAGTGTGTTTTGGGATTTCTGATCCTGATATTGGTACTTTGGTTTGTAACCAATAAGTGACAAGTGTTGGTAGAGTGAATAAGGAAGGTGGAACAGAAAGAAAAGGAGAGTAAGTTGGTCTGGGCTCCTTTGGGGGAGCAGGTTCAGAATGCAGTGAGGGCACTTTTAGCAGGTTTGAAATGTGATGGAGGAGATGAATGTGAGTTTCTGGAAGAAGGGTAGACACAGTAAGGATATTGAAACTACGAAATATAAAAGTGCTTATTGGAGTAATCTTGCTTTAAATGTAGCAATCACAAGCTCATGTGAGCAAAACTGAAATTCATGAAGAGACCCTTCCAAAAACGGAAAGTGGTCCTCCGACAACCCACAACGTCAACTCACCCCTTCCCTATCCATGTAAAGCCCCCAGGGTGGAGAAACCTAAATCTGAGGCCATTAAGGAGACACAAGATTGTGCTCCACAGCAATTAACTCCTCAGCCAACTGCTGGCATATACCCTGTGTCGAACGTACAGGGAGGAACGTTATATATCCCTGATATACCTGAGCCTATGGAGTTCAGTGCTCCTATAATCCGAAGCCCAAAAAAAAAAAAATCAGAAAAAGGGAAAAGGGAAACCTGTTACTCCAGTCCCCTCATCATATTTAGAATCGGAATTTTCAGATACTACTACAATGGACATGGCGTTTAGAGATTGAGCCATGCTGAACAGAAAAATAAAAATAAAAAACCCAACTGAAAACCCAAAGGGACTCATCGAGGTGAAATGACGGGCAAGTTGCATAACACTTGGAATAATAAAGGGGGGCGGAAATTTCGTCCCACTACAGCTGCAAAAGTAGAATTCTCCCTTAATGGAGAAAGGGAAAATGATCAACCTGGTTCAGACACATCAGAGTATGGCCAACTGCCCTTCCCTATACACCCCATACACCGTTCCAAATGAAAACCATAGCATCAGGTGTGTCAATGGCCAAAAAATAAATCAATACATACATACATACGTACATACATAAATAAACATTACACAAATTAATAAATAAATATCACATAAACAAATATTAAATAAATAAATAAATATTACATAAACAAATAAAAAGAAGAATGAAGCTACAGGTACCAGAATGCAACTCCTCTCTGGTAAGACATCAGGGGGTGAGGTTGAAGGAGATCTTATGATGCCTCTGGTGGATGCACCACATGGTAATGTGATATACAGACCATTTACGTTGGGTGATTTGAACAGCCTGGTAGAGAGAATGTCTCCTGTTTGTGAAGGCGGTGGACTGTGGATGGCTAATTTACATTGATTTACTGCGGGGCACACAGCACATGACAGGATGTACCTGATGAGACCTGGTACATCAGGTACGTCATGCCACTTCCGGTTTGACACGCTGCACACACGCTGCACACCTGCTGCTTGCTAGCTCACACTGCTTTTTCACCACTTCTACACCACTGCTCTCACTGCCCTCTCCATAAACTCCCGTTCTTTTCATTGTGTTACCATGGCGACCACGGAGTAGCGTGCTCTCCTGACCCTCCGCTCTTAGCTTGAGGAGCTTGACCGGCAGATCCAGCTTCTGTTGGTGAGGCAGGCGGAGCTACACCAATGGAGAACCAGGCTGGAGGCCGCCCTGGACGCCTCTTACTCGGCGGTCTCCTCACCTGACCTCCCAGCCTGGCGGACCCCGGCGGTTGTCATCCGTACCCCCGCTCCAACGCGGGTCTGGGAGCGTCAGCGTGCATGTGGAAGGCCAACATCCTCACCTCTCCCTCAGCCGGTGTTCACCTCTGCCAACCGCTATGAGGTCCTCAGCATCTCACCTCTGCCTCCACCTCCACCTGCCTCGAGCAGCGGCAACAAGGGCGGTATCCTCATAATCGGTGACTCCATAGTTCGCCACTTGAAGGTCCGCGGCACTAAGGGTAATGCCACTGTGTCCTGTGTTCCAGGTGCACGCGTCCTGCGTGTCGCGCAGAGACTCCCCTCAGCACTGCGGCAGCAGGACGATATTGGCACGGTTGTCCTCCACGCGGGAACGAACGACATCTCTGCCCGTCGCAGTGAGGTCTTGAAGGAGCATTTCCGCACACTTCTTGACACCGCTCGGCAACAGACCCGTGCCCGGATCATCGTCTCCGGCCCTGTGCCCACCTACCATTGCGGGAGTGAGCCGTACAGCCACCTCTTCGCTCTCCACTGCTGGCTGCGGGACTGGTGCGTCAGCGTCCATGCGTACTACGTGGACAACTGGGAGAGTTTTCGGGAGCGTCCGGCCCTCTACCGCAGAGACGGCCTTCACCCCAGCCACCTAGGATCTGCTGTCCTCTCCGTGAACATCCAGGAGGTTGTTCACCAGGTTTGACTGACTTCATACAGTCACACCAGTGAGGTAAGTAGATTAGACACTGGGCAGGTAAGTGATTCACTTCATCACTGGTCACACCTATCTCTTAGTTCTGAAGTAAATCCTGTTTCTAAATCTCTCCACGACACTATCAATACCACCTTACCCTGCTGTATTGAGACTGTGTCTGTCCTCTGTAGAGCTCGAATACATAACCGTCAGAAAATCTGTTCTAATAATCTTATTAGAATTACAACCAAATCTCCCAGCTCTCTGAGAACCAGCAGCTCCAGTATCAAACTGGGATTATTAAACATACGATCTTTAACCTCTAAAGCAGTAATTGTGAATGAAATTATCACTGATAAGGACCTGAGTGCCCTGTGTCTCAGTGAAACCTGGGCCAAACCCAATGAATATATAGCCCTGAATGAATCTTGTCCTCCCTCCTTCAGTCACTACAGTCACCCACGCAAATCTGGTCGTGGAGGTGCTCACAATATATGACTCCGCCTTAGCTATTACTCAAAACTCAGGATATGAAGCCAAATCTTTTGAAATACTTAATCTAAAGATATCGGACCCATCTTCTGTCCCTAAAAATCTACATGCGTTCCAACTTATCACCATCTACCGTACTCCTGGTCCATATACAGACTTTTTCTCTGAGTTCACAGACTTCTTAGCACAATTAGCTCTGTCTACTGACAAAGCTGTAATTGTTGGATACTTTAAAATCCACTTCAAAAAGGCCCAGGATCCACTTAAAATGGCCTTTCAGTCCATTTTGGATGACTTTGGACTGAAACAAATCATCTCTGGACCTACCCATCGATTTAACCACACCCTAGATCTAGTTTTAACTCTGGGAACCGACATAAACAATGTAACCTGTATTGCACAGAACGACTCCATCTCAGATCATCATTACATTCGACCTAATCTTACACCACAACATACATCACTCACCCTGTCACTCACTCACGCACCTTAACAACCTCAACAGTTAATGAATTCATTAATACTCTCCCTGACCTATCCACTGTCCCTGCCCCCTCCAACAATAGTGACCTTGACTGTACATTAGACACTCAGTACTGCACTCAAATCTGTATTATCTAGCTCCAGTCAGAACCAAATTAATTAAAGAGAAAAAATTAGCTCCGTGGTACAATGAGCACACGCACACTTAAAACAGTCTGCACGAACGCAAATGGTGCCAAACAAAACTAGAAATTTTTAGAGATGCCGGGAAAAACACCATCACAGATTATAAACACGCTTTTGTTAAAGCTAAATCATTACATTTTGCTTCTCTAATAGATAAAAATAAGGACAATCCTAGATACCTGTTTAATACCTTTTCAAAATTAACCTGCAGCCACAATCCAGCGTCTCTTCAACCTCAGCGTGAAGGTGGGGAGAGTGCCTACCCTCTGGAAGACATCGTGCATTGTTCCAGTTCCAAAAAAGAACCGGCCAAGTGAGCTGAATGACTTCCGACCTGTGGCACTCACTTCCCATCTGATGAAGACGCTAGAGCGGCTCTTCCTCTGTCTCCTTAGACCCCTGGTGCAACATGCCCAGGATGACCTGCAGTTCGCGTACTGGGCAGGTGTTGGCATGGAAGCCTACTCCGAGCCTACTCGCACCTAGATAAGGGGAACGGCACAGTGAGGATCCTTTTTCTGGACTTCTCAAGTGCTTTCAACACCATCCAGCCCCTTTTGCTTCAGGACAAACTGATCAGGATGCGAGTGGACCCATGCCTGGTCACCTGGATATCCAGCTACCTCACCGACAGGCCACAGTATGTCAGGCTGAAGGACATCACGTCTGACAATGTGATCAGCAGCACTGGAGCACCCCAGGGCACAGTGCTGGCCCCTCTTCTCTTCACCCTGTACACAGCAGACTTCTGCTACAACTCAGAACTGTGTCACATTCAGAAGTCTGCTGATGACACAGCCATAGTTGCATCAGGGATGATAGCGAGGAGGAGTATCGGAGCCTGGTGAGGGACTTTGCAGCCTGGTGCCACAGGAATCATCTGCAGCTCAACATCTCAAAGACCAAGGAGCTGGTCATTGACTTTAGGAGGTCCAGACCAAAGTCACAACCAGTTCTGATCGAGGGAGATGAGGTGGAGGCTGTGGACTCCTACAAGTAACTCGGGCTGTGGCTGGACAGAAAGTTGGATTGGTCATGTAACATCGACCACCTGTACAGAAAGGGACAGAGCAGGCTGTACTTTCTGAGGAGACTACGGTCCTTCAACATCTGCAGGAAACTCCTGGGGATGTTTTATCAGTTGCCAGTGTCCTTTTCTACACTGTGGTATGCTGGGGGGCAGCATATCCAAGAAGGACACACACGGGCTGGATAAACTGATCAGGCGGGCTGGCTCTGTGGTTGGCACAAAGCTGGACTCTTTGGTGTCGGTGGCAGAGAAGAGGACTCTGAAAAAACTGCTGGACATTATGGACAATGCCAGTCATCCTCTACACACTGTCATCAGCCACCAGAGGAGCCTGTTCAGCGAGAGACTGCTCCTTCCCAAGTGCAGGACCAATAGACTTAAAAACTCACGCCATCAGACTGTACAACTCCTCTCTGGGGGGGAGGAGGGGTAACAGGAGGATTAAGGATGGGAACTAGTAGGATCTGAACCAACTGAACCAACAGTCAACAGCTAACAGCAACCTGCAATCACCACAACACACTGGACTCTCTGTGCGATAAACAGTTTTCAAGTGCAATAATAATGTGCAATACAGTCCTAAAGGACTCTTCTTTTTTTCTCATGCACTATTATGTATATCTTATATTGTAATATAGTCTGTATATTATATATTCTATATATTTATATAGTGCTGCTTACTTCTACTAAATTATTTTGTTCTGCCTATCTTCTGCTTACTGTACAGTCATTCCAACAGACATCTTCTGTAATGACTTTATGACATTCTGTAATGTCAAAATAGAAAAAATGTGACAAACGATTCATAATCTGGCTCCAGCCTCACCTCCTCACACATTTGGGAGCAGTACTGGTGTTGATACTGAGTCGAGGTTAGAACACTTTAAGCCTGTCAATGAAAAAGACCTTAGTTTAATTAGCTCCTCAAAATCATCCACGTGTTCACTAGATCCATTACACATGATTATTTAAACATGTCACTCCAACCACTATCCTATCATTACTCAATATAGTTAACTCTTTACCTAGTCTAGGATACATGCACAAATCTCTCAAATATGCAATTATTAATCCCATATTAAAAAAGCCAAATCTTGACCCTCACGGCCTTACAAACTACAGACCGATAGCAAACCTCCCGTTCTTAACAAAGATTCTAGAGAGTAGTGTCCAACCAATTGTGCACCTACCTCAACCATCACAACTTAAACGAGGCTCTCCAGTCTGGATTTAGACCTAACCACAGCACCGAAACAGCTCCGGTTAAAGTTACAAATGACCTCCTACACTCCCGTGACCAAAACCATAGTGCTATTTTCGTATTATTGGATCTTAGTGCCACCTTCGATACCGTTGATCATTCCACTTTGCTTCATAGACTTGAGAATAATTTAGGAATTAAAGGATCAGTCCTAAAGTGGTTTCAATCATACCTGACTGCCTCCAGTGTGTAAGCATAAACAATACTCACTCCTATCACACTACAGTAAAATATGGTGTCCCACAGGGGTCAGTCCTAGGTCCTCTACTGTTCTCCCTTTACTTATTACCATTGGGTGATGTCATCCGAAAGCATAACATTGACTTTCACTGCTATGCGGATGACACCCAACTCTACATATCAGCAAAACCTAATGAGGATCAGCCGAATAACAAACTGTGTTTTAGAGATTAAAATTGGATGACACAAAATTTCCTTCTACTAAACTCCGAAAAAAAGGCGATCTTAATATTAGGATCTAATAAACCCTTTGACCCGATCAACCTAAATGGTTTTTCGATCTCACTGAGCTCAACTGTAAGAAACCTTGGGGTTATATTTGACTCCGACCTTGCATTTGACAGCCACATTATGTTAAGTTGGCGGGGGGTATCTACATCAACACTGAATGGTGTAACAATGCAAAGTTGGTCTCCAGCTACTGCTCGCCACTCGTGGAGTTTGCTGTTATTAGAGCCAGACCTTTCCATCTCCCCAGGGAACTGAACACTGTTTACATAGTAGCAGTGTACATAGCACCTAGCGCTAATGCTAATGGTAACGCGCTCTGTGAACTACACAGTTCTGTCAGCAAACTCCAAAACTCACACCCTGATGGACTGTTCATTATTGCTGGAGACTTCAACCACAGCAACCTGAAGTCTCTGCTGCCCAGCTTTCACCAATATGTGGACTTTCCAACCCATGGGGCTAACGTGCTGGATCTTGTGTACACAAACATCCCTGGTGCATAGAGAGCAGAGCCCCGACCCCACTACGGCTACTCGGACCACATCTCTGTCATGCTCATCCCTGCATACAGACCTCTCGTCAGACATGCCAAATCAGTACATAAGCAAGTGACAGCTAGAGCCAAGCTCTCCTGGGGCATCAGAGAGGCAAAACACACTCACGCAGAGAAGATCCACAATCATTTCAAGGACACTGCTGACACGCGGCGCATGTGGCAGGGCATCCAGTCCATCACCAACTACAAGTCCCCTTCACCCGCTTGCAATAGTGATGCCTCCCTTCCAGATGCGCTGAATACCTTCTACACGAGGTTCGAAGCACAGAACTGCATGGCAGCAAGGAAGACCACACCTCCTCCAAATGACCAGGTACTGCGCCTTGTGCTCAGCTGATGTGCGGAGAACTCTACTCAGAGTCAACCCACGAAAAGCCCCTGGACCTGACAGCATACCTGGCAGAGTGCTCAGAGGATGTGTAGGACAGCTCACAGATGTTCTCACAGACATCTTCAACATTTCTCTGAGCACTGCCGTTGTGCCAACATGTTTCAAGATGTCCACAATCATTCCTGTGCCGAAGACGTCTCAAGTGTCCTGCCTCAATGACTACCGTCCCATTGCACTTACTCCCATCATCATGAAGTGCTTTGAGAAGCTGGTCATGAGACACATCAAAAACCAGCTCCCCTCCTCACTGGACCCACTGCAGTTTGCGTATCATCCAAACCGATCAACAGACGATGCCATCTCAACTGCACTCCACCTGGCTCTCACCCACCTGGACAACAAAGACTGCTACGTCCGAATGCTGTTTATCGACTTCAGCTCAGCATTCAACACCATCATCCCTCAGCATCTGATTGGAAAACTGAGCTTGCTGGGCCTGAACTCTTCCCTCTGCAATTGGGTCCTGGATTTCCTGACTGAGAGACCCCAATCATTCAGGATTGGAAACAACACCTCCAGCAGCACCATACTGAGCACTGGTGCCCCCCAGGGCTGAGTGCTTAGTCCTCTGCTCTTCAGCCTGCTGACTCATGACTGTACTGCAAAGCACAGCTCAAACTACTACATCAAGTTTGCTGATGACACAACTGTCGTTGGCCTCATCAGCAAGAACGATGAGTCAGCAAACAGAGAGGAGGTTCAGTGGCTAACGGACTGGTGCAGAACCAACAACCTATCTCTAAACGTTCACAAAACCAAAGAGATGGTTGTCGACTTCAGGAGAACACCAGGTAACCACCACCCGCTAAACATCAACGGCTCTGCAGTGGAAATTGTGACAAACACAAAGTTCCTCCGTGTTCACATAGCAGAGAACCTCACCTGGTCCCACAACACCAGCTCCATTACAAAGAAAGCCAAGCAGCGCCTCTACTTCCTGCGGAGACTGAGGAGAGCACACCTTACACCACCCATCCTCACCATGTTCTATAGAGGGACTATAGAGAGCCTCTTGAGCACCTGCATTACCGTCTGGTTTGGGAACTGCACCATCACGGATCGCAAGACCCTACAGCCGATAGTGAGGACAGCCGAGAAGATCGTTGGAGTTCCTCTCCCCTCCATCAGCGACATCTACTCCTCTCGCTGCATCCGCAAAGCCACTAGCATTGTGGATGACCCAACCCACCCCTCACACAGTCTCTTCGTTCTGGCAGAAGATACCGGAGCATCAGAGCCTCCACCACCAGACTCTGCAACAGCTTAATCCACCAGGCAGTCAGACTCCTCAACACACAGAGACTGAGCTGAATCCCCCACCACCACTCCTCACACCCACATTCACACAGAGACTGAACCAAACTGAACCCCACACCACTCCTCACCCACACAAAGACCACCAAACAATAAGCTGGACTGTACCCACCCAGCACTCTACACACACACTCAGCACACAGGGACTGGGTCATCCCCATCCTTATCAGCAATATTTGCTGCTCATTCAGAACTCAGAACTATAAACTTTCTAGCTCAGTAACTGTTGTTTCATGCACATCTAAATGTTACAGTATGTTACATATTTCCGCACCTTATTCTCACCATCCTCACCCAACACTTTATCCCATTATATATATGTTTCACTTCTTAGGGGGCACTAATCTTTCTCCTTCTCTCCCCCCCATGTCCTAAGCTGCCCCAGACGCCTGCGGATACTGGTCCATTCAACCACTTCCTACTACCAACTTCCAGAGCCAACTATGCCATCTGCATGGATCTCATTATTCACTATTCATTCATTCATACCTGTATCATTACTACTAGCCAAACTGTATTTATCCTCCCTCCATCCATTTCTATTTTATTTTTCACTTCATTTTCCTTTCCACTTTCCATCCCAATGTATTGTGCCATTGTTATGTGCTTTCCGGCATCAACCAGAGGAGGATGGGTTCCTCTCTTGAGCCTTGGTTCCTCTCAAGGTTTCGGACCCGGATCCTTGTAAAGCTGCTTTGTGACAACTTCCTGTTGTAACAAGCACTATATAAATAAAATTTGATTGATTGATGACCTGTGGGCATGGAGGTAGCACATATATATTGGGGTTTATTAGACACTGGTGACCTGAGTATGACTAGTCTCCTACGGGTCTTTCCAGAGTGGTGGCCCTGGATCTTATCTCTTGATCCCTATGCTCTCCCTATTGATCCATTCCATGTCACCTTATTCTACGACAGGTCACATGATGAGGTCTATGAACATTTTTTTTCTGAGCGGAGGGTAATACTGATTCTATAACTCCATTTGTCTTGTATGTTGGTAAACAGTTTGTTGCTGCTGCTGTTGATCTGGGGCCATGAGGGGAACAGTTCACAACTCATCATGACTCATTCCCACGTTTCCTTGGTTTCGCATCCTGGTCATCCAACTAAAGATCTAGGACCTATGATTATATCAATGGTATATCAATGGACTGTCAATGGCTTCTACTTTTGTGGATAGTTTTTGTAAGGTTATACCAACCTGTAGTGGGTAATATCCAATACTCTGCTGCTGAACAGCTTCGGATGCAATTTCATCAGTCTACTCCATCACTCTCACTACCGGCGGCTCTGCTGTCCAACGCGGTCATATCCCCTGTTGGAAATACATCCATCAAGGGTCCCGCTGATCTCTATGAGGACATATCGGGTTCACCGTGTTACATCGGGACTACTGCTCACTACTCTCGCCGCGCTCAGTGAGGATTGAGTTGGGCAGCTGACCACAGCATGCTAGCTTACCCAGCCCACTTGGCTAACACCTCAGCTGGAACCGATACCACCGTCATCAATTTCGGTCTACTTAGATTAGATAGATACTTTATTGATCCCTTACAATCCCGAAGGATAAGGAAATTCATTGAGAAAAACAAAAGCAGTATACATGAGGTAAGAAAGGAAGAAAAAAACACACTCAGACTATGTTCCAAGAGGAACATGATTTAGGTAGATAAAAAACATCCAAGCACTTAAGCACACATAATCAACACAGACTGGGGGGGGGTGTGGGATACAACAAGTCCTGCTCGGCAGCCAGCCTATCTAGCGCACATTTGCAGTCCTTGCTCATCCAGGGAGGGAAGAAGAGCTGCGAAGATGTTTTTCCTCCTGCCTTGCCTGGAAGCCAAACCTGAAGTCCAGCAGTTGTCATGACAATGTCTCAGTTCTTAGATAACAAAGCTCAACAACTCCTGAAAACAGCCTTGAGCAGCCAGCCAGAGACTGCAATCAACAGTAGGTAGGAGAAAGGAGGGAGCATCCCAGAACGTTGTCCTCCGGGAGAATTCCAGCATCTGCCAAGGTCAGAGCTGATAGGGATGAGCATCCGCTCACTAACAAGCAAGGGACCTCTTATACAGGATCTCCTTATGGACCGCAAGCATGACTTTCTCTTTTTAACCGAGACATGGCAACAACAGAATGACTTCACACAACTCAATGAATTGACTCCTATCGGGTATGTTTACATCAGTAAACCATGTGAGACTGGTCGAGGAGGAGGACTCACGATAATTCACTGGGAGGAACTAAAAGTCTCTCTGGTGTCTGTTTTCACCTCCTTTGAGGCACTGGTATGTCAACTTACTGGCTCCATTCCAACTATCATTGTTAACATCTACTGGCCTCCTAAAGGTAATAAAGACTTTCTTCAGGACTTTGCTGCATTACTTACACATCTCATCACTCTCTCATCTGCTATAATAGTTATGGGTGATTTCAATGTTCATATGGACAACACTAACAATCCTCTCACTAAAGACTTTTTATCATGTTTGGAGAGCTTTGGACTGCAACAGTATATTGACATTCCTACACACTCTAAGGGTCACATCCTTGACCTTGTCTGTTGCTCAGGTGTCGCTCCACTTAATAGTACAGTTGAAAAATTAACTATATCCAACCACTATCTCCTCTCTTTTAATGTTAATCATCATCTCTCCACTATGAAGCCTCCCCGTCTCATCACCTACCGTAATATCAAGAACATTGACCTAGTCTCCCTCTCTTCCAGTATAATTTCCCACTTGGATTTCCATCAACAAATGAGCCCTGATGAACTAGTGTCATTATATAACACTGGCCTTCAGACCAGTCTTGACTCTCTCGCCCCACTGAAATCACGTATGGTCCACTTCTCATGCTCGGCCCATGGTTCTCTTCCTCCTATCTCTGAACTTTCAGAATTATTTCCAACACTGTGCTATCTACCTGCACACTGGACCCTCTCCCCACAACACTGGTTAAATCTTGTCTTCCATCTCTACTTCCTTTTATTACTGCTATCATTCACTCTTCGCTCACAACTGGTACTGTACCAGAGGCTTTTAAAACTGCCGCCATTGTCCCGATTTAAAAAAACCTGGTGCTGATCTGACTGATTTTAATAACTTATGCCCTATCTCCAATCTGCCATTTATTTAGAAAATACTAGAGAAAGTAGTTGCACCTCAGCTCCATTCTCATTTATCTCACAATAATCTTTATGAAAAATTTCAATCCGGCTTACGCTCCTTCCACAGCACAGAAACAGCACTTGTTAGAGTCACCAATGATCTCCTCTCTGCAGCCGATTCTGGGCTCCTCTCTATTCTTATTCTTCTGGATCTGAGCACTGCCTTTGATACCGTGTGTCACTCCACTCTTCTCCATAGACTCTCCGCCATTGGTATAACTCACACAGCATTAAAATGGTTCAAATCATATCTTTCAAGCCACACTCAGTTTATTCAGCTCAAAACTTTCACTTCTCAACTTTCTCCTGTTATTTCTGGTGTTCCTTAGGGCTCTGTCTTGGGCCGCCTGCTTTTCATAGTTTATCTTCTCCCCCTTGGTAAAATCTTTCGCAAATATGATATCAGCTTCCACTTCTATGCCAATGACACCCAGCTCAATCTCTCAAGTAAGCCCACTTCCAATTTTCCTACGTCTTCCCTTACTGACTGTTTATCTGAAATTAAAAACTGGCTTTCTCACAACTTCCTCAAATTAAATGACAAAAAAACAGGTGCTACTTGTCGGCACCAAATCCAATCTTTCCAAAGCAAATAATCTTTCTCTGACTATTGATAATTGTTCTGTTTCTCCTTCAGTTCAGGTAAAGAGCTTGGGTGTCATCCTGGATAATACTCTGTCATTCCAATCACACATTAACAATATCACTCGATCTTGTTTTTTCATTTTAGGCATATTAATCTTCTGCATCCTTCTCTTTCCCCTCACACTACTATTCTGGTTCAAAGTCTTGTTACTTCATGCCTCAATTACTGTAATTCTCTGTAAAGGTCTTCCCCTTAAATCTCTACACAAACTTCAAATAGTTCAGAACTAAGCTGCACGTATCATTACAAGAACTCCATCTTCTCATCACATCACTCCTGTTTTACAGCACCTACACTGGCTCCCGGTTATACAACACATCCAATATAAAATATTACTCCTCACCTTCAAGGCAATTCACAAACTCGCCCCTCCATATATATCAGACCTTATCTCTATCACCTCTCACTCACGATCACTGAGGTCATCTGCCTCCACACACCAGTCAGTTCCCACCATATGCCTGAGCACCATGGGGGGCAGGGCTTTTAGTAGCTCTGCCCCTAGACTGTGGAATTCTCTACCTCCTGATTTAAGGGACTTGGACTCCATCTCACATTTTAAATCTAGTCTCAAAATGTATCTTTTTAGAATTGCCTATAACATTGACTCATTGCTGTCTGTTCATTATTTTTATATTTTTGTATTTCATTTTATTATTTTATTTTGGAGTATTATCTCTTTGTTTTCTTGCCTTTATGTATTATTATTGCTATTATGTAAGGTGACCTTGAGAGTCAGAAAGGTGTCATCAAATAATAATAAATGTAATGTAAAAAAACAAAACAAAACAAAAAAAAAACTGGCGTTTAATGCCTCAGATTGGTGTGACACAAGTATTCCTAATGTTAAGTGGTTTTTATTTGGAGTATTATTTCTTTGTTTTCTTGCCTTTATGTACATTGGACAAGATGGCTGCAGGTGGGAGAGGGGCTGTCATAGCACTCCTGTTTTTAATGCCTATCCGTGTTGATCCAGCTCAGTTGGTTGGTAATATCTCTCCATTGTTTCTTTTAACTGACAACTGGTCAAAATATGAAGCCCTGGGAAACAAACAAACAAACAAACAGCGAGCTGGCAAAAGCAAGCACCGGCTATGGAGCCTACACACTGGCTGTGACTTTGGTCTACCCATCACTATAAGTTTACCAAGAAAACTAAATCAACTACACCGACACAATCATCTCTTACAACTGGACTTATTATTGCCATATGTTTGATGTTATCCAGGGACATCCACCAATGCCCATCCATGCCCACCCATGCCCAGGCCCAGATCACCCTCACACACCTGAATGTTTGTCTAAGCTACCACCTTCTTGGTGGTCACAAGGGCCAGCATATGCTGGCTTGGTTAACTGCTCTCCAGTGTCTTTTCAGGTCTCCAAACCTTCACCCATCTGGGTCAATCAATATCTGTGCAAACCAGCGGCACAAGAAGGGCTTAGACAGTTAAGAACCTTCAAATTCCAATTGGAACCCCCCTAATCTCCCAGTGGAAAAGGAGGGAACAGGTAAATATCACATGGCACATGATCTTCGTGCCATAAATGCTATATTAACCACCCCCACAGTCCCAGTTCCTAATCCATATGTGGCACTGAATAATTGTTCCCCAAATCAATCCTGGTTTACATGTATTGATCTTGCTAATGCTTTTTCTATCTTCCTTTAGCGGAACACTGCAGGGACATATTTTCATTTATTTTTCAGGGGGCTCAGTGACCTTACACTTATCACCATAAGGGTTCAATCTCTCTCCAGGTATTTTCAGCCATGTTTTACGTGACTGTTTGTCATCATTGACCTTACCACCTGACACCACACTGATTCAATATGTTGAAGATTTGCTGTTGGCCTGCACCTCAGACACTGCATGTCTCCAAGTGACCAAGCTTATATTAGCGCATTTGGCTAAATGTGGCTATAAAGTTTCTAGATGCACTGAGCCAGCAGACCGAGCTTTCATCTCTTTGAAGCAGGCTCTAACTCAAGCAGTGGATATGGCTACTCCAGATTACTGTAAACTGTTTTTTCTTGATGTTTCTTAAACAGGAGGCACCCTTAATGGTGTTCTGTTTCAGAAAAAAAGGGGGAGATAGGCAGATATTAATGCATGTAAGCATCCTCCTCCTCAACAAGCCCACCATGCAGCAGGACCAGATTTGGTAAGAATTTTGCAAAAAACAGCACATATAGTCACAGGCCATCCACTAACAATATTGACTACTCACTCAGTAGTAGCATATGTGAATTATCAGACCTTCATTTTGACTTCACTGAGACAGAGACCCATTTAAAAAAATTTTGAGTGGTCTGACTGACTTGAGTGGTCTGAACCAAGGAGGACTGGCCTATACCAGGTGGTTGAGAGGACATCCCATGCCGTCCGGCTAAAGGGAAAAGGATCAACTTGGTTCCACTGGAGCCAGTGTGCAGAGGAGGAACCACTTCATATAGGGCCCCCCAACCTACAGGGGCAGAATAATCCCCTGGGGGACCCTAGGGGTTCAAGGGAGTCCACCCTTGAATCCCGAAGAAAGAAGATTACAGACAAAGGATCCAACCAGGTTGTAAGAAACTGATTTGTACATTGGGCATTAGGAATAAATAAAGCATTAGGGACCATGGTGTGGGGATTGGAATTGGGTAATAGGAAGCACCTAGGCATGTTGGGAATCATTAGTATTGCAGTAGTCAGCATTATTTTTACTAAAACTGGTACTTGGTCCCCAAAGGTAATGCACCACCCATTAATGACACCAATAGTACCGCTGTGCCGGTAGTCCATTATGGTGAACGTCGTAGTGTTAAAATGAGCTCCAACCAACAAGGTAATATCTGTATAAAGAGATATGGGGGCATCATGTTAAATTACACACAAGGGTCTACCATGTCCTTGATGTATGATCTGTGTTCTGTAATTAACTGCAAAGGGTCAAACAGTTCTTATAGAGGTTAGGATGTTTTTTAATATATGCTGGAATGGCATTGCTAACTGGCGATTTACAACAAGGGGCCTTGGTCATTATAATGACTACTGGTGTAAATCATGGGACATGGTGACACATTGACTGGATCCTCATGGACCCCAGATTGGTCAAAAACTTTCCATAAAAAGGTATGGGAAACATTACATTTCAAAGGGCCTTCCATGCAAATCAGAATAGAATAGAATTGAATAGAACAGAATAGAATAGAATAGAACTTTATTGATCCCTTGGGAGGGTTCCTTCAGGGAAATTAAGGTTCCAGTAGCAGCATCAGTACAGTGCAGAACTGTACAGAAAGTAGAAAGATAAAAATAATTTAGTAAGAAGCACTATATAAATATATAGAATATATAATATAGAGACTATATTACAATATACAATATAGATAATAGTGCATGAGAAAAAGGGTCCTGTAGGAGGAGGTATTGCACATTATTATTGCACTTTTATTGCACAAAGAGTCCTGAGCTGTAGCAGAAGTCTGCAGTGTACAGGGTTAAGAGAAGAAGGGCCAACACTGTGCCCTGGGGTGCTCCAGTGCTGTTAATCACAATGTCAAAGGTGATGTCCTTCAGCCTGACATAATATGGCTTGTCTGTGAGGTAGCTGGATATCCAGATGACCAGGCATGGGTCCACTCACATCCTGTTCAGTTTGTCCTGAAGCATAGGGAGCTGGATGGTGTTGAAAGCACTTGTGAAGTCCAGAAACAGGATCCTCACTATGCCATTCCCTGTGCGAGTGGGCTCGATGTAGCAGGTAAATGATTGTGTCTTCCACACCAACACCTGCCTGGTACACAAACTGCAGACCATCCTGGGCATGTTGCACCTGGGGTCTAAGGAGACAGAGGAAGAGCCTCTCTAGTGTCTTCATCAGATGGGAAGTGAGTGCCACCGGTCGGAAGTCATTCAGCTCACTTGGCTGGTTCTTTTTCGGAACTGGAACAATGCACAATGTTTAACAGAGGGTAGGCACTCTCCCTACCTGCAGGCTGAGGTTGAAGAGACATGAATTGCCTGAGGTTGAAGAGCACAGGCCTTCAGCAGTTGAGGACATACTTTGTCAGGCCCTGCTGCTTTCCTGGGGTGAAGCCTCCTCAGTTGACCTCTGACCTGGTCCACAGTGAAGAGTGGAGTCTGTGTTGTGGTTGATGATGATGATGAGGAGGACATTGTTATAACTGGTGGAGGATGTGTTGAGGGAAGAGGAAGAGATGGATGCAGTGAGAGAGAGGGTGGGGGTGCATGTGTTGGCTGAACCGGTTGAAGAAGTTGTTCATCTTGTTTGCCTTCTCCACTTTTCCCCCCACACCTCTGGTCTTGATTTGTGGCCTGTGATGGTTCTCACACCTTCCCAGATCCTCCTCATGCTGTTCTCCTAGCTTCCGTTCCACCTTCCTCCTGTAGTTGTCCTTGGCTTCCTTCAGGCAGTGTTTCACCTCTTGCTGTGCTGCTCTCATCACCTCCCTGTCCCTGCTCTGGAAGGCAGCCTTCTTCCTGTTGAGGGCAGCCTTGACTTTCTGTGTTACCCATGGCTTGTTGTTGGGGTAACACCATACCGTCTTGGTGGGGGAGACCACGTCTGCACAGAAGTTGAGATAATCTATCAGGCAGTGTGTCATCCCCTCGATGTCCTCACAGTGTGGGCTAAGCAGCACATCCCAGTCAGTGGTGTCATAGCAGTCCATGAGAATTTCTTCCATTTCTGGAGACCACCTCCTGATGGTTCTGGTGGTTGCAGGCTGTCTTTGGACCATGGGGGTGTACTTTGGCTGAAGGTGGACCAGGTTGTGGTCTGACTTCCCCAGTGGGGGGAGGAGTGTGATGCTGTATGCCTCTTTCACATTAGCACACAGTAGATTGATTTCCTGTTGTTTCTTGTAGGACAGTCCACACACTGGTGAAAACTAGCCAAAGTAGAGTCCAAAGTAGCATGATTAAAGTCTCCAGAGATGATCATAAACGCCTCAGGGTGCTGTGTCGCTCTGGGGGCGATGTAAACACAGATTGTGATCACATGACTGAATTGTGGGGGACGTAGTAGGGCCGGAGGCTAGTGGCTAACAGCTCCAAATCCAGACAACATAAGACCTTCTTCACAGTGATATGGCCAGGGTTACACCAGCGACTGTTCACGTCGATGATCAGCCCCCCACCTTTGCTCTTCCCATAGGCTTTAGTGTCTTTGTCGGCTCTCACGGCAGTGAAGCCCCACAGGTCCACGTTAGCATCCGGTATGAGTTCTGTAAAGATTAACAAGCTGCTCTCTCTGTAAGTCCACTGGTCGTTGAGGGCAGACAGCTCGTCAATCTTGTTTGGCCGCGAGTTCACATTCCTCGTGATGACGGAGGAAACGGTTAGCTTAGCACCGGCCTTGCAGCACCGGGCTTTCCTCCGCAGCTCATCTGGGATTGGGTGTTGTATCCTGGCATGTGCCTTTGTTCTCAGGGCCAGCAGCTCCTCTCTCGAATATGAGAGAAAACTGGCTCCTGGTTGCATCTTCATAGTTGTAAATATCCATGGGACATATATCAGTACACACTATGTCTTCTGGCTTTATCCTTAAACTTAAACTGCTACAGATGAGGACAAACCAACTGCTACTTGTTAAGGGGCTGCAACCCAGGTGGGAAATGAAATGTAAACTCACCAGGGTTGAGACCTTGCATGTATTTGACTCCCAGTCAAAGCTGGGTGAACTCAAAAGCAGAAAGCAGGGCTGGTCAGGTTGGGATTTGAACCCTGGCCACTGAGATGCTAAGACAGAGCTAAATCCACTACTCTATTTTATTTTATTATAGTGTTCTACAGTTATCTGGGCTTATCAGTCAGACAGTGATGAAAAGTGTTTGTGCTTTATGTGGTTTAATGACAAGGGTTTAATGGGCAGAGCACTGGTGGATTTTTCAGTGCTCTGAAAAGAAAAGGAAGAATTGGATAAACAAAAAATAAATAAATTATATGACACTGGATTCAAACCCCTACTAGGGCACGTAAGAGTTCAGAGGCATCCTACTTAGTGAGCTAACATGCCACCTGGGAAACGAGGTGAGCAACCTGGCTTGTAAGCTTGGCTGGAGTCTAGAGGGGCCAACTGAAAACCACTCCTCCGTGAGAAGGGAAAATGTGAAAAAATAAAACCTCTCCTTCTAAAGGAGGACAAAAGTGAAAAGAAAACCACTCCTGCTTTTAAAGAGGGAAATTAGAGAGGTGCTTTTCTTTAATGGAGGAAAAGTAGAGAAGTTCTCCTTTTTAAAGGAGAGAAAGTAAGTAAGAATTTGACCACGTCCAAAGTAGTTACAGTAGATTACACCAAAATGCAATCCAAAGACATAATTGAACTGGCCACAGGCTATGGTGAAGCCAACCTATGGTTGGGATGGTTAATTCAGCAAGCCAGGAGTCACAATTTCTGGATTGTGTGGCATGCGCTATAGCCCGACCTACCTTAATGACTTACCTGGCCCTCTTTTCCCTAGAAATACCTAGCAGGATACTACTGCATCCTGAACTTAACCCATATGGATGACAAGTGCTCTACCTTAGCAAACTTATTCCCTGTTATAAGCGATCAAAGTAAAACTTGCCCTTTCATTCTAACTAAGAGTACAGATAGTTATACCTGCTATGTGCGTAACCACACAAATACAAACAGAAAATAGGTTAGGACACATCCCAAAACATTGGTGCAACATCACTATCTCAGACAGCCACACCTTAGGGACATGGGCCAGACCAGGCCTATATCCTTAGTACCTTAGTAGTCCGACTCCCTGAGAAGTCCGTAGGTACTTGTGCCATGGTTGATGATGTATTCTTAAATCCTCTGGAAGATGGAAATGTGTAAAGGTTTTATTTTCTTTCTGTCAAGGTTTGCAAGGGATAGTGGGGCATGTGTGATCTCTTAAAAGAGATCAAAAGGGGGATTGTTGGGATCATATATTAACCATGCAAAGTGTGAAAGCAATATATTCAAATCAGTATTGTTGGGATCATATATTAATCATGCAGTATGTAAAATCAATGTAATCAAATAAGAGTAAATGTTTATAACTATGATCTTAGGCATGTGTCTGTTGTTATAACAGTTATGACAAAATGTGTGTGTGCATACAAGGTGAAGGACAGAACAGTCTGCTATTCTGTGTGTGTAACAAACATTTACATGTACATTTATGGCATTTAGCAGATGCCCTTATCAAGAGCGACTTACAAAAGTATGGTATGGTATGCAGGTGCAGAAGGATGCATCCTGTGTGTTTGTGTGAGGTGCGCCTTGGGAGGGCGAAAGCTCGAAACTAGTAGTGAAAAACAACTCCTGGGAAGAAATGAGATGGGGTCAGATACAGGGATTTGGGGAAGAGGCAAAAGAGCACATCCAGGGCGTGACCTGACACTTCGGCAGTATTAGAACTGAAATTTGCTTTTGTCTTCTTCAGAACTCTTTCAGGCTTTGTCCAAAGGTTCTCCGAATATATTGGTGGAAATAAACGTGTTGTTTACAACTTATGTCTGGTGGTAATGCGTCATCTAATAAGCAGAAATGGGTAAGACAGGGAAAAATATCTCCACTTCAACACTTCTCAAAATGATGAATGAACTCACGGGGCTAAAACAGCATTAGAAGGAATACTCGGAGTAAAGCTTTTTTTTGCCAACATTAAAGAGGCATATACTGTAACTCCTCACCTCTCCCTTCACTTGGAAGATCTGACCATAATCTAATTCATCTTCTGCCTGTGTACAAACCCCTTGTACACAGAGAACCAGCAGTGACCTGCACGATGATTAAATTATCTAAGGACTCTGACAAGCCTCTACAGGACTGTCAGTAGATTTTTGCTGGTTTTTACTGGTCACAATAAGTTTGACTCCCAGGTAGTGGGGAATCAGATGTGGGTGATTGAACTTAATCTGTTCTTCAATAGATTTGATCACTCACTTGCCCCTCACCTACAAGCACACTGCCCTTTCCTTGCTCACTCCCATCTTAACAGCTCTCAGCTCACAGCCACCCCCCTACCATCCACACATTCCACACATTCTCCCCTGGAGAAGCCTGGCACCACTGTGAGAATCACCTTCTTCTCCAGTGCCTTTAACACCACAGTATGTGAGGGCACAGGGCTATCTTTCACACAAGGTGCTAATCAGCACAGGGGTGCCTCAAAGAAGCGTCCTGGAACCATGACTTCATGTACAGCTATGTGAGAAAGACCAAAGAACTGGTGGTAGATTTCTGCAGTTGCAGACACACCCCTCCACCACTGAACATCCAGGAAATGGACATTGAGATAGTGGACTCTTATACAGTATGGAAAATAAGGATTTGACACTATGCTGATTTTGTAAGTTTTCCACCTACAAAGAATGGAGAGGTCTGTAACATCTTATTCTTGGGGTTGTATCTATCCTTCTTCTTCCTTCGAACATGGCCAGGGCTAGTTGATACCAAAAAGTTCTATTTTAGTCTCATCTAACCACATGAACTTGTCCCATGCTTCCTCTGGATAATTCAGATGACCACTATCAAACTTCAAATGGGCCTGGACATGTGCTGATGTGACCAGATGGACCTTGTGTGCCATGATGGCCATGATGGCATAGTGTGTTACTAATGGTAATCTTTGAGAATGTTGTTGCAGCTCTCTTCAGGTCATTGACAAAAGTAAGGACAGAGCAATGCTGCCGTCTTGCCACCAGGGGGCGGCTGGCGACCATTAATCAGCACAAATGAGATCAGGTGTGCTGTGGTCATGTAATGACCATGTTACCTTGCTGCTGGTAATTTTGGTATTTGCTCTCTGATTTGTCCCTCCTCCAAAGTGAGCAGGAGAGTCTATCCCACTCTCTCTTTAAAGAAAGTGATTACAAAAGAAAGACTACAAAAGAAAGAAAGGTCTCCTTTATTTTCTCTCCTGTCACTTGAAAGGAGCTGTTTTAGTGTACAGTTTCCCCTCTGAACGAGGGAGGTTTTGAGTTTCAGTTTTCCTTCTCATTAGAGAAACAGTTCTTAGTTTTCCCCTGTTTGACTCACTGCTCTTTAGCCCTGCTACGCACTTGGTTGACCTGATGAGTTGGCTCACTTGGCTAAAACACTTGCAGTTGCATTATGGGTGCACACGCAGGGATTCAAACCCTGTGTCTGACAAAATAATTTATTTCTTTACTTTTATTTATTTTATTAATTACAACATACCGATCTACTTAGTTCTTGTTTTCATACCTTTTAACTTCGTGGTGCAGTGGTAACAGCTCTGCCCCTCATCTCAATGGCCTGTGTTCAAGCCCAGCTCAGAACACTTCTGCTTAGTTGGCAGTTGAGTCCAGAAAGAGTTCTCATACTAATGGTCACAACCCAGGTGGGTTTCAAAAAATTAATTATCTCCTGGTTTGCACCCCGTAACATTTGACAAATGAATGTGTGTGGTGTGTTATTTCCACTAGGTAAATGAATCCTAATTAAAAACAGTGAATTGTTCTGAGCTGGATGATGTATGGATGTTTGACTGCAAATAGGCATGTAACACTGATAACATCAGTTTTTCACTTTGGAAACTTCTGAACTTTGGGGGTGTGGAACAACCTGGAGCTGGAAACATAATGTGGTTGGAAATTATATAAATGAAGGGCTATGACTAACTTTTTCCACAGTACTATACAAAAATTAGTGAGAAAAAAACTGCTAATGTTGTGTAGCATTCACAAAGAGAACAGTACATGTCTCTGGGCTTACCCCAAAGTGATGGGATCCAGTGGATCTGTTAAACCTTTAGGGATATTTTTGCCAACATGAGATTTCTTAGAGGGAACAGTGGCCCATGTAGCCTGCAACTTCTGTCATAAAATCTACAATATGCAGCCCTCCAGCACTTTTGACCACAGAATAAAATATGTGTACAGAAAAGCTATTTTATATTTTACCAGAAGATGGCAGTTGGCCTGTGGCTGCACTTTCACTGTGTGACCTTTGATCCTTTCCAGCCCATTTCACTCTGCAGTGACACCAGTCAGACTGTCAGCGCAGGCACCAACAGCTCCTTCTTGTCAACTTTTACCACAAGCTGGATAAAGCCAGGTTCCAAGAGATTCAGACATTTGCTAAGAAAATGCTAAGCTTCTTTTTCTTGACATGTGCAAGAAGACATTCTCGGTTATGAACATTAACAGTAACCATGTAAGGATGCAGCTACATTACTCTCACCTTCAAAACCACTGTTTTGGCATTTATACTGCAGTCGAGATCTTAGTATCACCCTTCAAATGATTTTTTTTGTGATTATCAAAATCACAGCTTAGAATATTGAACAGTCTTATCAGTTTGTATCATTTGTTCTTTTGTTTTTCAATAATAATAGCACAACAACAAAAAATTTCTTGTGAATCCAACTAATTAAATCCACCCATTTTCTGTACCACTTATTCCTGAATGGGGTCATTGGGGACCTGGTGCCCAGCCAGCAACTCTGAGCACAAGGGCAGGAAATAAGACAGGGCACTAGTCCATCATAGGGTGCACACATTCACAGCCATTTTATAGTCACCCATTCACCTACTATGCATGTCTTTGGGGGAAACCGGAGTACATGCAAGCTCCACACAGAAACTTCCCAGGTCACCCCACCCAGGGATCAAACCCAGGTCCTTTTTGCTGCGAGGCAACAGCACTATCCACTGCACCACCATGCCACCAAAGCAAAATAAATATTAAAATCAATTTTGGTCCAGCAGCCATTGTTTTTGATATCTGACATCAAATAGCACGTGATTGTTTTTTTTTTTGTTTGTTTGTTGTTTTTTTGAATGAACAAATGATAGAAGAATTCACATGGCCCTCAATGTTTTCTTCTAGGATAACAGTGTAATTGTCCTGTTCACATGTTTTGAATTTAGAAATTCACAGTGAGATTTAATATGTGAATCTGTTTAATCTTCCTGAAAAAAAAATTCCTTTTCATGAAAAATATGCCATATGCAAAAAATTGCAGTTAATTTGCATTTAAGATTAATTGTTCAAAGAATGTCACTTTCACACTTTCACCAAAGTGAAATGAGATGCATTCAACCCTAAGAACACAATCTCCATTGTCAAACATGGTGGTAAGAACCTAATGATTTGGTGGTGGTTTTCAGCCAATGGACCAGGGAACCTATTTTCAACAACAACATCAAGTAAATGTATCATGTAAAAACATCATGTAAAAAGCTGGTCAAGAATTATTGGAAGTGTTTAATTTCTACAATAACCAATAAAGGCTTTTCTATTGTGTGTGTGTGTGTGTGTGTGTGTGTGTGTGTGTGTGTGTGTGTGTGTGTGTGTGTGTGTTATAGTGTTTTTCTTTACTAAGTTATTATCTCTTCTCTTTTCTGTACTTTACTTATGCTGCTGCTGGAACCTTAATTGCCCTGAGGGAACCCTCCCAAGGGATCAATAAAGTTCTATCCTATCCTATCTAACCTAACTAACTGCTGCAGAAGAATTTTGCATACTATATATGTGAAATGTGGTTTAATATTTCATAATAAATTACACAATACAAAAGTTATACAACTCCAATTCCAAACAGATTATGATGATTTGGAAATCCTTTTCAACATGTATTGAATACACTACAAAGACAAGAAATTTAATGTTCAAACAGATAAACTTTAAACAAAAAGTTGGGACAGGGTCATGTTTACCACTGTTACATCACCTTTCCTTTTAACAACAATAAGTGTTCAGGAACAAGGATGCTAATTGTTGAAACTTTGTACGTGGAATTCTTTCCCATTCTTGCTTGATATACTTCAGTTGCCCAACAATCTGGGGTCTCTGTTGTCATATTTTGATCTCCATAATGGATTGCAGGCAGGCCAGTCTAGTACACACATATAACTTATAACATATAACATAATAATGCGCAATATTTTTCCATCTCTCCATGTGCAATTATATGTATAGATTTTTCTTCAGAACTTTTATACTTTTTTATTTATAATTTTTATACTGTGTATATTATGCTGTTTATTTTTATATTTTTTGTACTGAGTGCCTTAAAATAACAAGTGCCTTGTTATCACTTTGCTGCTGTAACACTGAATTTTCCCACTGTAGGACTAATTAAAGATTATCTTATCTTATTTGCTAGCTAAATCAGGACTAAGCACCAGAGTAAAGAACAGCTAATAATGAGGCCTTTGTACTTTAACTGTATTTACTATAGTAGTATGGACACCACAAACATAGTACTCTGAGCTTTTCCTTTTCATTTTTTGCTTAAACGTACCATTATTTTGGGAAATTGTATGTGTGTTTGTAACTACCCCCTGTGAATCGTTATCAAGTTTTCAGGTATTCTACCATTTTCTTTTAAAAACGTTTACCTTTTAAAAACTTTTTAAAACTGTGTTAAATTATATAGCCTGGTACATACCACCAGCTTACCCAGGTTTGCACCTCATTCTGAACTGGTCAGTACCTAGTTCACACATTAGGACATTTCAGTTTAATTTATTTAGACTGTCCAACCATCATGTACTGAATTTACCATCATGTTAGCCAGAATCATTACCTTGTACTTTGGTGTTTGTACCTCATATGTACCCAGAATCTGTGAGACATTTCAGTGTTATTAATTTAGGCTGACATGGTATTTACCAACTTGAAATGAAAAAATATTTCAGAGTACTCTAGAGTTTGTACCTCACACTTACCTGAAAAGAAAAAAAAATTGAGAAAAAAATGTAAAACACATCTCCATGCTGAGTATAATGAAATGTTCTAGTTGTGAATGTTTCTAGTAAATATTTTTTGAGTATTTGTTTGATTCACTAGTTTCACTGTGCTTTTTTCTCTCTTTTTGTCTTTTGAGAATACACAGAACACTGATTTTGTATTTGTGTAAATGTTTGTGAGAAAATCATTATATAACATTATATCTGCTAGCATGATATAATGTAAATGAAAAGGATTTATCAAAAGAGATAAATCATCAAGCAAGCAATAATGATAACATGGTTTGACGATCAATGAGTTCAGTTGTGGGGGAAAAGCAAAAAAGACACTGAAAACAAAAGCTAAAACATGCTATAGCAAACACCTGTGAAATCCTTATTTCATTTAGGACCATTTCTCTCGTGGTTGAACAAAATTCATTGGTAGAATGGAACCTTATTTGATCTATGATGCTGGTATAATAGGTGTTCCAGGAGAAAAGATGACAACTGTAGAAGAGGTCAAAACTGTAGAAACTGAAAAAAAAACAGACCATTAAATTGGGCAAAGGGACAGTAACCCAAATTTTAATAAGAACCATTTTGTCCAGAGCTACATTAGGTAGGTATGGAGAGTGAATTAAGAGAAGGTAGGCATGGAGTGTTAGTAAAGTGAGTGCATTTAGAGAAGGTAGGCATGGAGTGTTAGTAAAGTAAGTGAATTTAGAGCAGGTAGGCATGGAGAGTGAGTAGACTGTGTGATTGTAAAGTTGGTAGGTATGGAGTGTTAGTGTACAGAGTGAATTTAGGGAAGGTAAATATGGAGTGTTAGTGTACAGAGTAAATTTAGAGGAGTGATGTATAGACAGTTTGTTTACTGAATAAATGTAAAGCAGGTAGGTATGGAGCATTAGTGTTAGCGAGTTGAGTGAATTTAGAGCAGGTAGGAACAGAATGTTAGCAAGTTGAGTAGAACAGGTAGGTAAGAAGAATTAGTGTACTGAGTGAAATTAGACCAGGTATGAATTGAGGTTACGTTTCCTGAATGAACTGAGTAAACGTAGAACAGGTAGGTATGGACAGTTAGTTAACTGAGTGAATATAGAGCAGGGAGGTATGAAGAGTTAGTGAACTGAATGAATTTAGAGCAGGTAGGTATGGACACATAATATATATAGAGAAGGTAGGTATGGAGTTTTAGTGTAGCGAGTGAATTTAGAGCAGGTATTTATAAAGAGTTAGTTTACTGAGTAAACTTAGAACGGGTAGGTATGGACAGTTAGTTTACTGAGTGAATATAGAGCAGGGAGGTATAGAGAGTTAGTATACTGAGTGAATGTAAAGCAGGATGGTATGGAGACAGTGTTTATAGAGAAGGTAGATATGAGTACTGAGTGAATTTAGAAGAGGTAGGTATGCAGCGTTAGTGAAATAAGTCAATTTAAAGCAGGTAGGAATTGAGTTTTAAGGGTACTGAATGAATTTACAGCAGGTAGGTATGGAGAAATAATGTACTGCTGTGAAAGTATTTTAGAGAAGGTAGTTATAGAGTATTAGTATCAAAACCAGCCATTAAGGTTTGTACTTTGTGTACTTCTGGTGCCAGTCCCAAGCCCGAGTAAATGGTGAGGGTTGCGTAAGGAAGGGCAACCGGCGTAAAACTTGTACCAGAACTATTATGCGGATCATAATGCGGAAAGGCAGAAGTATGGAGGTTAGAGTAGGGACTCTGAATGTAGGGACAATGACTGGTAAAGGCAGAGAGCTTGCAGACATGATGGAGAGAAGGAAGGTAGATATTCTTTGTGTTCAGGAGAGCAGATGGAAAGGAAGCAAGGCCAGGAACATTGGAGGTGGATTCAAACTGTTCCATCATATTGTAGATAGGAAGAGAAATGGAGTAGAGATAATTGTAAAGGAACAGCTTGTGAAAAGTGTTCTGGATGTAAAGAGAGTGTCAGACAGGATCATGAGTTTGAAGTTGGAAGTTGATGGTGTAATTTTGAATGTTGTCAGTTCATATGCACCACAGGTTGGTTGTCAGTTAGAGGAGAAAGAGAAATTTTGGAGTATGATGGATGAAGTGGTAGAGATTGGTGATTTGTGCAGACTTCAATGGACATGTTGATAAAGGGAACAGAGGGGATGAAGAGGTGCTGGGTATGTATGGTGTGAAAGACAGACATGCAGAAGGTCAGATGGTTGTAGATTTTGCAAAGAGAATGGAAATGGCTGGTGAACACATATTTTCAGAAGAGGGAAGAACACAGGGGGACATACAAGAGTGGAGGGATGTGCACACAGGTGGATTATATCCTTAGCAGGAAATGCCACCTAAAAGAGATTGGAGATTGTAATGTGGTCCCAGGGGGAAGTGTATTTGTCTGTAAAATGAGATTAGAAACAAAGAAGAGGAACAGAGTGAAGATAGAGATAAAGATGGTAGATGATTAGATGGTGATAGATGATTAGATGGTGGAAGCTGGAGGAGGAGGATGGTTGCAGGCAGTTCAGGGAAAAAGTGCAACAGGCCCTTGGGGCAGTGAGGAGCTACCTGAGGACTGGGAAAGTACAGCTTAGGTGGTGAGAGAAACTGGCAAGAATGTTGGGTGTTTCGTCTGGTCAGAGGAAAGGAGACAAGGAAAGTTGGTGGTGGAATGAGGAAGTCCTGGAGAGTATTCAGAAGAAGAAGGCAGCTAATAGTGGGATAACCAGAGAGATAAAGAAAGTAGGCAGGAGTACTGTGAGGCTAGTCGCATAGCGACAAGCATGGAGGCAAAGGCAAAGGTTCAGGCCTATGATGAGTTGTATGAGAGGCTGGACAGTAAAGAAGGAGTAAAGGACTTGTATCATTTGGCTTCACAGAGAGATAGAACTGGAAAGGATGTACAGCAGGTTAGGCTTATGAAGCAAAGAGAGGGAAAGAAAGAAAGAAATAATGAAGAAATAATGAATGAGGAAATGAGAGAGAGAGAGGAGGACAATGGGGGAGAGATAGTAGATCAGGAAGTGCAGAGAATTAGTAAGGTGGAAGTGAGGGCAGCTTTAAATAGGATGAAGAATGGAAAGGCAGATGGTCCAGTTGACATACCTGTGGAGGTATAGAGATGTTTAGGAGAGAAAGCAGTGGGCTTTTTGACCAGGTTGTTTAACAAAATCCTGGAGAGTGAGAGGATGCCTGATGAGTGAAGAAGCAGTGTACTGGTCCCCATTTTTAAGAACAAGGGTGATCTGCAGAACTGCAGTAACTACATAGGTACAAAGTTGATGAGCCACACCATGAAGGTATGGGACAGAGTTGTTGAAACATGGCTAAGGCGAGAGGTTCAGATCAGTGAGCAGCAGTTTGGTTTCATGCCCAGAAAGTGTACCACAGATGCAATTTTTGCATTGGAGTGACAAATGGTTTCAAGGTGAAGGTAGGGTTACATCAGGGATCAGCTTTGAGCCCCTTCTTGTTTGCAATGGTGATGGACAGGTTGACAGATGAGGTCAGACAGGAGTCACCATGGACCATGTTGTTTGCAGATGATATTGTAATCTGAGAGTAGAGAGCAGGTGGAAGAGAACCTGGAAAGATGGAGGTTTGCACTGGAGAGGAGAGGAATGAAGGTCAGCAGTGACAAGACAGAATACATGTGTGTGAATGAGAGGGAGGCAGTTGGAAAGGTGAAGATGCAAGGAGTAGAGGTCGTAATGACTTCAAATGACTTCAAATATCTTGGGTCAACCATCCAGACCAATGGACACTGCAGAAAAGAGGTGAAGAAGAGGGTGCAGGCAGGATGAAGTGGGTGGAGACGGGTGTCAGGGCTAATGTGTGACAGAAGGATAGCAGCAAGAGTGAAAGGGAAGGTTCACAAACAGTTCAAAAAATGTTCACTAAAAGAGAGGAGGCTGAGCTGGAGGTGGCAGAGATGAAAATATTGAGATTCTCTTTGGGAGTGACAAGGATGGACCAGATTAGAAATGAGCAGATCAGAAGGACAGAGAAGGTGGAGCAGAGAGGCCAAGTTGAGATGGTTTGGACATGTGTTGAGGAGGAATAGGGGATATATCGGGCAAAGAATGTTGGAGATCACTTTGATCCTGGGGCCACTGGTTTGAATCCAGGTTCATACTGCTCACCATCGGCAGCCGGGGTCCAGAGGGAGAGAAATTGGCTTGCTCTCCCTCAGGGAGTGGGTAGATGGTGCTCCTCCCACATCTCACAAGTGCGCTGCTGGTTGACGCGGGCGTCTGCCGTCCATTGTTTCAGAACCGGGGATCCGGCGTTCTTCTCCAAGCGCGATGGCTGCCCAGCAATGATACAAACGGCAGTAGTTCGAAAAGAGGAGGTTGGCTATCGTCACATGACTTGGAGGAAACGTGTGGATGATCTCTCCCCCCTAGTGTCGAGAGCAGGGCATGTAATGTGGGAGGCTACTTAGGGGGATGGGTAATTGCCATATGTAAAATTAGTAGGGGTGAAAAAAAAACTGGAAAAATGGCAAAGAAAAAATAAAAAAGAATGTTGGAGATGGAGCTGCTGGGCAGAAAGATAACAGGAAGAGCTCAGAGAAGGTTTATGGATGTGAAGGTGAAGGTGGACATGGAGATGGTTGGTGTAACAGTAGAGGAGGCAGGGGATAGGGCAAGATGGAGGCAGATGATCTGCTGTGGCATCCCCTAAAGGGAGCAGCCGAAGGAAGAAAAAGTTATAGAGTATTAGTGTCCTGAGTGAATTTAGAGCAAGTGGGTATAGACAGTTAGTGTACTGCATACATTTAGAGCAGGTAGGTATGGAGTTTTAGTGCACTGAGTGAATTTAGAGCACGTAGGTATGGAGCGTTAGTGTCCTGAGTGAATTTACAGCAGGGAGGTATGAAGTGTTCATGAACTGAGTAAATTTAGAGCAGGTAGGTATGGAGACTTTGTGTTTTTAGAAAAGGTAGGTATGGAGTGTTAGTGTCTTTAGTGAGTTTAGAGCAGGTAGGTGTGGAGTGTTAGTAATTTTTAATTAGAACTGTCTGTTCTTAAATATAAAATGTTTTACTTCAGACCTAAAAAGTAAAAATTACAGATTAGCTGCTAAAACCTCCAGCACAACTCCAGCCTTTTCTGGTAACTGGTTCAGATGATCATAGCTGGTTTTAGATGGTCAAGGTCATTAAAGGTTGGTCATCAAGGCAAAAACATACACTGTACTGGCAAGCAAGCTAGCTATCTACCCCTTGACTAGTAGTGTTTATCATATATGTAATTTTAGTCATGCTTGGTTCTGCTGGTCATGCTGGTCAAGCAGTATAGTCACGCTTGATTATATTGGTTGTTAAGTTTGGTCAGGTTGAGCATGGCTGTAGAGCAGCTAATCTATCAAACTCATACAAAAACATACCCTATACTGAAATGTTAGCAGTGACTGTAAATGATCAACACTTGTAGATAATCTTCCAGGAACCTGAGCAAGAGCATCTGATTTAATTAGACACATTTTAAAGTAGTAATATTTAGGTGTGCACATTTTCCTTATTTGTCCTTAAAAATAAGGTCAAAAGATAAAAATGTTAATTTAACCTTTCTTTCACTTGTTAAATTATATTTTATCAGATGATCAGATTACTGTTTAAATCAAAGTGGCACACTAATCTAAAAAATAATGTGCATATCGGAAACATTTAAAGAGTATGTGTGTGTGTGTGTGTGTGTGTGTGTGTGTGTGTGTGTGTGTGTGTGTGTGTGTGTGTCTGTGTGTGTGTGTGTGAGAGAAAGAGCTCGCACAGTAGAAGTAGCAGTGGGCAGTGGAATTATGTTCTCTGGAATGATAGAGCTCCCTCCAGTACTTTTGAGAGGGATGAGATGAGGAGTTGGGGATAAGGTGGGATGGTGAAAATCTAACATCCTGAACTCACTACTACTATAAACTCTTTCTAATGTCCTTGATATCAGAAGAAACAATGAAAGAACAGGTGTTCCAATACCTTTTTCTATGTAGTTTATGTATACGTATTTCTTCACATGCCTATATATTACAGTTTTTGTATTAAAAGGAATGTGGTAAATGTTGTGTTTGCCTAACCAGGTCCAGGTATATCTCCAACAGACAGCTTGGTAGCCATCAAATTAAAACAACAGGTGGAGAAAGAGAAGATAAACGTAGAAATGGATAGATAAGAGAACTGAAACAAGAAATGAATTAACTATATGAACAACTCAGCTCAGCCAATAGTCTGAGTTATGTGGAACTGCAGTAACAAGTTAGTTTTAGTTAGTAGGCCACATATGTATGGAGTGAATTTATAGCAGCTAGATATGGAGATTTATTGTCTTGAGTGACTTTAGTGCAGGTAGCAGTGGAAAGTTATTGTACTGAGGGAAATTTGAGGTGGAAAACATGTAGTGTACTGAGTAAATTTAAAACAGGAAGGTATGGAGAGTTAGTGAACTGAGTGAATGTAGAGTAAGTATGAATGGAGAGTTAGTGTTACTGAGTGAATTTTATACCACTGTGTTTAATACTCCTGCAGCAATGACATTGTGAAAGGAAAAAAAGAACTACAATTGAAGTGGAGTGACATAAAGACTGCCCATCCATCCATCCATCTTCTTCCGCTTATCCAGGGCCGGGTCGCGGGGGCAGCAGTCTAAGCAGGGAAGCCCAGACTTCCCTCTCCCCTGACACCTCAGCCAGCTCCCCAGGAGGGACCCCGAGGCGTTCCCAGGCCAGCCGAGAGACATAGTCCCTCCAGCGTGTCCTGGGTCTACCCCGCGGTCTCCTCCCGGTAGGATGTGCCTGGAACACCCCCCCCCCCGGGGAGACACCCAGGGGGCATCCGAAACACCTCAACTGGTTCCTCTCGATGTAGAGGAGCTACTCCGAGCTCCTCCCGGGTAGCCAAGGATCTCACCCTATCTCTAAGGGAGCGCCCGGCCACCCTGCGGAGGAAACTCATTTCGGCCGCTTGTATCCGCGATCTTGTCCTTTCGGTCATTACCCACAGTTCATGACCATAGGTGAGGGTGGGAACGTAGATTGACCAGTAAATTCTTCTTCACCACAACGGACCGGTACACTGACCACATGACTGCGGCGGCCGCACAGATCCGTCTGTCAATCTCATGCTCCCTCTCACCCCCGCTCGTGAACAAGACCCCGAGATACTTGAACTCCTCCACTTGGGGCAGGACAGCTCCACCGATGTGGTGAGGGCAAGCCACCCTTTTCCGGTCGAGAACCATGGCCTCAGATTTGGAGGTGCTGATTCGCATCCCAGCTGCTTCACACTCGAACCACTCCAGTGCCTGCTGAAGGTCCTGGCCTGAAGAAGCCATCAGGACAACATCATCCACAAAAAGCAGAGATGATATCCTGTGGTTCCCAAACTGGACCCCCTCCGGCCCCTGGCTGTGCCTAGAAATTCTGTCCATAAAGGTTATGAACAGAACCGGTGACAAAGGACAGCCCTGCCGGAGTCCAACATGCACCGGGAACAGGCCCGATTTACTGCCGGCAATGCGTACCAGGCTCCTGCTCCAGTCGTACAAGGACCTGACAGCCCTTAACAGAGGGCCCCGGACCCCATATTCCCGGAGCACCCCCCACAGAATACCCCGAGGGACACGGTCGAATGCCTTCTCCAAATCCACAAAACACATGTGGACTGGTTGGGCAAACTCCCATGAACCCTCGAGCACCCTCCGGAGGGTGTAGAGCTGGTCCAGTGTTCCGCAGCCAGGACGAAAACCGCATTGTTCCTCCTGAATCTGAGGGTCGACTAACGGCCGAATTCGTCTCTCCAGTACCCTGGCGTAGACTTTCCCGGGGAGGCTGAGAAGAGTGAACCCCTTATAGTTGTAACACACTCTCCGGTTCCCCTTTTTAAACAGGGGAACCACCACCCCAGTTTGCCACTCCAGGGGCACTGTCCCCGTCCGCCACGCAATGCTGCAGAGGCGCGTCAGCCAAGACAGCCCAACAGCATCTAGAGACTTGAGATACTCTGGGCGGATCTCATCCACCCCCGGAGCCCCACCAATGAGGAGCTTACAGACCACCTCAGTGACTTCGGCCCGGGTGATGGGTGAGTCCTCCTCAGAGTCCTCAGCCTCACCTTCTACATTGGAAGACCTGATGGTGGGGTTAAGGAGATCCTCAAAGTATTCCTTCCACCGCCCAACGATATCCCCGGTCGAGGTCAGCAGCTCCCCACCCGCACTGTAAACAGTGTCGGCAGGGTACTGCTTCCCCCTTCTGAGGCGCCGGACGGTTTGCCAGAATCGCTTCGGGGCCGACCGATAGTCCTTCTCCAAGGCCTCCCTGAACTCCTCCCAGCTCCTGGTTTTTGCCTCCTTGACCACCCAAGCAGCAGCACGCTTAGCCTCTCGGTACCTGTCGGCTGCGTCGGAAGACCCAGAGGCCAACATGGCCTGATAGGTCATCTTCTTCAGCTTGACGGCATCCCTTACTTCCGGTGTCCACCACCGGGTTCGAGGATTGCCGCCACGGCAGGTACCAGTGACCTTACGCCCGCAGCTCCGGGCGGCCGCGTCAGCAATGGAGGTTGAGAACCTGGTCCACTCAGACTCAATGTCCCCCGCCTCCCCAGGTACCTGTGAGAAGCTCTCCCGGAGGTGGGAGTTGAAAGTTTCCCTGACAGGGGGCTCAGCCAGACGTTCCCAGCAGACCCGAAGGATACGTTTCGGCCTGCCAGGTCTCTCCCGCTTGCCCCTCCGCCAGCGGATCCAACTCACCACCAGGTAGTGATCGGTTGACAACTCTGCCCCTCTCTTCACCCGAGTGTCCAAGACATAGGGCCAGAGCTCAGATGAGACAATAACAAAGTCTATCATTGATCTCTGGCCTAGGGCGTCCTGGTGCCATGTGCACTTATGGACGCCCCTATGCTCGAACATGGTGTTTGTTATGAACAATCTGTAACTGGTGCAGAAGTCCAACAACAGAACTCCGCTTGGGTTCTGATCGGGGAGGCCGTTCCTCCCAATCACCCCTCTCCAGGTGTCACTGTCGTCGCCCACGTGGGCGTTGAAGTCCCCCAGCAGAACAATGGCGTCCCCAGTTGGGGCACTTTCCAGTACCCCCCCCAAGGACCCTAAGAAGGTCTGGTACTCTGCACTGCCATTCGGCCCGTAGGCACAAACTACAGTCAGAGTCCTCGCTCCTACCCGAAGGCACAGAGAGGCAACCCTCTCGTTCACTGGGGTAAACTACAACACAAGACGGCTGAGATGGGGAGCTATAAGCAAGCCCACACCAGCCCGGCGTCTCTCTCCCTGGGCAACTCCAGAGTAGTGGAGGGTCCAACCCTTCTCGAGGAGTTGGGTTCCAGAGCCCAAGCTGTGCGTGGAAGTGAGCCCGACTATCTCTAGCCGGTACCTCTCGACCTCCCGCACAAGCTCATTCTCCTTCCCCCCCAGCAAGGTGACATTCCACGTCCCAACAGCTAGTCGCTTTGTCCAGGGATCGGGCTGCCAAGGACCCCGCCCTCGACCGCCACCCAATCCACAGGGCACCCGACCCCAATGGTTTCCTCTGTGGGTGGTGGGCCCACAGGAGGAATGGCCCACGTTGCCTCTTCGGGCTGGGCCCAGCCCCATGGGCAAAGGCCCGGCCACCAGGCGCTCCCGAGCCCCAACCCCAGGCCTGGCTCCAGGCGGGGCCTTTATTCTGGTGTTTCATTGGGGTTTTTGAACTGCTCTTGGTCGGGCCCGTCACCTTGGACCTGTTTGCCATGGGAGACCCTGATGGGGGTAAAAATTGACCCCCGGGCAACATAGCTCCTCGGATCATTCTGGCACTCAAACCCCTCCACCACAGTGGGAGTTCAAGGAGGGGGACATAAAGACTGTTCTAATTCTAATCATGACAAGTGTTTGTTTGATTCTGTGTCACTTTGCATATATATATATATATATATATATATATATATATATATATATATATATATATCATACTTGGTTTGTCAGGAAATAGTGCAAACAATTGGTGCATTGAGAAACTCAGCTGATTTTATATTTTGAAAGGGAGATATCCAATAGTTGGTAGTTAAACAGTCTAGTGTTTTGAACCATTTGTGTGAGGGGGTAATGACTGTCATAGAAAATAATAAACATGTGATATAGTTTTTTATTTTGACTGCTGCATTTCTCCCAAAGAAGTGGGAGTTTGTTCCCACATATACAATTATATTCTATTTTGTTAGCAAAGGAACATAAAGAATTGACAGCGTGTGGGAGATTGTGAAACCCAAATATTTAATATTGTTCATATTATGAGGGAGGGGGTGTTTTGGAGTGCAGAATCCTAGGCATCTTTATTTAATGATACAATTGCTGATTTCTTTCAGTATATTGTATAGTGAAAAACTGTAGAAAGGTTATTTATAACTTTGAAAGGTTCCCTGTAAAAAGACTGGGGGTTCTGTAGGTACATTAATGTTCCTGCAAATAGACTGATTTTGTGTTATAAGTTTGAATTCCTTCATTATTTTAGAATATTGCTGCTGCAGACAGTTTGGCAAAAATGATGGAGAAATTGAGTATCATTGTTTCCTGTTGTAAAGTGAAACTTGATAAGATCCCATTGTAGTCATAGGTGAAGTGTATAGAATACAGTATAGACTCTGTAACTGAATTTATGTAGGGTGGAGAATAAGACAGTCCAGTTTACTATAAAGAACATTATTTACAGATAATTGCACAAGGGGAGATGGAAGAAATATTGGCCATTGTTGTTATGCTACCTTGGATAAAGAGTCAAATAGTTTGTGTGTGTGTCTGTGGTCTGCTGGAATCAGTGCTGGTTTTGGAGTCTAACAGGTCTAACAGGAAGGAATGATCTTCAATACTGAACACTTAGGGTGAAGCAGCCCATACCTGAAGGAGCTCTCCAGTTTTTCCAACACCTCATGCATGGTTTGGAGTCATTCTCCAGCATGGACGACAGCTGACCTGTTTCCTCAGGAGGGAGAATCTGCTCTGGTCTTTTCTGTAAAATGCAGTAGTTTTAACTAACCAGTCCAGTGTGGGGTTTATGTTAAAACCCAGGAACAAACAGGGTGAACTCTTTTAATGTCCATTCCCTGGATGTTCACTGAAGGAGAGGTGTGCCTGCATCTATGGAAATCTTTGGTCTTCCCGGCATTTATGTGGAGGTATTTCTGCAGACACCAGTCTACAAAAATCCTGAATCAGTTCTCTGTACTTAGAGTAGTCATCAGAGAACGTCTGGAGGTGGCAGGTCAGTGAGCTGTACATGTCATCAGCAGTGTACAGGGTGAAGAGCATGCTGGCCAATTGTGAGACAATTTGGTTGACCAGAAGTTCCTGCAAAGGGTGGTGAAAACAGCACTTCATTGGTGTTCCCTGCTATCTGAGACAATCAACATCAGCACTGTGTGTAAAGCACACAGCATGTCAGGGATGCCACACAGCCCAACCACACTCTATTTAACCTCCTTCAATCTTGAAGGAGATACAGGAGCATCCGGCCTAGAACCAGCCAGTTCAGGTCCAGCTACTTTCAATATGCAATAACTCTACTGAACTCCACACCCCACCTCTGAAACTCATACTGCTCATACTACTCTCACCAGTCTCAGCTATTGTTATTTATTCATTCACTCACAGAAATCCTCTTATAAACACCACACCACGCTATGGCAACCAGGACAGCTTACATTCCTGAAGGGCTATGGAGATGGACACACAGCGGATGCAGAGGTGAAATGAAAACGAAGGGCGAGACGATGGAGGCTTATAGAGAGGAAGGGATATAAGCTGCATCATCAGTCACTCATCATGAGCAACATGAGATCACTGACTAATAAGATGTATGAGCTAACAGCATTAGCCTGGAGTCAGAGGGAGTATCAGGAGTGTAGTTTCACTTGCTTCTCAAAGACACAGCTATACCAGGATATTCCAGATGACAATGTTTCTGTTGTTGGCTTTTGGACTGTTTGGGCTGTCTGTACTGCAGAACTGCTTCAAGACTACAGATTGCCTGGCAATCTATGAGCTAAATGTAGAGGACATAGATGGGCTTAAGAATGCATTACGGACTACATTAATTTCTGTGTGGACTCTACTGTCCCAACCAAGATGCTACCTAAACAACAAGCCATGGGTAACAAAGGACAGTAAAGCTTTCAGTAAAAAATGGAAGAGGGCTTTCACAGCAAAAGACAGGGAGGACTGGAGAATGATCCAGATGGACTAAAACATATCTTTCAGGGAGGCTAAGGACAAGAAAAAGAAAGCTGGAAACACCAGCAAATCAGCATGAGAGATACTTGGAGTGGTTTTCAGCAACAACAGAGAAATTGAGGGCAGCAGGGACAGGGCCAACAAACTTAATCTGTTCTTCAACAGATTTGAGACTGCAGGCTCTGTCCTCCCCCATCCTGACTCTTCTGATGCTAGTGCTCAGAAGTCCACTCCACTCATCCTCCCTCCCCTCAAAATAGCCTGCAGTCCCCCTGTGAAAGCTCTTCTCGCACCTCCACCCTCCCCCACCTGTCACCCCAACAGTTAATCTAACTGCTGACCAGGTGAGAAGGGAACTAAAAAATTTGACACACACAAGGCTTTTGGCCCTGTTGGGTCTCTCCCAGGGTGCTTAAAGCTTGTGCCACCCAGCTTTGTGAAGTAGTGTACCATGTCTTCAGAATGAGCCTCCTTCTATCATATGTAATTCTGGATTTGTAAAGGACTCTCTGCAGTTTGCTTTTTAAGAACTGAAACAGACATATGGTCTCATTTGTTATATCGCAGTATGTCCGGTAGTACTGGATATACATTAATAATCAGACACGGAGATGCAGTGTCCAAACAGGTGACTCCTTTACTTGTTTGCTCCATAGACTACATAACCCAGCAGTCAGTGCATCACTACAACTACAGCAGGTCAACATGTACACAATACATCACATTCCTCCACCCCTAAATGAAAAGTTGATTTTTTTTCTTTTTCCAAAACTTAGTAATATCTCTGCATTTAATCAAGTCCCATCTTACAAAACTAACAAAAATGAGTCCAACATGAACAAGTCAAACTATTTATTGCCTTGTCTACAGGGTTGAGTAGACTGCTCAATGCCTGACTTAACCATGGGGATTATTCTGCCCCATCTTGCAGGTTAAGCACTAACTAATAAGTCAATTTAGAAGGTGGACGTCGTTCTCTTACAGGATACCGCCATTCACTACTTGGCACTGGCACCGGCACAGAACCAGGGGTGTTGTCTCCTGTTCCTCCATCAGGAGTCTGCTGACATGAAGATGGTGAAGGTAGCTCCATGGTGACTGCTTCAGGTAGTTGCATGTCAGGCTCACTGATTTTTGGAGAGCTCTGGGATCCTTGCAACAGTTGATCTGCATGACGTCTCCAAACAGCATCAATCAGTTGTTTGGACAGTGTATGACACAGGTCCAGTTTGCACAATTACAGAAGCTGGAACCCATTTTGGTCCTGAGGTATAGTTGCATGCAAGCACATTCTCCCCTTGATGAAACACTTTGCTTTTTGCTCTCCTCTCTCTCCTGTGAACCTGTGCTTGTTGTTGATGTCAAACTACATCTTTGACACTGGAAGGTCTCAACAGGTCAAATTTGGTGCGCAATGATCTTTTCAGCATCAGAGTAGCAGGAGAAACTTTGGTTGTGGCATGGGTGGTGCTTCGATATGACAGCAAAAAGCTGTTCAGATGCTGGTGAAGTGTTGCTTGTCCTTGAGATGCTTTTAGCGCATGCTTCATGGTTTGTCCTTTCTGCAAGCCCGTTTGTTGAGGGATGATATGGTGCTGATTTTATGTGTTGCATCCCATTAACTTGCAAAAAAGAAGCAAATTCTTGTGACACAAATTGTGGCCCATTGTCACTAACAAGTTGCTCAGGGTAGCCAAATCGACTGAACATCTCTCCAAGTTTCTCTATTGTTTCTCTATTTAAAAATGCATCATTGCATTTCTTGGTCCATTTCCACTGCTTGTTTTGGTGGAGCAGCTGATGTAGTGGAGTCAAGATTGTTGCCAGATCCTTAATGAATTTTCCATAATAATTCAGAAGCCCCAAGAATGAGCGGAGTTGACTGACATTCTGTGGGGGTGGGGCATCTATCTAACGGCCCTTACCTTAGATGTTGCTTTGTGAAGGCCATTGGCATCAATTACATGTCCCAAATATTCAACAGACTGTTTGAAAAACTCGCACTTGTCTTTGTGAACTCTCAGACCATAGTTTCTGAGATGCTATAATGTGGCATCAAGATGTTTCAAGTGTTCATCCTCTGTTTTTCCCGTAATCAAGATATCGTCCAGGTAATACTGGACACCTGGCAGGTTACTCAGGATTTGGTCCATAGCCCTTTGGAACAGCGAGGGTGCCGAAGTGACACCAAAAGTTAGCCTCTTATACCTGAACAACCCTTTATGTGTCATGATTGTGAGTAGCTCCCTACAGCTCTCATCCACCTGCATCTGCAGATAAGCCTGTGAGAGATCAATTTTACTGAAGCGTTGACCTCCAGCCAGTCCTGCAAGGTCATCGATGTGTGGCAGAAGATACTGCTCTACTGACAGCACTGGATTCACTGTGACCTTGAAATCACGCAGATTCTAACTGTTCCATCCATTTTTCCCGTAATCAAGATATCGTCCAGGTAATACTGGACACCTGGCAGGTTACTCAGGATTTGGTCCATAGCCCTTTGGAACAGCGAGGGTGCCGAAGTGACACCAAAAGTTAGCCTCTTATACCTGAACAACCCTTTATGTGTCATGATTGTGAGTAGCTCCCTACAGCTCTCGTCCACCTGCATCTGCAGATAAGCCTGTGAGAGATCAATTTTACTGAAGCGTTGACCTCCAGCCAGTCCTGCAAGGTCATCGATGTGTGGCAGAAGATACTGCTCTACTGACAGCACTGGATTCACTGTGACCTTGAAATCACGCAGATTCTAACTGTTCCATCCATTTTTTAGGACAGGTACAATGGGAGTGGCCCACTCACTAACACTTACTAATCTCACAGGCTCTTGCTTCCATCATAGACCACTGTGGGCCAAGCATAAGCACACTTAATGTGTTCATACCCATGCAATCAGATAACCAGATGAACACAAAATTAAACTGAAGTTTAACATGATTTGCAAACCACATAAACAATTACACAGATGAGCCTTTTGCAGAGATGTCCAACTGAGAGCTTGAGTGCAGAAATTGGGATTAAACCACAACCTTTATATCTGAGAGCCAGTGTTTTAGGGTTGCACCACAAGCATATGCAGCTCTTCTTGAGAGAATATAAATGAGGGGGCAAAAAGGAACCAAGCATCAGTTTGGCAAATAGTCATAAACCTTGAAATATTTTATTCTTGAGAACAAATGAGATTGAGCATACTTCAGTTAAGGTCACAATTGAGTTGTCTCTGCTTTACTGGTGAGACGGGATGATTTACGGTTTTTGATTTACAACTCATTTTTCAAGAAAATGACAAAAAAATCTGCAAAGTATACAGATGGGCAAGAAAGGTTTAGACCGTTTAGGCCAGGGGTTCTTAACCTGGGATGACATTAAGACGTTTTTGTCAGCTAAATGTGTGATGAATCAGATTTAAGCGCTAAACTTTTTCATACTGTATCATTGTCAGTCTTGATGGAGTGTCTCACATGAAGGACATGGCTTGGCACACCTTCTGTTGCTTAAAATAGAGCATTTTCGAACGTTTTTTTCACTGAATCAAACTGACTCACTCGCCGTTCTGCTCGACTCTTCGATCTGAATCTGATTCAGGTACATGCACATTGTGGCTCGGCCTGTCATCCAGGCTGGATTAAAATGGAGCGTTTTTTAGAAGGTCAAATTGGAAGTGGGGATGCAAAACACCCACGTCCAGGAACATCAGAACAGAAAAAAATAGTGATGGCAAATCGATGCTTTCTGAAGCACTGAAGCCTTTTTCCTAACTGTATCGAAGAAAAAAAAATTCATTACTCGGAGCTTCATAACACAGTGGACATTTGTAGGACCTGGTGGCCAAAACTGAAAGTACTTTGTGTAGTGGATGAGGGGCATTTAAAAAAAAATAAAAATACAGCTCTTAAAACTGTTCCAGTGCATTAACATGACATTTGAGGTTTAAATTAAAAAAATGGCAGAATACTTTGATGTCTGGATAATTTAAAGTAATATATTAAAAGACATTACACCATAATATATTTTGAATTAATATATAATACACTCAGAATGTATCTTGATAAGGCACACTGGAGAAACTACACTTATAATTGTAATTGCACATTGCTGCTTGTTTCCCTTCACCATGTTTTTGATCTGTTAATATTAACCAAATTCTAAAATTATATTATTCACTATTATTCACATTCTACCAAGCCGGGTTTTTATCACTAGTTCATTATTCTCTCTCTCTCTCTCTCTCTCTCTCTCTCTCTCTATATATATATATATATATATATATATATATATATATATATATATATAGTAGGAGATATGGGTCAAAATGTAAGTTATTGCTCTATAGTGCCTATCCTCCAAATCTGGCTAGAGATTGGCTAGAGCACTGAATGTGCATTTTAGCTGTCATTAAGGATGGTGTGGAGTTCAAGAATGGATAGTTTACTATTTCTCATCTGTTTTGGTGAACCAGTATCACCTTGTTTGTTTTCTGTTGGGGTCAGATGCCATAATGTCCAAATTGTAAAAAAAAAAGAAAAAAAAAGAAGAAAATATCCAGATTTCAAAGAAAATAATGAGAAGAAAAGAATTGTGTTTAAAGGTAATTTATTAAATATCCAAAGTAAAATGTTTGTTGTGTATGTTTGCTAGTAGTTCAGAGCAGTGCATATAGAATCTCATCCAATATCTCACAATAGTCTCAGGGTTGTGTCATCGTCTGTGGCTTCTAGAACAGGCTTAAAACTCCATCTAGTCTCCTGTTCAAAACTGCCAACTTTGACTGGTCAAATGACCAATCACCGCCAATTGTTTTGGTGTGGTGTGTAGGGTCAAAGCAACTGTGAAAAAAGCCAGAAATATATATATTTTTTATAAAAGTCCTCATTAATATATGTATTAATTTGGGATTGGATGGAGTTTCTGAGACTGATACTAAAGCATATCTCACTGCAAGTACAGCACCACAGACAGCATTCTTGTCTAATGCACAAAAGACACTGCAGAGCTCAAATGGGACCTTTGGCCTGACATTCTACTGCAGAGTTTAAAGTTTACCTAGATTTAACATTTGATATTCAATTCATTATTTCAAATGGGGACTCAGGAAAATGTTATTTGAGTTGTACTACAGTAGAACCACATTTGGTTCTTTAAAGTAGGGGTTACCAAATGTTTTAATGCCAGAACCACCAGTGAATTATGTGAAGTGAATGTGAACATAAATTCATCACAAATATCCTGAATCTTTCAGTCCAGTATACTGTTATTTTACTCATTACAACTCAATGCAACAGAGAATAATACATGTATGTACATACATATGTATGTGTAAGGCTATTAAGAAAAAGAACAATAATAAACAAAATATTTTTTTTTTTATTTAAATGCACGTCTGATGAAGAAATCTTAAACATCCAATACTAATACAGATCCAGTATATGTTCTTTAAAACCTTTACTGTTTAAAAATCATGTTTTTCTTTTTATTAAAGCCATTGCTTTGTGATGAGCATGTAAAAACAGTATATTGCCCTACAATACAAACACAAAATACAAATACATAATTGAACCCAAAGGACAGGTCAATCAGGATCACCAGGACCATTTTCTGCATGCTGTAGAAAAAGACTAATGTCTTTGCTATTTTATTCACAGTAATGCTGCCCTAATTTCACATATGGATACTGTAACAAAACGGTAATTCAAAAATATAGAAACTCCCATTAATCTTTGTTTGAATAAACATTTTATCCAAAAGAAAATAATTTTCTTTATTTTGTCAAGAAACAACAAAGTGGATCTTAGTATTATATTAATATAGATCACTAATTTCTGAATATTGTCTCATAAATCCCTTCATAGGAGAAAAGACAAGATCCATATAAGCAATTAACTGTCAAATGGGAAAAGCTGAATTAACTTAGATTTCAGAAATATGATGTGATAGAAGAGAGCTATAAATTAAATGACCTTGCACTTTTCTGATGGGAATATTCAACTGAGTCTATCGTGAGATTAGTCTAACCAAAACCTGTGAGTCACTCATTCAAAAACAGGAATTGCTTGAAGCTGGAGTAAGTGATTTTATAGAAACCAATAGTTTTTGAAAAAACTTCCACCCTCTACATTCAGCACTCCTTACAAAGAAACTCCATTTGATTAATTGCAGAGAGACAATTTCATGCTTCAAACAGGTTTAAATTAAAGAATCTGTCTCATAACCTCAAATGTAATTTTTTTGTCTCAACTCTAAATCACCAATATGAGCACATAAGTTCAATGTTTGATATATTAAAACCAATCTGTTCATAAAGATGCCACCTTCTAGAACCAGGTAGAAGCCTCTGCAAACAAGAACCACATTTTCATACAAATATATTGTCACTGTCTTATTCAAACATTACATCTCCATAATTTAATATCATATACAAACTCAGAACTCAATTTATACCAGAAAAATAATTTAGCAATGTTGGATATATAATTCAGGAAAATAACAACTTCCACCATAATGTGCAATAATGTGCAATAATGTGCAATATACCCTCCTAAAGGACTCTTCTTTTTTCTCTCATGCACTATTATCTATATTGTATACTGTAATATAGTCTGTATATTATATATTCTATATATTTATATAGTGCTGCTTACTTACTTATACTAAATTATTATTTTTTTTTCTGCCTATCTTCTTTGTTCTTATGCTGCTACTGGAACCTTAATTTCACCGAAGGAACCCTCCCAAGGGATCAATAAAGTTCTATTCTATTCTATTCTATTCTATTCTATTCTATTCTATTCTATTCTATTCTATTCTATTCATAAATAAAAGCCGTTTTGGATACGTTCTGCCTGATTTTGTTCCTTCTTTCCTTCCTTCCTTCCTTCTTAGCAGTGCAAGCTTACATAGCTAGTTCCTGTGTGTGTTTGCATGTGCAATATAAAACTAAGTACACAGTACATGCATGAGGGCAGGGTTGTAAGTTAGGTAAGTAGACAGGCAGGAATGCAATCATTTCACACTTGATTATGACCAAATGAATGTGTTTTTTTTCCTGTGCCTGTGTTTTTGCAGAAACATGTTTAAAGGCTAATCACCTACTCTGCTTATAGGTCTCACATTCAAAGAGGCCTTAACAGGGTCTAGGAGGGGTAGGCAACTCCGGACTGCGTAGCTTTGTGCTCCTCCTGCAAAAGCACAACTGATTCAAATCTGTTAATTGCCAGGTTTCGTAAATCTAACAGCAAACTGTGCAAGAAGCTGGAATTTCAGGACCAGGGATGCCTACCCGTTGTCTATGAGAACTGATCTAGAGAAGGTGAAGATCTTAATTATAATACTTAAACTAGGAATGAATCAGCTCTGACCTTGCCAATGGTGCTTGTAGTCACAGGTGCGGGACAGTGCAATCATCATGGCACTATAGAGGGGCAGGATTGTGGCGCAGAGACGCCAGCTGTGCCCACGCCCACTGTCCATGAAGCACTGTAGTTTACCTGCCAAGTAGAAGGAGGTGAAGCCCAGGCCAGCAAAAGCAACTGCGCAAAAGAAAGAAAGAATGAAAGAGAGACAGAGTGAAAATTAAGAAGTGAGACAGCAAGACACACCTCCAAAAAGCTCAACAGTGAAGTCTGGCATCCTAGATTATTGGCATGCATCAAGCAGAGAAAGCATCTATGGAGAGGTTGAAACTACTAAAATCAGGTTAAGAACTTCAACACATTATGAAAAACGGGGAGGACAGTGGGCAGTGTGTGTGTGTGTGTGTGTGTGTGTGTGTGTGTGTGTGTGTGTGTGTGTGTGTGTGTGTGTATGTCAGTTACTGTACAAATGTTCAAATTTACATCCTAGAGAAGAGTCTTGTGTAATATATCTATGAATTTGACCAAGATGGTTGATGGCTAGGCATAATAATTATTTGATTTACAATACATTGATTACAGTAATCAAATAATTACTGAAAACTAAGTAAACTAAGAACTATAACTTTCTACCTCAGTAACTGTTGTTATCATGCACATCTATATGTTACAGTATGTTACATATCTCTTGCACCTTATTCCCACCACACACATTTCATTTCATTTTACCACTCGGTATTGTACTGTCCTGTCCTGTCCTGTCTGTTAAACCATCTCTTGTTTACTGTATTTATTGTATTTATTGTAGTGTTTGCACTTTATGTCGTCTTATTGTATTGCTGCTCCATGTTGCACCTTGGTTCCGGAGGAACACATTTTCATTGCACTGTGTACCTGTACTCGGTTGTAATGACAATAAAAAAGCCTTGATCTTGACCTTATATTAATTTTTAATCATTTCCCATCTTGCTGTTAACCAGCAAGTATAATTTGTGTCCACTACATCTAAAATGAATAGACTTAGCAATAATGTAGGATTAAAAAATACAAACTGTCACAATATGAGTGGTTACTCATATATTCTCATATATTGTTATATGTGTGTTAAATGAATTTCCTGATATCAGTTAATTAAGCACCAATAAATGAAACTAAGGTGTAACATGTATGTTCATTCAAACTGTTCATGCATACATTTGTGTAATAATGTTAAATATATTTGAATTTTGGCTTTAAGAAGTTTGAAACAAGATAAAGTTCTTCATGCCATAATGCTGTAGATGAACCAAAATACAATAATACATAGTGTATTGTATGTTCACAGGTATTCCTAATGCATAACTAATCCATTATTTGTTTCCACTTTACATCAAGCATATTAAAATAACTGAACAAAGCCATATAATTGTTTAATAATGTTAAATAGATGTTCATAATGCTTTACAATGTATAAGGTGCACTGAAATTTAGTACTTCCAGAGTCAGTATAGGATACAAGTATGTTAGATTCTTTTCTTAGCTTTTTAAGTCTTTGACTCTAAAACAAAGTACTAAAGCTCCAAAGTGAGAGATGCAAGCAACAAAGAAGTAAAACATGAGTTAAAACCAACACAAATCCTAAAAAGCAGTTAAAATTAATGACTGAAATGGAACTGAAGGAAAACTGATTTATGCATTGTAAAAATAAAGGCTATCACTTAAAAATAAAATACAAAATACTGCATCAGTAAATGTACAGGAGTAAATAACACCAGAAACAGCAACACTGCTTATTCAACCTTTATAATAGAAACTGTTTCAGATCAGCAAAAGACAAATCATTAACTAATTAACTTTAATTACAGTTATTACTTCTTTACATAACATTAGTTAAGCATCGGTAATGTAGTATCTCAGCTGTTGCTAACAAAAAGTTTACTTGTAATGTTAGTCAATGTTTTATGTGGAGGCAGCATTAATGAATGTGATTGTTACATGTTTACTTCACATTCGTTAAGCACTGTTTATGTATTACTTCATGTCTTGTTTGTGTTTTCTAATGCATTATTTCATGTAAGCAAACAATTCAGTAATAACCCAACTACAGCTGATTCCAATCTCAGTCAGAGATATAAGTCAGTGAGCAATCAAGGAAATCCAGCACCAGTACATTGAGGTACAGTGTCTATCAATTAATCTGTAATGTCTTGTCCTTACATACAGTAGGACAGTTTACTACATGCCTCTAAGGCCTTTCTGAGGTGGAAGGTGTATGATCCTCATTATATTAGTATTTTTGTACTAGTTCTTCTCAAAAATGAGAAAAAGTTTTTTTTGTTCATGACAGTAAAACTGTCAAATGTATTCATTACGAATATTTATTTCAAGTAAAATATGATTCAGTGTAAGTGTCCAGTTCAACACAAGCAACCACAATCATTGGGACGACTGCTGACCTTACAACAAGGAACAACAGGGATAACCATGGCCTTGATAGGATTCAAGTTGATTCAAGAATGTTTCACAAGGAGTGAACTGAGGATGGTGTCAGTGCATCCACAACACATATGTCTCCAGGTAAATGTCAGAAAAATTAGAATGCCCCTGTTATTAGTGATGCATTGAATACCTCTTAAGAAGCATCCATTTAAGTTTAAACAATTTAAACAATCTTGTTTAAGAAGTCACCAATGCATTTTGCTGTACTTCGTTTCATAATAACAGTTTTTAACATCACATGGCATGTGTTTATAGGCTTGACTCTTGTTTCTTTAAGGTGTATTATCTCATTTGCTTTAAAAAGATGACGTAATGTAAAACAAACTGTCATAGACAAAGGCAATGTATTGACCAAAGGCTTGCTGCTGAGAGGAATAGCTCGATGATAGGTAAAAAATTTGGTCCTCCATTCACCCAATTAGGTCACAGATCATTTTGTTTAATTACACTATGACTGAGCAAGGTTGTTTATTTAGAAGATTATATATTTTACGACATCTGTTATTTAAAAAAAAAAATTCAATCAAATATTTATGAGTGTTAAATGTGTCATAACACACATTAATCATAAGTGTTAAAAATCATAAGACACATTTAGTCTAAAATACCACTGGCCAATGAAGATTACATACATTCATTCTTAAAATACATATTCTGATGTTTATTTATTTAAAATCAAATACTGAGCTGTCCAGATTTTATAATTAAAAACAGTAAATATATAATAAAAATAATATATTTCAGTTTGAGCTGGATGAGCTTCTTTATAAATAATAACGGAAGAAACAGGCAAGAGAGGAAGCTGTGTACTGGAAGTAACTAATGAGACTCAGTATGTATCAGACAGCAATTTTGCATTCATTCATTCCATGCCTACCCAGACAGCAGCAGGCAGTGCCAAAATTGGATGAGCAAATGAGCAAGCTTGCATATAGCAGAACAGTTTGGTGAGTTTGGCTTGGGTTTGAACTGCATGTTTTGTACACATACAATGGTTGGCCTGTGTACAATACATTCAGGACCCCTACAAACCCCTACAAATGCATTTAAAATATAAATAGAAAGACAATTCAGTTCAGTATCCACTGTACTGCTACAACCTGATCAGAAAGGTTTTCATACAGATTTTACAGAAATTACTGTCTGGGCAAATCTAATGCAGAAAATGCCACAGAATTTGCTGCCTGAATATGGATAAGCAAATAGTTAGAACTAATAGTCTTTAACCTGTAAAGAGCACGTTGAGGCTAGGACTGCTTTAAACAATAGAATGGAATAATGAAAAAAACTCTTACATTTTGAGGGCTGACTGGGTTAGAAACTTTCCTTCAGGAATAAATACATTTATACAGATGTATATCAGCAGAGCAGTTCCTTATTCTTCAAAAAATATGTTATGTTTGGTGCTTCATCTGGTGGGAAGGAGACACTTACAGGAGGAGTGGCTGCTAGGAAAACTCTTGCGTCCCTCAGATACTATATCTGGTTCTCCCGTGCACAGCATTTTTGCATTCATCTGGCCATCAGGGAAGCAGCGATGGAAGTAGTCTGGTCGTGGCCTATAAACAGCAACAGAAAACAAATCTTTACCTCACTGAGTTGACAAAAGTACACAGAGTTCTTGTGACCATTGATGAAAGAAAATACTAGCCTAATTTCCATCTTTTATGTATGAAATCCTGAATTCTAAACAAACATTACATAAAATCTATTTCTTTCAATAATTCTTCTTTTAAAGGTATTTGGAAATTAAGCAGTGAATCTACAGTACATAAGGTGTATAGGCTTCACAACTTCATGAATGCCAGAAAATAAAAGATGAAATGAGATGTGCATGTTAGTGACTTGTTCCTGTGCATATGTTCACAAATCTTCATATTAACAACCTTGTTAATGCAAACCTTAAGACCTCTGATGGAGTATAATGTTTATAGTTTAGAATTTATAGACACAATATTCACATGCTTTATGTATTACTGGACAAACCAATGTCCCTACTTATTACTTTATTATCAAGATACTTTGCTAAAACTCAATTTCAACAACTGCAAAGTTCAAGAGAAAACCCAACAGTCATTTCAGTACTTTAATTAGAAAAAAATATCTTGTCACAGGTAAAACAGCATTATGCAAGCACTGGTATTTCTTGTTCCTGGGCTCATACTGAGAGTTATTTGGAAGAAGTGAAAGAAGCACATGGCCTTCAAGTGGTAATGAAATATCACAGGATATTACACAAATATGTAGAGTGAGCCACTGAGTTTACACTAAGAACACAAAAGTATTAAAGGAGAATGTAAATTTGAAAAATACTGCATTACATGAAAACAAATACTTTTATACACTGCATTACCTGAAGCCAAACCTGCAACAGAACCATGATGATGATGAACCCTAATTTTCAAGGACCTAATGTGAAACAATGTATGTCTTCTGTCTTAGACTGTTGATGGAGCTACACAGCAAATATGCCAGTGTTAAATCAACACTGGCACTGGTGGGTCATTCTCAGTACTGCAGTGACACTGATATGGTGGTGAGTATTAGTCTTTGTTATGCTGGTACAAGTGGTTCAGAAACAGCAGTGCAGCTGGAGTGTTTAAACCTCACAGCTGGTCTAAGTGTAGACCACCAACCAGAAACATCCAGCCAAAAACATCCTATGTTCAGTATCCTGTGACCACTGATGAAGGACAAACACAAACTGTGCAGCAACAGATGAGCTTCTGTCTCTGCCTTTATATCTGAAAGTGTCTAAAAGAGTCAACATTGAGTGGACATGGTGTTTAAAAACTCAGCAACTCTGCTGTGTTGGATCTACAATGCATCCAGAAAGTATTCACAGTGCTTCATTTTTTGCATGTTTTTAATTAATTTCTAAATTTAATTTTTCCAACAAAGTTCTACACAACATACCCCACACTGTGCATCAGTGCCCAGACATTTTTAGATATCTCCAGAGATGTTCAATCAGATTCAAGTCTGGGCTCTAGCTGGACCAGTCGAGGACATTCACATAGTTGTCTCAGTTGACTCCTTTGTTATTTTGGCTGTGTGCTTAAGGTTGCTGTCCTGTTGGAAAATAAACCTTCATCCCAGTCTGAGGTCCAGAGCGCTCTGGAGCAGGTTATCATCAAGGATGTCTCTGTACATCACTGCAGTCATCTTTCCCTTGACTCTGAAGAGTCTCTCAGCTTCACTGTAGGAATGATATTGGCTAAGTGATGAGGAGTGCCTGTCATCATATTCCTTTTACCTAGGAGTAACAGAACAATGTTGTATCTCTGTCAGACTGACCATTGGGCCCTCCTACCACAATCACTCAGTTTGGTCGGGCAGACAGCTCATGAAGAGTCCTGATGGTTAAAAACTTTTACAGATGATAGATGCCAATGTGCTTATTGTGACCTTCAATGCAGCAGAAACTTTCCTGTACCCTTCCCCAGATCTGTGTCTCAATACAATGTTATCTCAGAGGTCTACAGACAATTCCTTAAACTTGGTGGCTTCATGGCTTGGTATGTGCTCTGACATGCACTGTCTACTATGGGTCCTTCTATAAACAAGTATGTGCCTTTCCATATCATGTCATATAATTTACCACAGGTGTCCAATCAGGCTGAATGTCACGGCAAAGCCTGTGAACACCTGTGGTGGTAAATTCATGTATTTTGAGTAAATATATTTCTAGAGGTGCTATTAACATGAATTTTTCACCAGATGTCGGTAACAACCCAAGTAATCCATACATACAAATAAATCAACCCATAGATGTCCAGAAAAAGTAAAAAGGGAAAAAGTATTGAACACGCTTACTGAAATTTATTTAATACTTTTTACAAAAGCCTTTCTTGGCAATGACAGCTTCAAGATGCCCCTGTATGGAGAAACTAGTTGCATGCATTGCTCAGGTGTGATTTTGGCCCATTCTTCCAGACAAACAGTCTTCAAATCTTGAAAGTTTTGTCGGCCTCTTCTATGAACTCTGATCTTTAGTTCTTTCCATAGATTTTCTATTGGATTCAAGTCAGGTGATTGGCTGAGCCATTCTAGCAGCTTTATTTTCTTTCATTGTCTTGCTGAAATGTCCATCCACATCTTAATCATCCTGGTAGATGGCAGCAGAGTTTGCCAGTACCATATGCTGAAAACAGCTCCACGACATGATGTTCCCACCTGCAAACTTCACTGTTGGTATGGTGTTTTTGGGGTGATGTGCAGTGCCATTTGGCCTCCAAACATGATGTGTATTATGGCATCCAAAGAGTTCAATTTTGGTCTCATCTGACCAGACTATATTCTCCCAGTATTTCACAGGCTTGTCTAAATGTTGTGCAGCAAACTTTAAATATGGGGATATGAAATTCGACCCGCTCGGCAGCCAGCCATCCAGCGCACATTTGCAGTCTTTGCTCATCCAAAAGGAGAAGAAGAAGAGAAAACCTGGGAAGGAAAGACCTGGATTACCTCTCTTTGACACACTTTTATTGAAGCAGCATATCACCATAGAGGTTGCCCATAGAGGTGATTCTGCAGACACTAGCCTGTACTTGCTGTCCTCCTCATTATTTATGAGGCTGACGATTGCAGAATCATCAGATAACTTCTGCAATTGTACATGAACAGTGCAAGGACCATTCCTTGAGGGACATCTGTACTGCCTACCACCTTGTCTGAAAGACAGTCTTGTGCCCTTCCATACTGTGGTCAGTTGGTGAGGTAGTCCAGTATCCAGTTAGACAGATGACTGCCCATAGCAACATGTTCCAGCTTGTCCAGCTCAAGCTGTAAGGTGTTGAAAGCACTGGAAAAGTCAAAGAAGATAGTTTTCACAGTGTTCCCAGGCTTCTCCTGTTGAGAAAAAGCTCTGTGTAGTAGATGACAGTGTCATCCACCTTAACACCCTTCACAAAAAGCATAAGCTACAGAAGGTCAATGCTGAAAAGGCTGGCAGTTCTCAGAGTGCTGTGTCAAAGCATATTAATGGAAAGTTGTCTGGAAGGGAAACATGTGCCAGGGGAAAGGCAGCCTTGAGAGGATTGTCAAGAAAAGTTGATTCAAAAACTTTGGAGAGCTAATATCCTGGAACAATGAGACAATGTCTCAATGTATAATATCCTGAGACAATGACAGAAGCATCTTACCTGGCTAAGGAGAAAAAGAACTAGATGACTTCTGCTCAGTTATCCAAAGTCCTGTTTTCAAATTAAAGCCAAATTTTGTGTGTTTAGTAATTGCCCATTTGGACTATTTCATCTAAGCTGGGACTCTTCATACACAACTTAACAAAGTGTCCAAGACATGTCCAAACCATCTCAACCTGGCCTCTCTGGCTTTATCTCCAAACTGCTCCACCTTCACTGTCCCTCTGATCTGCTCATTTCTGTCAACCATAACTATACATTCTCTTGCCCGTGTTAATGTTAATTAAGTTGTGTGCTGATCCCTTTACAGTTATATTGATTTCCGGATCACCCTTAGTAAATTATAATTATAAGTAATTGTAATTTGCATACTATATAAAATTCATTCATTCATCTTTTTAGCCACTTCACTCTGGTCAGGATCATAATAGGTCTGGAACCTACTCGGAAACATTGGCCATAAATATCCCATGGACAGGGCACCAGTCCATTGAATGGTAGCACATACTCCCATTCAAAGACACACATTTTAGCATAGATCATTCTTGCCATTACCTTTAACATAGCCAATTCACCTACCACATATTTTTGGGAGGCAGGAGTATATAGAGGAAACCTGTTTGTATATATAAGGAGAACATCCCTAACTCCTCACAAACAGTGACTGGAGCAGGAATTGAACCTACAACCCCAAGCCTCTGGAGCACATGCAGTACCTGAAACCTCCCTGCTGCCATATGTGATACAGGATGTCTTTCATAATACCATTCCAATGCTTAACATCTTTCTTCTAATTTTACTTGTAGATCTAGGGACATTGGTAAAATTGGCAACACAGATACTGAAAAAATGTCTGTGTGTCTGTGAGAGGCTACTTTAAACTTTGTAAATGCTAATTAAATAGAAAAGAACACAGTTGTATATTACCTTCCAACAATCAACTTGATGGTGTTTGTGAAGACGCCATTCAGTGCTAATGCAAGAGACACACCTGTGGAAAAAAGACAAGTATTATATTAAAAACCTCATATGTAACATAACCCTATAACACACACACACACACACACACACACACACACACACACACATACATATATATATATATATATTACATACATATACATATATATATTATATGTATGTAAACAACCTCACTTTTTTCTTGCTTTCTTTTTTTAAGCAAATTTTCTGTTGATGGTGTCTAAATGAATGGACATATACAAATACTTCAAAATTATCCTGAAAAAATATTGACATCCATTGAAACCTCTAAATGTTTTACAGCTCCAATCGCATTTAGTTTCATCATACTCTCATACTTTCTCTGACAATTTAAATACATAAGTAAGAAACAAACTAGAAACTATTTAATTAGTATTTGCATCATTAATAGCATCTAATGTCAGCAGAACTTGGAATGGGGTAAATTGCTAAATAGATAAAATGCAATAAATGTTGGACACCTTATTTCTATTAATGTAGCAAAAATAAATAAAACAATCACTAATTGTTTAGTCTTCTTCTTCTTTTGGCTGCTCCCTTTAGGGCTCACCACAGATTACAATATCATCTGCAAACATCATGGTCCATGGAGCCACCTGTCTGACCTCATCTGTCAACCTGTCCATTACCATTGCAAACAAGAAGGGGCTCAAAGCTGATCCCTGATGTAACCCTACCTTCACCTTGAAACCATTTGTCCCTCCAACTGCACACCTCACCGCTGTCTCACTATCCTCATCCATGTCCTGCACCACCCTGACATACCTTTTAGCCACACTTGACTTCCTCATACAGTACCACAGTTCCTCTCTTGGCACTATCTTATGCCTTCTCTAGATCCACAAAGACACAATGTAGCGCCTTCTGACCTTCTCTGTACTTCTCTACCAACACTCTCAACGTAAAAACTGCATCTGTCATACTCTTTCTGGGCATGAAACCAAACTGCTGCTCACTGATCTGAACCTGTCGCCTTAGCCTTGCTTCAACAACTCTTTGCCATACCTTCATTGTGTGGCTCATCAACATTATACCTCTGTAGTTACTGCAGCTCTGCACATCACCCTTGTTCTTAAAAATGGGGACCAGTACACTGCTTCTCCACTCATCAGGCATCCTCTCACTCTTCAGATTTTGTTAAACAACCTGGTCAAAAAGTCTACTGCTTTCTCTCCTAAACATCTCCATACATCTGGACCAACTGCCTTTCTTCATCCTTTTTAAAGCTGCCCTTCTTACTAATTCTCTCCACTTCCTGATCCAATATCTCTTCCCTTTTGTCCTCCTCTCTCTCTCATTTTCCTCATTCATTAGTTCTTCAAAGTACTCCTTCCATCTACTCAACACTCTCTGTTCACTCACTAACACATTTCCCTCTCTATCCTTTATCAGCCTAACCTGCTGTACATCCTTTCCAGCTCTATCTCTCTGTTTGGCCAAATGATACAAGTCCTTTACTCCTTCTTTACTATCCAGCCTTTCATACAACTCATCATAGGCCTGAGCCTTTGCCTTTGCCACCATTCTTTTTCGCTATGTGTCTAGCCTCACAGTACTCCTGCCTACTTCCTTCATCTCTCTGGTTATCCCACTTTTTCTTAGCTGCCTTCTTCTTCTGAATACTCTCCTGGACTTCCTCATTCCACCACCAACTTGTCTCCTTTCCTCTGACCAGACGAAACACCCAACACATTCTTGCCAGTTTCTCTCACCACCTAAGCTGTACTTTCCCAGTCCTCAGGTAGCTCCTCACTGCCCCAAGGGCCTGTTGCAATTTTTCCCTGAACTGCCTGCAACCATCCTCCTCCTTCAGCTTCCACCATCTAATCTTTGGCTCTGTCTTCCCTCTCTTCCTCTTCTTTGTTTCTAATCTCATTTTACAGACAACCACCCTATGCTGCCTTACTACACTTTCCCTGGCACCACTTTACAATCTCCAATCTCTTTTAGGTGGCATATCTTGCTAAGGATATAATCCACCTGTGTGCACCTCCCTCCACTCTTGTAGGTCCCCCTGTGTTCACCACAGGCAATATGTGTTCAATATGTGTTCACCACAGGCATTTCCATTCTCTTTGCAAAATCTACAACTACAAAATCTATCAACATCTGATCTTCTGCATTTCTGTCTTTCACAACATACATACCCAGCACTTCTTCATCCCCTCTGTTCCCCTCTTCACCAACATGTCCATTGAAGTCTGCAACAATCACCAATCTCTCCTCTCTAGGGAAATCATCTACCATTTCCTCCATCATACTTCAAAATTTCTCTTTCTCCTCTAACTGACAACCAACATCAGTGGCATACTGAAATCTACTTAAATATGTCTGAATAAGATAAGCGAGTTTGTTACAGCATTTGTAAATGTTATCCTATCTGCAGCAGCCTAAGCAGGGAGACCCAGACCTCCCTCTCCCCAGTCACTTGGTCCAGCTCTTCCGGGGGAACCCCAAGGCATTCCTAGGCCAGCCGAGGAACATAGTCTCTCCAGTGTGTCCTGGGTCTTCCTCTGGGTCTTCTCCTGGTGGGGTGTGCCCGGTACACCTCAGCAGGGAGGCATCCAGGAGGCATCCTCACTAGATGCCTGAGCCACATCAACTGGCTCCTCTTGACATGGAGGAGCAGCGGCTCTACTCTGTGTCCCTCTTGGATGACTAAGCTTCTCACCCTATCTCTAAGGGAGAGCCCAGCCACCCTATGGAGAAAACTCATTTCAGCCGCTTGTGTCCGAGATCTTGTTCTTTTGGTCATGACCCAAAGCTAATGACCATAGATGAGGGTAGGGATGTAGATCGACCAGTAAATCAAGAGCTTTGCCTTTTGGCTCAGCTCTCTTTTAACCACTACGGACCTAGACAGTATCCCATTGAAGACAATAGGACCACATCATCCGCAAACAGCAGAGACGTGACCCTAAACTCACCAAGATGGATCCCCTCACCATCTTGGCTGCACCTAGAAATTCTGTCCATAAAAGTTATGAACAGTGACAATCGGTGACAAAAGGTAGCCTTGGCAGAATCCAACTCTCACCAGAAACAAGCTCAACTTACTGCCGCCAATGCGGACCAAGGTCTGACACCGGACGTACAGGGACCTAACAGCCTGTATCAAAGGCCCTGGTACCCCATACACCCAGAGTACCCCCCACAGGGCTCCCCGAGGGACACGGTCAAATGCTTTCTCCAGATCCACAAAGCACATGTAGACTGGTTGGGCTCCCATGCACCCTCCAGGATTCCCCTGAGAGTGTAGAGCTGGTCCAGTGTTCCACAACCAGAGCAAAAACCACACTGTTCCTCCTGGATTCGAGGTTCAACTATCCGACAGACCCTCCTCTATAGAACCCCTGATTAGAATTTGCCAGGGAGGCTTAAGAGTGTGATCCCCCTATAGTTAGAACACACTCCATGGTCCCCCTTTCTGAATAGGAGAACCACCACCTCAGTCTGCTAGTCCAGGGGAACTGCCCCAGATGTCCATGTAATATTGTAGAGTCACGTAAGCCAACACAACCCCACAACATCCAGAGCCTTTAACATTTATTTGTATAGCACTCTTCACAACTGACATTGTCACAAAGCACCTTCACAGAAATAAAAAAAATAAAAAGGTTAAAATAGGAACAAAGTATAAATGACAGATCCCCTAGTGAGCAAGACAAACAGTGACAGTGGCAAGTGAAAACTCCCTCAGAGGAACTCTGGACGAATCTCATCCACCCCCAGGGCTCTGCCACCAAGGAGCTTTTTAACCACCTCTGTAACCTCAGCCCCAGGGATTGGAGGATCCAACCTAGAATCCCCAGGCTCCACTTCCTTGATGGAAGATGTGATAGTTGGATTGAGGAGGTCTTCGAAGTACTCTGCCCACTGACCCACAGCATCCCCAGTTGAGGTCAGCAGAACATCCCCCCCACTGTAAAAAATGTCGGTGGCATACCACTTACCCCCCACACGGAAGACTTTTTCCATTGTCTCTCCAAACTCTTACCACACCCGACTTTTCCGCCAGGTTTTCCCAGCAGACCCTCATAATATGCTTGGGCCTGCCAGGTCTTATCGGTGTCCTCCCCCACCAACATAGACAACTCACCACCAGTTAACAGCTCTGCCCCTCTCTTCACTCGAGTGTCCAAAACATGTGGCTGCAGCTCATATGACACAACAAAGTTGATCATTGTACTATAGCCTAAGGTGTCCTTGTGCCAAGAGCACATATGGACACCTTTATGCTTGAACATGGTGTTAGTTATGGACAATCCATGACGAGCACAGAAGTTCAATAACATAACACCACTTGGGTTCAGATCAGGTGGGCCGTTCCTCCCAACCAGACCCTTCCAGGTCTCACTGTCATTTCCCACAAAAAAGTGTACAACCCTTCTCAAGGAGACTGGATCCAGAGCCAGAGCGGTGCATCAAGGTGAGCCCAACTATTTCAAGCTGGAACCTCTTAACCTTGCACACCAGCTCCAGCTCCTTCCCCACCAGAGAAGTGACATTCTACATCCCTAGAGCCAGCTTCTATAGCCGAGGATTGGACCACTATGGTCCCCGCCTTTGGCCACCACCCATCTCACATTGCACCTGACCCCTTTGGCCCCCAGGTAGTGAGCCCATGGTAAAGGGGGCCCATGTTTACTCTTCATGCTCTGCCCGGCCAGGCTCCATGGGAAAAAGCATGACCACCAGGCACTCGCTAGTGTGCCCCAATTCCAGTCCTGGCTCCAGAGTGGGGCCCCGGTGACCCGCGTCCGGGCGAGGGAACACTGAATCCAAATATCTTGTGCATCATAAGGGGTCTTTCAGGTTGCACTGTGTCTGATCCCTCATCTAGGACCTGTCTGTCTTGGGTAGACCTACCAGGGGTATAAGCCCCTGACAGCATAGCTCCTAGAATCATTGGGACACTCAAACCCCTCCACCACGTCAAGGTGGCAAACCATGGAGAGGTGTTAGTTATTATGTTTTAGTTATTATGAGAAACTTGGTTTTGTTCTTCTGTTTCCTCGCCATGTCCAGTAAAAGCCAAAACTATAAAAGTACTACCTTAGATAATGAAGCGATTACATTGCATCAGTGGAATGTATGAGCATACGATAACTTTTCATCCATTTCTTGCTTATGGCCTCAAGCATAGATGAATTCAATGTTAAAAGCTGTTGTAAAAGATTTTAGCGCTAAACAGTGAGTGTAGAAAGCACAGAACCACTACCTAACCTACCAAGAGTACATGTAAGAAATTTCAGTAGTCACTGACAGATGCAAAATGCCAAATGTAAGACTAAATCAAGACATCAGTGTAATCCTCTTTCTTCCTGTCTTTATGTTGTTGTATCCAGCATGTGCTCCTAAGCACGAGTTGTTTGTTTTTGTCCGTGTCTCCTCCTTTGCTCCACCCATTCCCATCTGTGTCTGATTTATAACCCTGCCCCCTCGTTATCATGTCCCAGGTGTTGTCTATGTCATGTTGTATTTAAGACCCTTTGTCTCAGTCTGTCTTTGTCAGTCCTTATGTTTCTGTCAGTTTGTTCCTGGTATGGTTTGTTTCCTGTTTGTTAGTATAGGCTCCTTTTGTTTGTACTTTGTTCCCCACTTTGTAGGTGCTTTGTTTTTACTTTATTTATATTAAATTCCTACCCTTGCATTTGCCTCCACACCCTCGTCCTTGTTATGTCTGCTTGTACTTGACAGAAGGACTGACTTAAATATATGGAGGCAGCAGGGCTACCTGGTTTTGTTGGGAGCAGTTTGGCTCTTCAGAGTAGGCCGTTTGAGAGCGAGCTGCAGAGGCAGGCTGCGGCAGAACACAGTGGTCTGAGGAAGCGCCATAAGCAGCATGCTCGGGATCCCCCCTCACCTGAGGATTACCCCTCTTGCGGTGTGGAAATTTTGGGGGGGGGGCTAAGGGTTGGCTCTGCAAGCCTTAAGCCTGATGTGATCCAGATCCAGTCCAGGAGCTGGAAACCCCTGATCTGGAAAGTCCAGATCCAGATCCAGTCCTGCTGGAAACCCCTGCTCCAGATCCAGATCCAGTTCGGAAGCTGGAAATCCCAGCTCCATCTCCTGCTCAGAAGGCGGAGTCCGCCATTAGAAATGTGCCCAGTCTGGCTCCAAGGACAATTGAGACTTTTGCCAGATCTGGGCCCATACCTTCTATGTCGCTGTCTAATCCTGTATCCACATCTGTACCCATGTCTACACCCTTGTCTCAGTTTAGTTCTGTTTTTGTGCCCATATCTGTTCCCGTTTTAGTTCCTCTGCCTGTTCCTGTTCCCGTTCCCATTCCTGTGTCTAGTTTTGTGATCCCTGTTCCTGTCACTGTGTTTGTGTCAGTCCCAGTCCATGTGTTTATACCAGTTCTGTTTCCTTAATACTTTCCATGTTAATCTATATCTCCTGTCATGTCATCAGTCCCTTCTCTTCGGTCCCAGTCCAGTATTTCTCGTCAGTGTCTAGTCCTGTCTGTCCTTTCTGTGTGTTATGTCTATTCTTACTTGACACAATGAGACTGACCACCCTAATGAATCAAAATCTTTGTCCTCTAGCAGGGTTCTTGTGGTAAGTCACTAGAAAAAAGAACTCCATGAAAGTGGCTCCACACATAGAACATGGTCTACAGGCATCTGCAAGGTGTCAGGTACTATGCTAAGCTACCTCCTACCACCCTTTCACCTCCTGTCAGGAGTCATGGGCAGAGGGTCGCAGAGTTCATCCCATCAGGGGAGGCATTCATGCTCCCTGCCACTGCAAACCACCCAGAGACTGCTCACACCGGGCCCACTATCAGCAGCCAGCAACAGCAGTGTGGGGCAGCCAGTGCAGGATCTTCACTGGAAACCACAGCATTCTCAATTGTTGAATACAAACATGTACTCTTAGCTTGAAATGACTACTATAATCTAGACATGAAAGTTTCCCAGTAATCATTAACAATCAACCAAGGATCAGCCAGTCTGTAATGAGCATTATCACAAACACCCCACTGCCCTAAACCTTTCTCACCAATTTTCCCACAGAGAAAACGTTTACTAATGGCATGGATATTATTCATTTAAACATTAGAAGCCTCCTTCAGTGGGATAAACTAGATTGACTGACAATAGGGGGTGGGGGTGTAGTTATTTATGTTAAATGCAATCTTCAAATAAAAATGATAAATATACTATCCTAAGAAAAAAATTTGAATGGTTAGCTTTACAAGTTTGTGTAAGATGCAATAACAGCTTTGATTTCATTGGTGTTTACAGAACTCCTTCAGCACCCATTCATGCTATAGAGGACTTAGCTGGACTTTTGTCTCCATACTCTGAATGCTGAATGTTCAGAAATGTTGATCCTAGGTGATTTTAATCTAAACTGTTTACCTAATGCAATCTTCTAAAAGAAGTGTGTGGTAAACTGTCTCTTGAGCAATTAATTACTGAACCAACATGACCAAACCTGCATGACCCCATCAAGTCAACCCTAATTGATCTAATTTTATCCAATAGATCTAACAGAATTACTACTACAGGTGTATTTGACACTGGTTTCAGGGACCACTGTCCTATCGAATATAATTAGGAACACCAGCATAAAGAATTCAGACTCTTAGATGGTGGTAAGAAGAAAGTTTTAACATTTTAATGATCAAGTGTTTATAAATGATCTGGTGCACAGTGACATTCCCTAAACCCCTGAAATCCCAGATGTCGACTTAACACTAGACAATTTTACCAAAACTATTAAAGCAGTGGTAAACAAGCATACCACCTATATATTCTAATACCGAGTATTAGAACAGAGGTGTAGGGGTCCTTGTCACCTAACTGTGTATAAGTAGTTTGACCAGAGGAGGATGGGTCATCGCCTTGTGAACCTGGTTCCTCCAAAGGTTTCTATCTCCAGCTCTGAGGGAGTTTTTCCTTGCCACTGTCGCCATTTTGCTTGCTAACTAGGGGATCTGTCACTTATTCTTTGTTCCTGTTTTAACTCTGGAATTAAACATCAAATTTACTTAAAAACAAATCAGAGCTTACTCCCACCCACATATTAGGAAATAATGATCAAAATTCTGACCAGAGAGAGCTCTGCCAAACATTTAATAAGCACTTTGTAACAACTGGCCTTTTATTTGATAAAGTAATCTGAAATAAAGCAACATATACACCACCTGCAGTGGTGTACCATTTATGCCATTTATGCTTTCCCTCCTCATATGGTAGCTAAAGCTCTTTGATTTCAACCACAATGCTTTAGAATTGTTTAGAAATCACCTATTTCGTAGACAGCAATGTTTGGTCCTGGGACAACATAAAATAGAACACCTACCCATCATTAAGGGTGTCCCACAATCTTCCTCAGGCTGATATTATTTAATATTTAACTGCAGTAAACTGCAGATAAACTGCAGTACTCTTTTAATGCCTTACAATCTGCTTTTTACAACCATAAAGTTGTTTAAAATGCAGAGAAAACAAATATATGCTGTTATCCAGATCATCTAACATAGTTTTAAAATCACAACTTTGAAAGTTTCAAACATGGATCAAGTACCTTGGCATATGGCTAGAAGATAGATGTACTGTTAAAAACAGGTAGTCTTCACTTGCTGTGTGTTGGGAAACACATTGGTTTCTTTTTATTTTTAAAGCACTCTCCAGCTGCATGCCAACGTACATCACAAAAATGCTTATTGAAAATAATAGCACTTATCAGACTCGTTCCAGTGATTGGATCACCCTTCAACTACCAAGAGCATTTACTAAACTGGGAAAATCTGCTTTTAACCACAGTGCACCAGTGAGCTGGATTTTACTACAGCTCAGCTCACTGGTATCACAAAATCATTTACTACTCTTAGAACGTTACTATCTATATATATATATATATATATATATATATATATATATATATATATTATATATATATATAGCCATATATATATGTTACTATCCATTATCCATTATATATAGGCTCATCTAGAAGTTAACAGAACATAAATACTACATTAAGTTGTGATCACTTAAAATTATTAAGCTAACCTGACTCCAAAATGAATAGTTGAGACTCACTTGCTTATTTTTCTGGCATGTTTATTTTAAGATAAATTAATTAAACTGTGTTATACTTCATTGAATGAAATAAATTTGTGATGATATTTAAGATTGGGCCATCGAATTTGAATACTGGGTATGGCTTCCCCCCTCCCTTCTTACCCACACCATCATAGTCATTTCCCTCAGAGTTAAAGTGTACACTTGTACTGCCCACCTGACCTCAGGAAGGCTGTAAGCGCAAGTTACCACTTTCTCTGCTTCACATGTTGGTTGTATGTAGGTGTAATGCTACATTGACCACTAATGCAAGGGATGAATATGAAATTTTGTGTTTACGTTTGTGTTGATTGTAGAGAGCCAACAGAGACATGTACATATCACAGGTTCAAAGAAATAATGGGATTGCACATGGATGACCATTGGGTGTGACATATCATGCAACAGCCAACTACCCAAGCTCCATGGACTGCATCTACCATGAACACATCTTATACATCATACTCAAGCCCCAACAGTTGAAGATTCAACTAGCTGCTGCTCAAAGTGCATTTCCCAGATGATCTGCCACACACACACACACACACACACACACACACACACACAGTAGCCACCCAGAGTTTTGATGTTGTACTGTTCTCCTTATGTATATGTGTACACAATTTAACAATCAAATGTGATTCAGGAATTAACATCCAAGCTCCAAGTATTTATTGAGCTGCACATTCATGCATTAAGTGAATAAATTAGGCTTAAACAAAAATAACGTATGATACATTAGTAATGGCTTTACATTTATCAGAATGGGAATTACCTAAAACTAGATACATTTTCATTAAATGTGAATCAATGATCCCTGTGCATTTGCAGAATCAGAGGTGCTAAACATACAAGCTGTACTGATATAATACTGAGGTTAAATTCCAAGCACATGCTTATGCTGTGATCAAAAGAAGGTAATATACACTTTCATCATGACTTGCAGATAAAATGTATCAAATATATATAAGAATATTATAAAACTGTCATCTTGAACATCATAAACACTTACAAGCAATGCTTACACTGGCAAAAAGATGCAGAGATGAACCCCAAAAAGAACAAAATGTGGCTACTGGGTGCTAGACAAAACCACTTTCTGTTTTGGTTTTTCTGCCAAAACTAGAGTTGTCACCTAGGGGTAGCATAACCTAAATCAAGGACAGACCAGATGTGATGAAGGTGTAAGAGAAGGCATCAACCTGATGACCCATTATCTTCCTTCTGGAGCTTTTTCTGGTATTTTTCAAAAACATTTAAAAAAACCAAGCTGAAAATAACTCCAACACTTGGCTGCATTAACTAACATTTCTGTAAAGTTACAGATTATGTCTATACAACTCTTAGTTGTATTATATCTATCATAATCTGGCCTATCCATGTTTCACAGTTGGTATGAGGCTTCTTGTGTGATTGCTTTGTGCCAAATATGTCTTCCTATCTGTGCCCAAATAATTAAATTTGAATTATCTGTCCCAAAACACATTATTTTATTTTGTTTTTTGCGCACCAACCATGAAAATCAATTTGTGCTGTCTCTTTCTAACAAATCAATCAATCAATCAATCAATCAATCAATCAATCAATCAATCCAATCCAATCAGTCAATCAATCAATAAACTTTATTTACAAAACAAAATACATTGAGTGTAATGTCATTTCCAGTACAATAAATGAATAAGTGACCCCAACAAACCAAGTTTAAAGACTCCTGTAATGAATTCCAACTCACTAATGCACTGTTAAATATACTGTTGTTTTTTGAGAACAAAGCAGATATATAATTTGGCAAATGGCCAGAAAATGATTTATATATAAAAACAAGCCAGTGTGTTTCCTTTTGTGCTGCCAGTGCTGTAAGGCTCACCAGTAATAAATCTCAGAACAGAATGGTAGAATGGTAGCATTGGCGGATGCCTTTCTATACATTACATCACCATAGTCCAAGACTTTTACTGTAGGTGCCTCCACTACTCTTTTTCTAGTATATGAGGGTAAACACAATTTATTCCAATAAAACAATCCAAGCTTTTGTCTGCATTTAATGGCGAGTTTGTTAATACTGTAGATAGATAGATAGATAGATAGATAGATAGATAGATAGATAGATAGATAGATAGATAGATAGATAGATAGATAGATAGATATCAAATGTCACATATGATATTATGATGAAGCCATAATATGACAAGTGACCAGAAGCCATACTTAAGTTGTTGAACAACATGAAAAAAGTATAGTTTAATATCTTTTGTCCACATTGTGCTCACAGTCCCCTGCTTCCATACACCTGGGAGAGTAATTCTTGTTCAAGTTTCTTAGAAAAGATCCTCAAAAAATTGGGGAAAATGAAATGCCATGTTTTCATCATGTTTCAGCCTCATACAGAGCAGAGGTGTTGTGAGATTTGTTGTGACATTTAAAGAGTCCCATTTGTGCTTAGCTTTGCAGGCAAGAACATTAATTTGATTTTCTCAGTTAAGGAGTTTGCTCTGATATGGGCCATACAGCAAAAAACTCAGATAAGAATTGCAGACATCTACAGCCTTAGTCTCATTTTTCAGTCTATTGCATCATGAGTAAAGGAGGATCTGCTTTCCTTATTTTCTTCTAATGAATCAAATAATTAGATATGTGACAAGATTTATTGCTGTGAGCTTCATATATTGCATCACATCCAGAACTGGGACTAGAAACCAGATTATATTTTAATTAAATAACAAAATTTTATGTTGCTACTTCCCAAAAAAGAAACTGAAAGGAGTTAATTACCTTCTGTTTAATACCTAGTCCACCACAGTCTACTCTAGCTATTTATTTCTTTTAGCCATTCAAATCATTTGGCTACACAGAATCACAGCATAGCCTTGTACTTCATATTGCAAGGTCTAAAGCTCATTATGTTTACTGACATCTTTACCTTTACTAAGGGTTGCCATATCTCAGATATCATTAAGAAATAAATATTTTGAATGAAATCATGTGTGCCACAATTATTGGCACAATTATTAGTACTTTGTACAACCTCCTTTTGCCAACAAGACAGCACCTAATCTTCTCCTATACACTGTTAACAAGAAATTTGTTTCTGTGCAAACAGTTTGAGTAATGGTTAATTAAAAGCAGAATTTTTATTGCATTACTTAAAATGTTTTAGTATGTTCTACTATTTTGAAGGAATAACTGAGTGCATAAATACTTTTAAGTTGAACAAACTTAAAACATCAGATTTTAGCTTGGACCATACCCCTGTAGCACCTTGTCACATTCTCATTGGTCAGTTTAATTAAGACTAGTCTGGGCTTGTTTAGTGGACCTTGTAAAGGTCTTTTTCTATTTTTCTCACTGTGAGATTTGGTGTTTTCTGTTTTTACCTTCTTGTCCTTGGACAGAAACACTAGTGCCCTGGGATTCTCCACAGTGGACACTTTGCCCATTTTTTCTGTTCTTGAAGGGCTACAGAACCAAGGCACCATTTCCCTCTTTTTCACATTCTGGAACTTGGTGAGTTGTTTTCCATATTCAAGTGATGTAAAACTGGTTTTGCAGTTGATGCTTATCTAAAGTTAGAAAATGTAATTTACTGGGTTTGTTTTAGCATCATTTCAATGTGTAAACTGCATTTAAGTTTCATTGTGAGCCAGACAGTATGCTAACTAGACAATTTAGCCTGTCCACTATATTTAGAGACAAATTTATTATTTGAAATTAAATATTATGTTTCTTCTTTTTAGGTATTTCACTCTCTGTAGAATCTTGATGATGCATACATCCTGGATGTTCCAGTGGGGGTCCTCTGCTCTGAAGACATTGGGGCCCAAAACCAGTCATCTTCCCTACTGAACCCTTCAAGGGTCAGGATCATCATAGAGGGCAGTCTTGTAATGGATGAACTTACCAATCTATCGCAGGCAATGTGCCTGTTTGGTTTGATCTATGCACTCCACTTAGAGTACCCAAAGACCACGAAAAACACATTCGGCTTCATTCAGCAGATTATACTGAACTTTCACCCAGACTACAAAAGAATGACCTTATAGTGTAAGAAATTTTTATGATCATTGCACAAATATGTTCATAATGTGAAACTTTCTGCTGCTACAGCACTTTTTCCATTTTGTTAAACATGGTTTTACAAAAAACATGCTGTGTTAGTTGCATTTATTTTATTTTGCAGCTGAATCTAGGCTTGTATTCAGCAAAATATGTTGTCTGGAATGTAGACTGTTCCATTTTGAAAGTTTAAATACACTATTAGACTGCAGTGACTGAACAGTTGTTAGCAGAGTTCTGCTAAAGGATGTGTTCAGTATTATTACATGTGTTTTATTATTAGATGTACTTTGCATCTGAATATAGGGTTGTTAATTCAGTAAAATATCCATACATGTTTTCTTGTTAAATTCATGTTTTGATACAAGTGCTGTTACATGAGAATGCACTAAGAATGTAATAAATGATGGAAAAGAAGCAGAACATTTTTGTGTCCATTTTGTGAAAAGCAGTTCTTTCAGATTTTTTACCAGCTAATTTTAAAGGTTTGTCCAGATTTAGGTGTAGCTTAGTAAATAAAAAATACTGTTTTGTTGTAGTGATGTCATTTTAAATGAAAATTAAGAATTACAAAATTAAAATACAGTTAAAAGTAAATTTAACTGTAGTTTGAATTCTTTTGTCAGAAAAATATTGAATGCAGTTTAAGCTTTATTAGGGAGGCTATTTCTTTATTTTACACAACTTAATTTTGATTCACAACATTCTGATTACACTAGTACAAACTATTTAGATTTGATTGTATTCAACTCAAATGTTTACTTCCGGTCTATTTGAATTTTAAGTTCATTTTACTTAAACCATTTGATTTTCTCTTTTAATCACTTGCCTCAAACTCTTTCAGTACAATCAACTCATCTGGGTTTACTGTGATTCTACCATTTGAGTCAATACAGTGAGCTTTGGAGAACTTGTCACTTCTATTACCCTCCTTCTCACTGTGCATGGTGGCAAGATACACTTGCGTCCTCTTCCAGGCTGGTTCAGAGTTCCAGATGTTTTGAACTTTTTGCTCTGACTGCATATAAGGGCGTCTGCAGGTGAGTGGCTATTTTCTTGTCGCCATTGCCTGATTTATGAAGGTCGACATACATCTGCTTTACTTAAATAATGTGTTCTCTTGTCTTTCCTATGATTAAGAGTGAGTAAGAGAAATAGGCCTCTGTGGAATGCCATATTTATACCCCAGGGAAACAGGAAATGATGAAATACTAATTAAAGTTTCCTAGATACTTTGATCCACTTTATAAACTACAGTAGAAATGACATAAATGGTTCAAATACATTTATTTCCAAGAAACTTTTAAGGGTGCCAATAATTTTGGAACAAGTCATTTTTTGAGAAATAGTTATTTCTTAGTCAGGATTTTTCACTTGAATTGAAGGTTGCTTTTTCTATTTTTTTTTCAGAGTGAGATTATACTTCTGCAACAAAAATGTGTTTATTTTAAGACTTTTAACACATTTTAACTAGGGGTGCCAATAATTATGGAGGGTGTGATGTTCACTTATATCTTAGTGTAAATCTTTAGTGTAAATGTATATCTTAGTCATCCAGAATAAAAAAAAATGTCAGTAAATCAACTTGTCGAGCTCCAGCTAGAAAACATTCCCTCTCTGTCTGTGCTAGAATTTGTTTGTTACAGGATGTAGTTACCCTGAAATTAAATGGGATTGGAGCTGTAAAATGCAAACTAACTTATTTCCATCACTTATGTCATCTCACATCAGGTAATAACATTAGTTCAAGTTCTTTAAAATAGTCTGGGCATCCATCCATCCATTTTCCAATCTGCTTATTCCTGAATAGGGTAAGGGGGGAGCCAGTGCCTAGCCGGCAACTCTGAGCACAAGGGCAGGAAACATCATAGGGCACAACTCCATCATAGGGCGCACACACACACACACACACACACACACACACACACACACACACACACACACACACACACACACACACACACACACACTAAATACAACATCACGTGTTCCTTTTGTGTTACTTGTTAACATAATACTGTTACGCTATTTTAAAGTACAGATGACAAAATTTAGTGATGGAAAAATGTTACAACCACACCACATACATTATCTTTCCCTGAAGATTTAAAGTGGAAAACCAATATGTCAGGAAGTAAATGACCATGGAATTGGACACATAAATACAATCTGTTACCATTATTTTGCCATTTTATTACAAGATTATTTTTATTACACCTACAATCTTGTTATTTATTAAGAGCTAGAAAATGTATGGTAGAGTGGCCAGACCAGGTGGTACAGAGACATCCTTGATGATACTTTGCTCCAGAAAGCTCTGGACCTCAGACTGGTATGAAGGTTGATCTTCCAAAAGGACAATGACCCTAAGCACACAGCCAAGATAACAAAGGAAAGGCTTCAGGAAAACTCTGTTAATGTCCTTGAGTGGCCCAGCCAGAGCCCAGATGAACCCATATGAAAAATATTTAATCCATTTTGAAATAAGCATGTAAGATAACAAAATGTGCAAAAAGTGAAGCGCTATGAATATTTTCCAGATGCACTGTTTACTTGATTGTACTATGGATCTACTTGATTCTACTTGATTCTATAATCATAAGAGCAAGCATAAAAAATAAAAGTAAGCTGTATTAAATAGGCTAATTAGGTAAAATTTTATATTCTGAATATAAAATTTGTTTGCTGAGAATAAAGCCCTATAGTTACTCCTGAGTACCTCATATCATGAGACATCATGATTACTCAGGTCACAGGGTGCTGGCTTCTTACACGTTCTCATAATTCTTTAGCAGGGGCAAGAGCCTTTTCTTACACCCAAACTTGGGTAATTAATATCCCTAAATATAAAGTGACATATGAAATTATGGTAAACTGGGAAGTTGGTCCTGACATCCGAGTGCTTCATGCAATCTCTCATGTTTGTGGGGGTATGGCATTTTGTTGTGTCATGAATGGGGGGCAAAATGAAAGTAAACTAGCAACATTCAGCACACATCAAGCAAATCTGTGGTAAATGCCACACTCAGATAGCTTCTGAGTGAACAGCAAAGCACTGGACTGGACTGGAGACATTAACTTCACATTAATCTTTTCAGAGTTATCAGGCTTCAAAGATTATTGTTTGTTTGTTTGTTTTTGTTTGCTTTATATGTTTGTTTGTGTTTTTACATTTAATGATTTGGGCAATAAAAAATAATTTCTAAATAATTTCTTAAGACATTGGTTGATACACTTTTCTCTGGCTACTTTGTTGTGCTTTCCTGGTCAAAAGATGCAGGAGGTAGCTGGGTGTTTTTCTAGCTATATGTTATGACCTTAGGAGTCATAATGTGTTATGTGTGTAATAATGTAGTAGATTTCTTCTGCTCCCTTTATCTTGTTTCTGTTCTGAGGTCTGTCTGACAGATTGATGGAGGAGTACTCCATTGATATTGATTCACTACTAGATGAAGTTCATGTTTAAAAGCAGACCTGAACAGAAAAAAGGGGGTGAGGTGTGCACCGTTTCCAATAAGGAGCACATCCAATAACCATGTGCTCCTGGTTCCCTGCTTTGTCCTGTTTTTGGAAGAGCTTTAAGATCTTGTATATGATTTCTCTCAGTGGAGAGGAAATGGAATTGTAAATGAAGTCTGAGGTATCCAGGTCATTTTTCTTCACCCTTACCTTTTTTTTTGTTAATTCCTTTCAGGAAATAGTGATAAAAGAAAATATAGACATTGTAGGCCTCTCACAATTCAGGGACACAACAGGAGAGGTATCTGCTTATAGCTGTGATGATGAGCTATGTAATCTAACAGTGTGAGAAGCAACCCCATTTTGGGTAAAATACATAAAATCAAGAAAGGGGGAGCTAAAATATCAATTATGTGTGTGTATGTATCAAGTATGATGTGCTTTGGATCATGAGCTGTTCCAAGCCCTCTCCATAGCTTCTTCTTCCATCATTCTATTACAGGTTGATCTTAATTTCATCTGTCCATCTAGTTTTGAGGCTGATTAATGGTTGCGGTAACCTTGTGGTGAACCCTCTGCATTTGCTCTCATGAAGTGTCCTCTATATGGTAGACTTAGATACTCATACATCTACTTCCTGGAGAGCAATGTTCCCTTGGGTAGATGTTGTGTAGGGTTCTTTTCCACCATGGAAAGGATTACACAATCATCCACCACTGCTGTTTTTCTTGGATGTCCAGAAAAACAGCAGTGTCACCAGTGTACTCTTTTTCCTCTGGAACTGTTGATTTGGCCACTCCTGGCCCACTTCTTTTGTTTTCAGCCTAATCAAGGTCTGTTTCACTTCCATTTAGAGCTCATTTGATCATATTGTGGGTTCACAACAATAGTTTCCAAATGTCACACCTGGAATCATCTCCAGGACCTTTTACCAGCTGATGATGGATTAACAAGGGAGTGCCCCATGCAGCCCATAAAATGAGATATTTATGATGAACCATTGGGCAGGGGAATACACACACACACACACACACACACAACAAGGTGTTTCAACAACTTTGAAAACAGTGTTTATAAATGATTTATACAAAACCTTGATGAATAACATTCTTTCTGCTCTCTCAGTGTTGTTGTTGAGTGTATGATAAACATAAGCATGTGTAGCACTGTGGAAAGGTGAGAGGTGAAACTGTGGTAAAAATGTCCAAGCATTTCAGACTACCTCAGAGGTGCCAGTAAGGTCTCAGATTTCAGATGGTTAAAAATAGCCTTTTTCTGCATGGCTTCCTGTATCATCTGTTTTGGTGTTGTTATTGCTCTGTATGTAAAATATGGCCCCGAAAGAGAACACTACATTACATTGCACTGTCTGCAATTAAGAACAGAGCTTCAAAGTAACTATACATTGCAAGTGCAGTAAAAAATCAGTGTGACAGGTTAAATTAGGAAGATAAACAGAGCAATAAAGTATCTAAGCCCACTGCTCAGTAGTATTGCTGGTCCCGCTTTGTAAAGATATGACTTATTTCTGATAAATCTTAGTTCATAGTCAGCATTTGTCTTATATTCTGTTTTATCCCTTTAAGTCTGTTTTCTATTCTTGTGTGGATTAATAATATAAACCAATCCAGTCATAAATCACGTTTGTAGGACCTCTTTCCTACTTCTCATTATTCAATGAATATAAACAGGATGCTTTTCTTACTGAACCTTTAGGAAGGAAATAAAATAAATTGTTATGATTGGTTTTCCTGTGGTGTGCCTCACAAAACAGCACTCAAAGCACTCAAACACTCCTGAGAACTACAAGTAAAATCACTTTTCTCTAATATGGGCCCTTCAACATAATCATATTTCCCATGTACTTACCCAAACATGCCTCCTTGATTTCAGTCTTGTCCGTTCGTCGTATAATCTTCACCACAAATATCACAGCCAGAGGAGTGAGGAAGGATATAGCCTGTATGCGAAAAAAGGAAAGCCCTTTAAAGCAACATTATGAAGGTTTTTACTAGAAAAGAGCTTTAAAATCATTTTTTTATTGATTGTAATGGCATGATTTTTGCCATGCCAGCTACTGCACTGTGTAACTTAGAGTTGAGTGTGCACAAAATTGCTCATGGGATTAGCATTTTTTTACAAATGGATAATAAATAAGAAAAATTCAAACAGACAAATGAACAGGCAACAGACTAGTTTTAAATAGAACTGTCACGAAGCAACATATGATGAAATATATAGGGTATTTACTGGTTAATACTAATTTATTTATAGGGCACACACTGTACACATTATTATTAACCCACAAGTGCAAGATTTACTTAAACAGGACCTAAACAGCCTTCAAGTCCTAAATCTGACAGAGCTTTGACTGCATCCCAAGAGAGGCTGGGGACATTGAGTCCAAATGGGCCATGTTCCAAACCTCTATTTTGAAGGCAGCAAATCAGAACTGTGTCCGCAAGGTTGCTAGTGACTGCCATGGCGGCAATCCCAGAACCTGGTTGTGGACACCCCTGGTAAGAAAGGCTGTCAAGCTGAAGAAAAAGTCCCATCAAACCTTCTTGGTTTGTGGGACTCTGGAGGCAGCTGATAGGTAATTCCAAGTGTGATGTGGCTTCAGCTGTTGTCGTGGCAAAAACTCAGTGTAGTGGAGTTTGTTGAGGCCATGGAAAATGACTTTTGGTTGACTCTGGCAAACTGTCAGGCTGTTCAGGCAGTTCAGAATATCTTCCATCTTCCAGAGAGTATGGGGTACTGGGCTCACTGCTACAACTCATCCAGTCCCTGTACAAACAGAGCAGGGGCGTGCTTTGCATGGCAGCAGTACGTCAGACTGATTTTCAGTTTGTGTTGGACTCAATCATGGCTGCCCTTTGTCACAGATTCTGTACATAATTTTTATGTCAGCGTAGCCAAATGGTGTAAGGAGTCCATTTTGGTGACTTCAGGATTATGCGTCTGCTTTTTGCAGATGATGTGATCTTGTCTGCTTCATCAAGCTGGAACTTTGCTGAAACAATCTGCAGCCAAGTGTGAAGCAGCTAGGATGAGAATCAGCATCTCTAAATCTGAGACGAGGGCACTCAGTCAGAAAAGGGTGAAATACCCTTTTCGTCAACTATTTAACACCACATCAGTACACATCACCAACAAAAATTATTTTCATTTCCCAGTTTGGCAGGAAACTGTGAACATGGCAACCCTGCTGGAAAGATTTCCTTCCAGTTATGGTGCTGCTAACAACGCTACTGTACTAAAGAGTCTCATTGAAAGCATGGAAAGGAACAGACAATCACACTGTCTATGTGTAACAGGGAGGCAGGCCTTGAGTACAGAATGTGATTTAACCCTTTCTGCACTTCTAATTTAATGAGATGTTGACAGATTTTTTTGTTTGCTTTTTGTTGCTGTTTTTTTTTTTAAATGGATCAAATTATTGGTGGCAGCGATAATTGTTGGAAACTACATGAAAATGTCACTTCCATCCATGCTAATTCTAAATCCTTGGTTCCTGCATCAAATGGAGGAGTTCAAGTAACTCTAGATGATCATGAGGGAAAGATGGAGCAAGAGTCTGACAGGCAGACCTGTGCAGCATCTGCAATATTATGGGGTCTGAGCCAGTCTTTTGTGGTAAAGAGAGCTGAGCCCAAAGGCAAGGCTCTCAATTTATCTCTCATGGAATCCTACCAGAAAAGTTGGAAGAGGTGGCTGTGGAGAAGCAGGTCTGGACCTCTTTGCTTAGGCTGCTGCTCCGTGACCCAGACCCCAGATAAGTGGCAGTGTGGAAATTTCTGTAAACCATTACAGAATATACATTGGTTTTTGTGGGGAGCATGCTTTTCTGCCACAGAAAGATATGATTTGCGAAAATAATCAATTACTGCATCCACTTCTGAATTATGTAAAGTTAAATGAATTTTGCTCACTGCCAAGTCAGAAATAAAAGCTTGTTAATTAAAAAATTTCTTCTAACCATCATCTGAGAGCCTGTTTAATTCTTTCTAATCCATTCTATTGGGCAATGGTCACTGAAACCAAGATCAAAAACTCCTGAGGCAGTAATTTTCTCTGTTCTGTATGATAAAATTAGATCTATCAGGGAAGACTTTGTAGGGTCCTTTAAGTGTGAATGGGTTCATTCAGTGATCATCTGTGAAAGAAAAGGTTTCCACATATGTCTTTTAGGTGATTGGATGCACTAGAAAAGCAGTTGAGATTAAAATCAGCTAAGACCAGTGACACAGTGTAGTGGGATAGACGCTCTGCAAGTTCATGACAGAAGATCAAGCAGAAGGAGGCCTGTAGATCCCTGCTAGTGTAAAGGAGTAATTTGTCCCAAAAATTCAAAACACTTTTCTTTTTTACAGTCTTTCAAAAAGAAATTTCACTTTAGTCTTAGTTTTTATAAGAACAGCTTCTTCATCCCCTCTTTATTTTCTGTCTTGTAATGTAATATCTGTATCACTTCTGGACTGCCTAAGCCAGGTTTCTCTCACAATTAAAATATCATGATCAGACTAAACAATTAAAACTTTTAGTTGATCCAGTTTATTCTTCTGTAGTATGCTTATAATGTTTCATTCCCAGTCCTTTCTGTTGTTTAAAGGTATATGACATTATATGAGAGTTTACAGGAAGTACAGAGGGTTCTATGTAGATTAAATTGTATTTATGAAGAATGCTGGTCCTGTGTTTAGAAAACAGAGTAAAACAGATTAAAATAGTAAAAACAAAGTAAAACATAGTAAAAACAAAGTTAAACATGAATAATGTACCTCTAAAATTTCAATCATTCACCCCCGTTTATAATTAAGCACTATATATTTAAACCTGTTATGTCTGCTGCTTCTTTTCTAGCTACATTACTCTGTTTTGACCCATTTCTGTTTCTCTTGTTGCTGGCTCAGCATTACCCTTGTTTTTTGACCATTCCATTGGATTTCTTTAAACAACCTGTATTGTTTGTGTTCTGTGAGTATCTGTCTCATTTACTGACTGTAACAAGCTTACAGAGAGAAATGCCCAGGGGTGTGTTTTCTTGCACAACAATGGAAACCAGCATTGAACTAATGTGGTATGATGCATTGTTAAACTAACATCTGCTTTTAGTTTTTGTTTGTTAACTTATTTTATTTATCTTTTTTCATTTGTTTAGTTTTATTTTGCTTAGTTTTACTAGGATATTTTTATTTACTTATTACCGTATGACATTCATTTTTTAGCACATTTATTATTTTCCTTTAATATATTACTACATTCATTCCCGAAATGTATGTTACTAAAATACTGTGTTTGTTTCTTTCCTTTATCTTTGATCTTCTTAGCATCTTATGTATTGGCTCAGCTACATTATAAATGCCTCCCTCAGTGTACTCCGAGTTTAAATAAAGGGTGATTGACCGACCGACTGACTGACTAACTGACTGACTGACTGACTGACTGACTGACTGACTGACTGACTGATTGATTGATTGATTGATTGATTGATTGATTGATTGATTGATTGATTGATTGATTGATTGATTGATTGATCTAATGTATGATCCTTTCCCAAAACTGTCAGACCTTTGTTGGAACCACCTTAGTTTAAATCACTTTGATTCTAACCAGAACATTTTGAACTACAATGGTTGCACAATGGTTGTCTGATTTTCACAGAACACATTTTTCAAAAACTCAAACTTTGTAATATAATGCCAAAAATAAGGTAGATGTAACTGAAGTTTTTTGTGCTCACATTCACATTACTGAAGGAATTGACATTATTAATTAAGCAGTGCTGTTCTGTGGAGTGATACAGTGTTAGTGAGAAAATTGTGTTGTTGTGGCAAAATAACAGCATAGTTAGAAGCAATCAGCTTGCATGGCCAGAACTACAGGTTGTATATTTAATGCTAAAAGCAATAAAACAATTAATAATGTAAATAATAATAAATTATAAAAAGACTGGTATTATTAATACCAGGCCAGACACATATGTTGTAGTAGCTGAGTAGACAATATATCTGAGCATGATGTGGAACTGTAGAACAAGACACAGATCACATCAAATCAAATCAAATCAAATCAACAATCAACAAGATGTCCACCCTCAGTAAGTAAAAACTGATTCATTAAAGAACTGTAGATAGACAGTCAGAAAGAGAAACATATACTGTATACTATTTATCCCCTAGGGGAAAGCCACGTTTTGCAGTAGCACAATGAGCAGCAATGGAGGAAAATAGCACAATAGACAAGCAATATTACAGTATTATTACAAATAAATAAAAAGATGCATTTACTGATGTAAATGTTTACTTGATCTGGTAATTTTATGAATATTAGAAGTTGTTATTACATAAACATTATGCAGGTAGCAGTACAGTACATAATGAAGGATGAGGTGGTGCACAGTAAGCCTGCCCTATTATGTACATGTATTGATAAAGTGTCAGTGCATAGTGATATAAAGAACCAAATCAAAATTTATTTGCATAGCATGTTTGACAACTGATGTCACAGAGCAGCTTTACATAAATAAATAAATAAATACATACATAAATAACCATAAAGGTTATTAAAAGGTTATTAAAGACATAAACCAGCAATCAAGTCAAAGGGCAACAGTGGCAAGAAAATCTCCCTCAGAGCTGGAGGAAGAAACCATGGGAGGAACCAGACTCACAAGGGGGAACCCAACCTCCTCTGGTCAAACTACTTATACTTATAGATAGTTAGTTAGGGGACAATGGACCTCCACATATCTGTTCTAATACTAGGGCATACTGAAGTAATCTTGGTGGACATAATATTAACAGTAGCAACTAATCAGGGTCTGTGTAAATTTCTACATAGTTGGTAATGGCAGGTGGGCAACTAGTCCAGGACAGGGTGGGAAACTTGTCCAGGTCCAGTTGCCGGAAGTTGGGAAGCCAATGTAAAGTGGTGGCAGGGGAGCCTTTCATCAGCCCAGGCCAAAGTCTCAGTCACAAACCTGAACACCAACATCCATAAATCTCTATGTCCATGAACCCCTGGATCTGCAGCCTGTAACTAAGCTAATTACCACAATTACATTAACTAGAAAATGTGAACATATTAGTCCAGACTTATCAGTACTGCACTGGCTTCCAGTCAAATTCCATATTGTTTATAGAATTCTTGTGCATATAAATCCCTACATGGGCTTGCTCCTGAGTACATGCAAGATCTAATTTCTAATTTTGAGCCATTACAATCACTCAAGTCACAGGGTGTTAGCTTCCTACTAGTTGCCAGAATTCAGCAGGGGGAAGAGCCTTTTCTCACAAATCCCCCAGGTCTGAAATAACCTTAGATAATATTTGGGACTCAGACAGAGTCTAAATCTTCAAGTCTAGGCTGAAAACTCACTTGTTCAGTGCAGCATTTGGTAATTAATGGTAGGACCCTGGCTGCAGCCTTTTGAACTAACTGAAGTGTATTGAGGTTCCTGCTTGAACAACATGACAACCATGCATTGCAACAATCTGACCCTGAGGTGATAAAAGCATGAAGTAGTTTTTCAGCATAATGCAAGGATAGGGAATTTCTTAACTTGAAAATATTACAAAGTAGGAAAAAAGCTATCCTAGTAATATTGCCAATGTGTTGGTCAAAAAATAAATCTGAATCAGTACAAGTTTTTGTTTTTTTGTTTTTTGATACTAAGCCAGACACAACAGAGAAATCAGCCAGATTTAGCATTAAGTCTGATCATTTATTTCTTGCAATTTTAGGACCCAAAAGGAGAACCTGTTTTGTCACTATTTAGAAGGAAGAAGTTACGCAACATCCAGGATTTTATAACTTTCATACTGTCCTCTGTTTTCTTTAATCTAGGTTCATCATCAGGTTTGTCTGATATATAAATCATCTATATGGATGATGGAAGTTAATGCCGTGTCTGTTTATTACTGTGCCAAGGGGTAAGATGTAAAGTGTGAACAGTAGTGGTCCTAAAATAGAGCATTCCATGTTTCATTTCAGTGAGACTGGAAGATACACCATTTACCTTTCCAATCTGAAACCAATTGGTTAAGATATGAACCACAAAAGGGCTTTCTGTGTGATTCCGACCACGCTTTCTAATCTTTCTTGGAGAACAGTGTGATCTATTGTATCTAGCAGCACAAGCAAGGGGACACAGCCTTGATCAGAAGTAAGAAGAAGATCATTTGTAAACCTAACTAGGGCTGTCTCAGTGTTATGATGAGGCCTGAATGCAGCTTGGAATTTTTTCATATATGTGATCCTTGTGCGGGTTTTGCACAGTTGTTGGGCCACTGCTTTTTCTAAGATTTTAGATATGAAAGGTAAATTAGAAGAGGGTCTGTAATTAGACAGTACACTTCAAATTGCTTTCTTGATCAGTAGTTTAATAACTGCTACTTTAAAATCTTTAGGTATGTTACTAAGAGATGAGTTTACTATTGTTAAGAGAGGTTTGATTATAGCTGGCAGCACTTCTTTAAGTAGGTTTGATGGGATTGTATCTAAAGAGCAGGTGGCAGAATTTGCGGTGTAAATAACTTTCTCTAATTCTGACTGGAAGTGGGTGAAACTTTTCTTCTATATTTATATTTTGTTCTGTATCAGCCACACCACAAGACAAACTGTTTGGGCATATATTATGTTTTTTTTCTGTCTATTATTTTCTATTTTATGACTGAAAAAGTCCAGACGATATTACTAGTGAAATTTGATGGAATCTGACCAGTAAGTCAGTGTGTTGTCCAGGATAGTGTTTAGTTAAGACATTTGTGCCAACCAGCTCAACATTCTGATCCATGATGGTAACCAGACTGTTTGTGGCCTTGTTAGAAGTCCACCATCATCTGACTAATTGACTTAATTAAAGGAGCAGATGGTTCTTTGCATACCTCTCCTCCACAGAGCTGCTCACTAGGCCTCTGTATTCATCTGTGTACCTTCCTGTCCATCCCTGATGTACCCAACCACTGCAGAGTAATGAGAAAATTTCTGAGGGTGGCAGAGGCCTGACGTACTGGAAGTCAGTGGTGTACATGGTGAAGAGGAAGGGGGAGAGTACAGTTCCAGTTAGGTGCTATAGACCAGGAGATCTGACTGACTGGTCCCATCTGCACATACTGGGGTCTTCGAAAGTTGTCCTTTTTGGTTGTCCTTTGAAATAAAGTCTAATTGGATAGCATATCTTTTTAATGAGCCTAGATATTCATACAAAATATATGTACAAGTATTTACAAGTGAAAAAATGAAATACATTTTAGAAACATTTCAAATGGTAAAATGTATTTGAGAATATAATGACTGTACAGAAAATATATTTTAAAATACATTATGTAAAAAAATATAAGAGCAAATATACATTTAACATGGCAGAAACAAGTTTCATAGCAGTACTGTTCCTGTACCAGATGGTGATGCATCCCATCAGGATGCTCTCCACTGAGCAAGTGTAGAACATCCTGAGGATGCAGACATTCAGACCAAACCTCTTCAGCCTCCTGAGATAGAAGAAGTGTTGTGCCTTCACCACCCATGTAGTGGGTTCTGACCATGTAAACACCAAGGAACCCGATGCTGCTGACCCTCTCCACAGTGGTCTCATTGATTGAGACACTGTGGAGGACTCTCTCTCCTGCTTCTTGAAGTCCACTATCAGCTCCTTTGTTTTGTTCATGTTTAGAGAGAGGTTGTTGTGTCGTTAGCACAGTCACTGGTGTACAGGGAGTACTGAAGTGGGCCAAGCACACAGCTCAGAGGGGCTCCAGTGCTGAAGGTCAGAGGGTATGTTTCTGCCCATTCTCATGCCTGCTGATGGCCAATTAGGAGGTTTAGGATCCAACTGTACAAAAGAGCTGTTCAGACTGAGATCCAAGAGCTTCAAGTTGAGCCTCAGTCGGAGGATGGTTTTGCATGCTGAACTGTAGTCCATGAGCAGCATTCTCACATATGTTCTTTTAATCCAGGTGGCACAGGGCAGGGGGCAGAGTGAGAGCAATTGCCTCGTCAGTGGATATCTTCTGCCTGTATGCAAATTGCAGTGGGTGTAGGGTAACAGGCACTGAGGAGCAGATGAAGTCTTTGACCAGCCTCTCAAAGCACTTAATCTGGGTAAATATGACATGGAAAATGAAAAAAAAAAACCAAAAAAAAACACTGGGAATTTTCTTTTTGTATCAAACTGCAAAAAACCATCATGTGTTTAATATTATGTGTAGTGTGTTATGTAGTGTACATATATAAAACCACCAAAGTGGCATTTGTATAACTAGAAACTATGAAAATTTAAAAGGGCAGTTAATCCACTGTGTTGTGCACACACAGGAATTATTCCTCCTCATTTAACTCATCCTCACACAGTGAAACACATACACACTAGTGACTTCACACACACCAGGGGGCAGTAAGCACACATGCCCAGAGCAGTGGGCAGACCTATCCACAGCACCCAGGTGGCTGTGGAGTTCAGTAGCTTGCTCAAAGGCACTTCAGTCATGTCCCACCTGTTCAGGGATTTAAACCAGCAACCTTCCATTCTCTCTTGGCTCTCTGTGAAGGTGGTCACACTTTCCTCCCTCTCCTCCCTTATCTCTCCTGCTTAGCTCTTCAGTCTTGTCTGCTACTATCTCACTGGGAGACTTGCTCAACGCTGTTCTTCTAAAGAAGAATTAGACATTGTTTACATTATAATCTGGCAAAAAATACTGTATAAGTCATTAAAGATAATGTCCTACATGGAAGTTTCAGAGCTCTGCACGTGACTGTGCATTCCAATGCAGAGAAAACGCATTTCAGCCATTTTGCCATTTGTTGAGCTGTTAATCAAGATGTGATACTCAATGACAGTTACAATGTTTGACAGGATACATTAGACACTGTTTACATTAAAATCTGGCAATAAGCAGTCTATTTGTACTATTCTTTGTTGTTAAAGTCTTATATGAAAGATTCCAAGATCTTCACATGACAGTTCATTCCAGTCCATTCCAATGCATAGCCACCTCGCCATTTGCTGAGTTGTTGTTCAACTTGTGAAACTCAACAAGAGGTACAATGTTTCACAGGATAAATTTAACATTGTTTACATTAATTTCTGGCAAACAATACTGTATCTTGATTAATCCTTTAATGGAAAAGTCTAAAATTTACTTTTCAGAGCTCTGCACGTGACTCTTCAAATGCATAGAAAACAAATTTCAGCCACTTTGGCTTGTGTTGATCTGTTGTTCAAAAAGTGAAATTCAAAGAAAGCTGCAATGCTTAATAGGAGAATATCAACAGTTTTTACATTAAAACGTGACAAGAAGTAGTGTTTTTGTACAAATTTGTTTTTGTTAAAGACTTAAACGTTTCAGATGACTGCACATGACATTCCATTCCATTGCTGAGAAAAAGCTTTTTAGCCACTTTACCATTTGTTGACATGTTGTTTAAGAAGTGAAATTCAAAGGATGCTGCAATGCTTCACAGGATAAATAGGGCAGTGATTTCATTCAAATCTGACAAATACTTATGTATTTTCCCTAATTGTTTGTTGTTTCAAGTGCTTGATGTATGTTACACAGCTGTAGTATGGATTTGATCAACTGGTCTCTCAATGCAATTGACATCATCTTCTCAACGAGAAGCCGGGGTTCGGGGGAACCTGCGTGTCCTGATGGGACATTTGCGGCTGGATACATGATGGACTCCTGGGAGAGGTGGAGGGTTGTGTGCCTGGCGGCGCTGTCAGTCGAGGATGTTGAGGATATTTTCACAGTTGGATTCATGATTGCAAGTACTTTGCTGATTGGAGTAAGCACTGCGCTGACATATCAGAAAATTAGAGAAGTGTGGGTAGCTGTCAAAGGCCCCTTTAAACTGCCTGAGATGTTTGACACTTTGGGCAGGGCTGTCGGGACTCAGACTATGACTTTACATCGCATGGACACTACTCTCTCCCAGCCAAAATATTCTTGTTATCAGCTATTTGGCTCCCCCCTATCAGCTCTGGCCTTGGCAGATGCTGGAAATCTCCCCCAGAAGAGACGACATTCTAGGACGCTCCCTCCCTTCCCCTACCTACTGTTGATTGCAGACTCTGGCTGGCTGCTCAAGGCTGTTTTCGGGAGTTTGCTGAGCTTTGCTATTCGAGAACTCAGACATTGTCTCCATGGTGACTGCTGGACTTCAGCTTTGGCTACTGGGCAGGGCGCTCTCTGCAGGAGGCCCCATACCTTTGCATCTATCTATCTATCTATCTATCTATCTATCTATCTATCTATCTATCTATCTATCTATCTATCTATCTATCTATCTATCGTCCAGTCACAAGGAAGGTTCCCTAACCACCAGACCCACCAGACCCACCAGACTTCTCCAAGTATTGACTGTGGTTGAAGCTGCAGTGAATTCAGAAGTGCGAACGAAGTGAAGATGGCTTGGAGGAACATGGCTTAAGAGATATGAAAAGCCCCAAAAGCAACAGGAGCTCTCACAATGCACATCTAGGTAAGCCATAAAAAACTTGTGACATGACATTCAATTTACAAGACAAGGAAAACAACCACCCAAGGCTGAAAGAAATAGCTGGTGGAGAGGTGGGAGAAAGAGTGGGCAAGGGTGCCACAAGCGAGCAGGCAGAGACAGGGTGGGTGGGCTTGCCACAGAGACTGCAGGAGAAAGACCCTGCATTAAAGCTTGAGATCCAGGGCCCCCCAGTTGTTCCACTGTTGCAGGCAGGATGCAGAACATGTGGACAACAGCCAGTGATAACTGAAGAATCCCCAGTCACAAAAGTGTCTGGGGACAATATAAAGATTACCATCCAGTGCCTGCTGGTGGGCAGGGAAGACAGAACATAGGACATTATAGTACTGGAAGAAAGCAAGGGGAAATTCTGAGACCATAAGGATCCCAGAGAAGCAAGGCTCAGGGGCCCATAGAGTATAAGACATGTCCCCAACATTGATGGTGTATGAAGCTGTAGGGAAGGTAGATCAGTTGTGGGAGGGTGAAGGACCATGTCTGGTGCCAAAACAGCTGGAATAGCAGGTTGGTCCATACTGGTACCTGCAGAGAAAGCAGAAGGCAGATCATGGCAGAACCATAACATGGAGCACCTTATGCAGTCCAGGCCGGAGACATGCAGGACCATAAGTGAGCGACTTGAACAGCGGGCTGGAAAACTGGGGGCACAGGGGCACAAGCAACCCAAATGCACTGTCCACGACTGACCAGACCTGGTAGAAAGAAGGAAGCTGAGCTGTCGACAGACCACAAATCACAGCCTCAAGGTGTGACTAGAAGGGCTGAAGATGCAAGGGCCCGAGGCAAGCAGGTGGACATCCAGTTGTATGACATAATGATGCAACAGGACTTAATATAGGATTAAGACTTCTCTAAAAGTCCACAGGCCCATCCTCAGGAGAAAGCAGCAAGGTAAATTCCCATGGTAAATTTCATCCTTTCATTATATATCTGTTAAATTCCACATTGATTATAAAATACTTCTGACTTCTGACATACAAGTCATTCAATGGTTTAGCCCACACATCACAGCTGCTGGCACCTGATGCAGACAATTGTCTTACCAGAAACATAGAAGTTTCTTAAACAAAAACAAAAAAACTGGTGACAATGCTCTTCAGAAAAAAAAATAAAAAAAATAAAACATCGACCAGTACAACCCAGACTACATCAGATATGATGTGACAGCATAAGTAGGTGGATTGTTGACATGTGGAGTGACATTTAGAGATAGCTTTTAGACAGAAATAAAGAAGAAGATACATGTCATCTATTGTTGCAATGCATCATTACTGCTTGCGATGTTTTAATGAAGATATGCTGTTCACTGTTCTGTTTTCAGTGTCGGCATTCAAGAAGCAAAAGGCAAAAACTAAGTTGAGTTTTGTTTTCTTGAGGGCTGTTATGCTTTCTGGTTATAAAAAGTTATTGGCAGTGAGTTGGATTCCGAGCAATCCTGGTTTCCTTTGGCCTGCCAGCTCTCTTCAGAATGAGAATCAGAATCTCTTTATTTTGCCAAGGATGTTACACATACAAGGAATTTTTCTTGGTGAGAGCAACACATGTATGGCATGTAACCAGTACACAGACTATTTACAAACATTACACTAGGGGGAGGCACAATAAACAGTAAATAGAATAAAGAGTATAAGTTAAAAGTAAAAAGTACTGAAGGTCAGAAGAGCTAAGAGATGAATTAAAAAACTGTACTGTACACTTATGAATATAATGAGTCCAATGTTTCTGAGTTTCTGAGGTTTATATTAAATATAGTTTGTAGAGTTGCAGATGTTAACATTTACAGAAAGAGAACTGTACAACAGATCTGTACAATTGTGCAAAGAGCATAGTGCAAATGAGCACAGCATGTACTGTGCAGTACTATTTAAACCAGTCAGATAACTTTGGTGAGTCACTCTGAGTTTGGAGACTTAGAGGTGTCCACTGCTGTTGTGGAGTGCTACAGCTCTGGGAAAGAAGCTGTTAGCATGTCGTGTTGTGCTGGTTTTAATGGTCCGAAGCCTTCTACCAGAGGGGAGAGTCTGGAAGAAGTGTTGTCCAGGATGTGAGGGGTCAGTTGTAATTTTGCCAGCGTACTTCCTCACCCTGCTGGTGTAGATCTCCTGAAGCATTGGCAGGTTACACCCAATAATCCTCTTGGCTGTCCTGATGACGCACTGGAGTTTGGCTCGCTCTTGTGAGGAACCAAACCAGATTGTTATGGATGAGGTGAGGATGGACTCGATGATCGCTGTGTAGAACTGGATCATCAGGGTCTGCGGCAGGTTGAATTTCTTGAGCTGTCTCAAGAAGAACATTCTTGAACATTTTAGGTGATGGAGATGGTGTTCATCTCCCACTTCAGGTTCCTGGATATGGTGGTGCCCAGGAACTTTTCTGTTTTAAGCAGCAGATGGTTGTAGCAGCACCAGGACACCAGCTGCTGGATCTCATTTCTGTAAGCAGACTCATCACCTTTGGCTATGAGGCCCACCAGAGAGGAATCATCTGCAAATTTCAGGAGCTTTACTGAAGCCTGCTGTTTTTGTGAGTTCAAATCTGCAGTAGAACTCATTCAGGTCGTTGGTAAGCTGTCAGTCATTCAGGAGGAGGGGGGTCTTTCTCACCTGGTACCTGGTGAGAAGCTGAAGGCTGTTCCAGGCTGAAGATGGGTCGTTAGCAGTGATGTGGCTATTCAGCTGCTATGAGTCCCTCTGAAGTTGTTTGAGTTCAGTAGTAAACCAGGGTTTGCTGTTGCTGTATTTAACCCGTGATTTGGTTGAAATACAGCTGTCTTGACAGAAACTTATGTATGACCTCACAGTGTCTGTGTATTCGTCCAATCCGTCTGTTGCCTCCTCAAATACAGCCCAGTCTGTGGATTTGAAGCAGCCCTGCAGCTTCTCAATGTCTCCACTGGTCCACCTCTTCACTGTTGTAACGGCCAGCTTGTTGGTTTTGAGTTTCTGCTGGCTGTGATTGGAGACCCCGAGAGCTGCGCACGCAACAGCATTGAAAACCTCTCTTGAAAACCTACCAAATATATGGATCAGGTGAACTGGATACTCTTGTGTACTGGTGTGTGTACTGGTGTGTTTGTGTGTGTACTGTGTGTGTGTGTGTGTGTGTGTGTGTGTGTGTGTGTGTGTGTGAGTGAATGTATGTCTGTATGCCACTCTGTCCTGGGTGAATCCCTCTAGTGCTTGATGCAGTCCTGAAGATAGATGGTCATTTCCTGTGGAGAGTACTGCTGCTGCTTCTCACCGGTGTGTGTTGGCTGAGCGTGATTGTGTAGAGTGCTGACTGTGAACCATCTTGAAAGGCGCTAAACTAACTAAATAACTTGACCAGACCAGGGTGCTTTTAGAATGAGTATATTAGGTGTTTCAGGGACAGAACGTATTCTATTATTTTGTTTCCTCCCCCTTTAGGAATACTACAGCTTTCAGCTTTACTGCCAGTTTAAACATTGAATCTTCAAATGTCCTCCAATCTGTATTAAGCCCAGTATGCTTGGATGACTCATGGAATTAAAACCTAAATATAATAATACTTATAGAAAAAAAATATAATAATACTAATAGAATTATTTCATTGGCTGTCTAAATCTTTGAGTAGCTATATGAGGTGTAACTTATTATTTATCAACCTATCAAGTCTGACAGAACCAATGCACTGGACTTACAAACATTACTCTCTTGGGAATGCGATCGGATTCCACCAGGGGATTTTTGTAGAGCCACAACTCCTCAGGCTGGATGACTCTTTCAAAGGGCTCCAGAAACTCTGTGAACCTGAAAGAGTCACAGATAAATACATTTTAGCATAAATTCATAACCAATCACTGTTTATAACCAATAATCTTAACATTCCTCACACATTGCTTATGACACAGATCTACAACATGGTCACCCCAATGCTGCATGATGCAAAACTAAGCACCTGTTTTACTAGATCCATCGATCTTGAAGTGTAGAGGTTCTGGGACGCTAGACTTCACTGTTGAGCCTTCTGGAGGTGTTGTGGGCTTAATTCAATGAAACACTGTCTAAACCTCCAGTAAAGTGATTGTGAGGTAGTTATTGGAGTATAGGAAAAGTGAAAATGTTACATGTAACATCTTGTCAACCTCCTGGGTCATTTCACAAACAGTGAACAGTGAAACATTTAAACAAATGTTTAAGGAAAGGTTGCTGATTGGATAAAGCAACCTTTGTTGTTAGATTCTTATCATCCTGTAGCATTGGTTAATTGAATTGTTGCAGATCAGATCATAAAAGGCCACATCAACATTAGTGGATTTTCCTGTATTATTTGAGTCTTAATGATTCACATTTGTGTTAAGATGTTTGCAGGAAACACAACCATTTTCCTTGACACAATAGCTTACATAAAATCAAGACATGGAATTGTTACACACAAGCTGCTTACCATTTCAGAACAGGTCTGTTGCCAGAGAAAAGTGAGGAGGGATTAACAGTGCAATTTATAGTAACACTAAAATCCACAGTGATAAGAAAATTCTACTTCATACACAGTACACGAGCCTGTAGATAAGTAACAAACTCATACACAATTACATACATTTTTTTTTGTTGTTGTTATTTTATGCTCATAGCACTCCACAACTGATGTCGTCACAGATTTGACACTGCAGGGTTTGTCCTCCCTCTTCCTGACTACTCTGCTGCTGGCCCTCAGCAGTCCACTCCACTCCACTTGCCCTCCCTCCTCCTAATAACATGCCCTTTGCTGCAACAGCCAGCCACACACCTCCACCTCCTCCCAACCTGTCACCTTCCACAGTCTCTCTGCTGACCAGGTGAAAAGACAACACCCAAACAAGGCTATAGGCCCTGGTGGGTTCTTAAAGCTGGTGTAACCCAGCTTTGAGGAGTACTGCATCATGTCTTCAATGTGAGCCTCCAGGGGGTACCTGTAATCTGGAAGACATCCTGCATTTTTTCTTTTCCAAAGTTGCCGAAATGCAGTGACGTCAAGAAATACAAACCAGTAGCACTGATGTCCCAGATAAAGAAGACCATGGAGAGGCTCATCCTGGATGAGCTCTGACCCATAGTCCAGCCATTTCTGGCCCAGCCTGGGAGTTGAGGATGCCAATATCTACCTGCTCAACCTAGTCTACACTCACCTGGAGAAGTCAGCCAGCACTATGAGGGTCACATTTTTGTTTACTTCTCCAGTGCATTAAATACCATTCAGTCTGTTCTCCTGAATGACAAGCTGAAGGAGATGCAAGTAGACACTGTCATTGTGTCCTGAAGGACTCACATGTCATATGGTGCAAGCTGAACCATCTTCAGCTCAATGTAAAGAGAAAAGGAACTAGTAGTGGGCCTCTGGAGAGACAAGGCACTACTAACCCCTGTGTTCATCAGGGTCAGTGTGGACACTGTGGAGCACTACAAATATCTGGGACTACATATTGACAATAAACTGGACTGGGCTAAGAACACTGATGCCCTTTACAGGAGGGCATTTTTATTTTTTATTGTCTTCAATCTTTCTGGGGTTTTTTTTTTTATAAAAAAATAGGTGCAGCTGTAATTGCAATTTCTGAGATTTCTAAGATTCTGATTTTAAACTGTTTAAACATAACTTTTTGTAAACTCAGAACTATCAGTGCAGCAAATTAGATATTGTTCTCTTGCATGCATTCTCTTTTCTATTTAAATACAGCCAATATTTCATATTTACAGTGCATCCAGAAAGTATTCACAGTGCTTCACTTCGTGTTATGTCACAGCCTTATTCCAAAATGTATTCAATTCTCTTTTTTCCTCAAAATTCTACACACAATACCCAATAATGACAAAGTGTGGGGAAAAATAAATTTAGTAATTTATTAAAAATAAAAACATAAATATAACATGTACATAAGTATTCACACCCTTTGCCATGACACTAAAAATTGAGCACAAGTGCATCTTTTCAGATCAGATGTTTCTACATCAAATCAAAATCAAAATTTATTTTTATAGCGCTCTTCACAACTGAAGTCGTCACAGAGCAGCTTCACAGAAATTAAATAAATAAATAAATAAATAAATAAATAAATAATCTTCATTGGAGTACACCTGTGGTAAATGCAGCTGATTTGACATGATTTGGAAAAGCACACACCTGTTTATATAAGGTCCCATAGTAGACAGTGTATGTCAGAGAACAAACCAAGCCATGAAGTCTAAGGAATTGTCTGTAGACCTCAGAGACAGGACTGTATTGAAATACAGATGCATGGTATATGGCCAGATGGAAGCCACTCCTCAGTAAAAGGCACAGGACAGCCCATCTGGAATTTGCAGAAAGGCACCTAAAGGACTCTCAAACCATGGGAAACATTCTGTCTGGAGGAATCTAGGCATTGCTCGTCACCTAGCCAATACTATTCCAACAGTGACAGATGGTCATGGCACCCCACATACTGTGGAGAACTTTTTCTACAGCAGGAACTAGGAGACTAGTCAGAGTCAAGGGAAAGATGATATCCTTGATGATAACCTGCTCCAGAGCACTCAATGACCCCAAGCACACAACCAAGATAACAAATGAGTGGCAGCCCTGTCTTCCCTGTCAAATTCCCCCATGTGCTCCTTAGCACATGGTTTGTGTTTGTTTTGGTTCTGTCCCCTCCCTTTCTCCGCCCATTCCCACCAGTGTCTCTTTGTAACTCTGCCCCTTTGTAATCAGTAGTTTCAGGTGTGTCCAGTGTTTTGTATTTAAGACCCTTTGTTTCAGTCTGTCCTGGTCAGTCCACTGTTCCCATGTATGTAGTCAGTGTTTCTTTGTTTCTGTTTGTTAGTTTATGTTCTGTTTTAGTCAGGGCTGTTGTTTGTACTTAATTAGTGTATTTAGTTCATCTTTTTCTTTATTTTCTTATTAAATTCTTCAACCCCTGCATTTGCTTCCGAACCCTTCGTCCTCCCTTCTGCCTGTCCAATCCTGACAGTGGCTTTGGGATAACTCTGTGAATGTCCTTAAGTGGCAAAGCCAGAGCCCAGACTTGAACCCGATTGAACAGTAATTACTGCCAAAGGTGCTATTTTCTTTTTTTTTTTATACATTTGCAAAGATTTCAAACAAACATTTCTCACTTTGCCATTATGGGGTATAGTGTATAGAATTTTGAGGGACACAAATGAATTGAATCCATTTTGGAATAATGCTATAACATAAAATGTGCAAAAGTGCTGTGAATACTGTCTGTATGCACTGTATAAAGCTAAAACACAACAATGGTTTTCATGGTTAATGGTTAATGGTTAATCAGGTATGGCACCTTGATTCTATGTTTTAGCTGAAACAAGAACAAACCTGAGCCAAATGAACCCAATTAACATGCAGTTCTAAAAATCTACATTATTTTTGTATCTCTATCTTCTCTGCAGAGCACAAACAACAAAACACATCTTCCTGCATCTTTGCATGCACCCTGGTAACAAACATACCCCTATCGCATGCACGTACAACTATATCTGCCTTAAAGTGCAATCTCACTCTCCTCTCTCTCTCTGCCTTATTAATTGCATGCAAGCTCAAACTCTCTTTCACTCCCTCCATGTCTCTGTGTCTCATTCTCTCTGTGTGTGTGTGTGTGTGTGTGTATATATATATATATATATATATATATATATATATATATATATATATATATATATATATATATACAGTTTATATGTATGTAAAACATACACACACACACAGCTACATAATTTCCTGTTAGACACTAAATAAACTCGCTGTTAATGGAGTATATTATGTTTAGAGTAGTTTATGTAAACAGTAATTGTTTCATGTAATTTCTTTCTTCATATTATTTAATACTTGTTACTGCCAATATCTTTATACTATAATTTACATTTATTTGTGTTAATTTACAGATGTTATGAATTCAAATCTTCAGTATAGCGTTCTCAAGTTAGAAAGTAAAGATTGTGATATTAATGGCTGGCCCTCATAAATATGCCCCATTTCCCTAATACACATGATGGCAAATGTCTGGAAGAAATCTTGGGAAATCCTGAAATTAACTGAATGCAGAACACATTCAAAGAAATGATTAAAAGCTACATGACGAGCCAACTGATTGATTGTAGTACAACTGCATACTAACATCTTTGCATTTGCATGTTCTCAAATATCTAGCAAATTTCACTGACATCACTGTAACTTTATTTACTGCTCTATCAAAGACATTTCCAAACTTGGCAAACTCTCACTGAAAGCAAGCATCAGCCATTGCACATATTACCATACATACACTGTTGAGTGTATATTTGAGTTACAGAAAACATAGCAATCGTATTAGTCCATTCTTTAGACTTATTGGCAAGTAGCATTTATGGCTTAGGTGGCTCTACACCTAGTCACTGAAAATAATTCACATCTCTACCCAAACTAATATATCAGGTCACAACAAAGCATGTTTCTGCTGAAAGCATGTGCTATGCTAAAATGTGTAAATGGATAGCAAGAGAGACTTATTTAAGAACACCAAATCTGACAAAAACCATGTATTTATAACTCTAACAATTATGCTGCACAAAAAGCTTATTTCAAAAGATGAAATATTGATGATTATTATATGATATGATTATTGGACATGAGACATACATACAAGTCATTCTGATCACTGACATTTCAACTTGCAGTATCTAGTTACCTGAAAGTTTTTGTTTTGTTTTGGGGTTTTTTTTGGCAAAAATGTGGGAAATCTCCCTGCATTTCAGATATTGACACACACCACATATTGCACACACACATGCAATGTAAAAACATCTTCAACTGTGCTTTCATCACAGCAGAGATAAAAGGACAGTCAAATTGAGAGCAAATTCTGCTTGTACGGTCGCAGTGAAGTATAACTAATTTGGCTCATCCACCATCATCTCTGGCTACTGTCTTCCATCAAGCCAGAGCAGGCCCTTGGTTTTTTGACACTAATTCCTCTTAGAATAGATGAGTGCCCCTCCAGCCCATATAAACAACAGCAAAACCTACAGAACACAATATGTAGGCTTCCTTAAGTGGTCTATATGTCTTCATTTTGTCTCTGAACCAACTCTTTCTAGCTTCAAGATTACAGGGACAATACTTTGAAAAGAAAATTGGCTCAATATTCAAGATCCACATTTAAAACTGCACAAAAATCAGAGCAAATTTCATTTACAGTCAGTGTGGTGAAGGAAAGAAAGAGTAAAAAAAAAGAACATGCTCCAAGGTCTAAGACTGAACATTGGAGGCATGAAAAATCTCCTGCAGATTTGGAAAATGTAATTAAGGTAAACCCAATATAAACTAATGCATGATAAATACAATTGAACTACACATAAAACAAGCATATACATATTACATAAAATATAAATACATCTTTCTAGTTTACACCTACAGAGTAGCTAACATTGGTGTAGGTACAATACATAATGTAGTGACATAAGTAACAAATTGTGTTTACTACATGATTTATGTAAAAAAAAATCACATTCTCCCATAATTACCAGTGCAACAAAATCTTATTCTGACATTCTTCATCATAGACATCAACCTGATTGCCCCCGACTCATCCACCCCAACCCCTCATCATCCAACAATCCACCCCATTCAGCCCAGCCCCTCCCAGTTAATCCCAGTTTTTCTTAACCTCTGCTTTGTCATTTCATTCTCTTTTCTTGCCCTCTGCTTTGTTATGCCCCAGATCCAGTAGCTGATGCCTCATGATGTCTCCCTACACACAGCAGTCCCAATTCCTCTCCTCCTGGTGCTCATCTTTTCAAACATCTTCTCATCCACTCTCTAGCAGATGATCCTGCAAGGTACAGATGTGGACCTTCCTTCCCTGATGCACCATTCCGCTGCTCTTGAGATTCTGCACACCATCGATGTTGGAGACGTGTCTTTGAGCCCCGTGCATCTGGGATCCTTACAGTCTCAAGAGTCTCCCTGTTCAGTTCCTACTGCTGTGCCCCATCTATCCTGCCCACCAGTAGGAACTGAGCTGTCCTGGGCCTTGTGGTGCGCTATTGTGGTTTGTGACTATTCTCCAGGCACGCTGTGGCCTGCCTGCAGCAGTGTAACACTTCCACTTACTGGGGAGCCCTAGATCACGATCACGTAATTGCAGGATTTTCACTGGTTGCACCATGCTGTCCTGCAAGCTCTGTTGCAATTCCTCCCACTCTACCTTGGCATGTTCTTGCTGGGTCTGATCACTTTACCCAACTCCTCCATCTCTTTTGGATGACCAATATCATTGCTTTTAAGATCTTGCCCCTACACCCTGACCTCTGGAGTTCTGTGGTGTGGGCATTATATTTCACTGTTTGCTTGATGTTTGGTTGCCATTGCCTTTCTGTAATGAAGTCCATCTTCTGTCACCTGGGTTTCCCCTTGTCTGGCATGATAAGCTGGATCACATCACATTTGCTCTTTCCAGCTCTCACACACAACCCTGCTTTACAAAACAGAAACTGCTGTCTCTTTTGGGGCTTTTAAATTATGCAAGTTCACAGATCTCTCTCTCTGCTCTGATGACTTGACTGCCCTGTGCAAGCTCTATCCTGTTTTCCTAGCTGCTGTACATCATTTCAATCAACTCCAACAACATGGCAATTGTTAACATCTTTAACAAGTCTGATGGTGAGGTTATCTAATAAAGGATTAGAATTGATGGTGAGGTTATCTTATAACCATCACATGTTTCCTTTGCCACTCACAAACCAATTCATTATCAAAGTCAAACGTGTTTCTGGTCTGACTAATCCAAGAGCTGATGCCCTTTATCATTTTCAATTTCATAAATTCATGACCTTGGCATCTCAGTCAGACCTGGAACCCACTCCTACACCACCATTTTCTGACACAATATTTCCCCTTCAACTTTCACTACCTTCCTAACCCTAACCCTAATTCTTTAGGACCTAATCCTTCAGGTGGCCCTCATACACCTTGCAACTATTCAATTTTTGGGCTTTGTTTCACATACTTGTGAAGGCAAGGCATGGCAAGTTAATTTGTATAGCACCTTTGCAAAGATAATATGTAGGAAAGAAAGAATATTAAATAAGATTAAACATTAGAAAAAGGTTAAAATTAGCATGTTAATACTAACATACAAAAAAATTATGTGCAAAATCCAGAACTCAATCATAGGCAAAAGGAAAAGTCTTTAACCCAGATTTAAACATTTCTACATTTAAACAATCTGAAGCGTTTCAGGCAGTCTATTCAGTGAGCAGATAACAGCTAAATGCTGCTTCACCATGTTTAGTTTGGACTCTAGACTTGACTAGCTGAACTGAGACCATGGATCTTAGAGATCTCCTGGGTTCATATTCTCTAAACAGGTCTGAGATATATTCTGGGCCGAAACCATTCAGTGATTTATAGACCAGGAGCAGCACTTTAAACTATATAAATTATTCTACTAGTGAAACTAGTGTATTTTAGAACTGGAGTGATGTGCTCTGTTATCTTACTTCTGGTTAAAACTCATTCAAACTTGAATGAACTGCGACTGTTTACTGGTCTTTTTGGGAGGTGCATGAAGAGTCTATTACATAGTCCACTCTATGGGAGATGGAAGCATGAGCTTCTCTAGATCTTGTTGGGACATTAGACCCCTGACTCTGGCTATATTTGTAAGATAATAAAAGGCTACTTTGGTGAAGGTTTTGATATGGATAGTGAATTTGAGTCTATAATGACAAAACCATTGTGGACTTGGTATTTAATTTTTTGATCAGAGGTGTTCACTATCACACATTCTCTTCTCTCTGCTACCAAACACTACAATCCTGGTTTTGTCCTTATTTAATTGTAGGAAAAATTGGCTCATCCATTTATTTATATTCTCCAGACACTGACACTGATCTGATTCACAGCTACCAATAGTGACAAAGTAAATCTGTAAATGGTAAATGAAAGTAAATGGACTAGGAATTTACCCAGATTTCTGACCAGTCCAGCATTATGATTATGACTATGACCTACAATGTCAAATGCAGCATTAAGATCGAGGAGAACCAGGACTCAGCAGGACTCAGGAGCCAGTATTCAAACATATATCATTTATCACTTTTACAAGAGCTGTTTCAGTACTGTGATGAGGTTCAAAGTCAGACTGAACTTTGTTAAGACAGCCATTAGAGTTAAAAAAAAAAACTACTTAATTGAAAACAATCTCAATGATCGTAGCTATAAACAGAATATTTGATACAGGTATATAATTGTTTAACACAGAAGCATCCAGAGTTCTCTTTTTCAGGTGTGGCTTAATGGCTGCTGTTTTTAGTGACTTTGGGAAAACACCTGATACAAATGAGCCATTTACTAGAACCTGCAAATAATTTACTTTGAAGCTAAAAAGAAAATTTGTGAGCTTATCAACCACAGAAAATAGAGTGCAGGTGTTGTTGATGTTCCTGTTAATAATCTTAGAGAAGTGCAGTTGTCTAGTCTTGCATAACCCTGAGTTAAATCTAAAAAGGCTTTGTTTGTGAATCTCAATCTCAATTTCCAAGTTTACTTTTTTCCACCTATGTTCAGCTGTCCTGCATTCTCTATATGAAACTATTATCACTATTGTGTTTCACCATGGCACATTTGGTTTGCTAAACATTTTCTTTTACTGGTGCAACAATGTCCTGTTTCTTAATTTGGCTGGGTGCTTAGGGTTGCTGTCCTGTTTAAAGATAAACCTTCATCTCAGTCTCAGATCCAGCGTGCTTTGGAGCAAGTTATTATAAAGGATTCTCTGTACATCGCTGCTGTCACATATCTGTCTTGTCCCTCTTGTCTTTTTTTTGTTTATCTCTGGTGCTTCTGAGCACATGTCTTGTCTCCGCCCTTTCCCAGCTGTTCCAGATTCATAACCCTGCCCCATCATCATGTTCCAGTCCTGTCTAGTGTTCTCCTGTGTATATAATCCCCTTGTTCCCAGTCTGTCTTTGTCAGTCTTCTTGATTACTTGTATACTCGTCCTGTGATGGTCTATGTAAGTTGTCTACGTACCATGTTAAATAAATGTCAACCCAGCAAGTACCTCCGCCTCCACCTACCTCTGTGAGTCCATGAACGTTACAGCTGCAGTCATCTTGCCCTTGACCCTGACTGGTCTCCCAGCTCCTACTGCAGAAAAACATCCCCACAGCATGTTCACTGTACAAATTGTATAGGCTTGGTGATGAGCAGTGCCTGGCTTTCTCCAGACATGATGCTTGGCATTCAGTCCAATAGGTGGTCGGCTCTACAAAGAGTAGTTCTACTAGTGGTTCCAAATTTTTTCCATTTGTAGATGAGACCTTCAATGCAGCAGAAATGTCAGATCTGTGTCTCTACAATCCTGTCTCAGAGGTTTACAGACAATACCATAGACTTCATGGCTTGGTTTATGTTCTGATATGTGTGCCTTTCCAAATATTGTCCAATCAACTGAATAATATATAACAATCAAGCTGTAGAAGCATCTGAAGCATGAACAGTGGAAGTAAGATGCACCTGAGCTCAATTTTGAGTGTCATGGCAAATGCTATGAATACTTATGTACGTTATATGTTTGGGTTCTTATTTTACGAAATTTGCAAAGATTTCAAACAAGCTTTTCTCACTTTATAATTGCAGGGTATTGTTTGTAGAATTTTGAGGGAAACAAATTCATTTTGGAATAAGGCTGTAACATAAAAATGATCACTGTATGTGAGTGATCCAGTATGTGATTTTTATCCTTGAATATTCAATTTTGAATTCAAATTGAAGAAAGGAAAAAATGAAGAAAATTGTCTGAATCTGTTTTCAAAGGTTTAAATGCAATGCATGGCCAAAATAAAGTTTCACTTAAAATAAACAAAAAAGTTTATTTGGTTAGTGAAAGCACAAAATTGCAAATAATTAAATGCAGCCATGCAGTCTCTATGGTAAAGCAGTTGGTTAATATTAAAGAGCTCAGTGAACCTGTTATCAGATAATAGTAAATTTCAAATTTTTGCCATGAGAGATTAGTCCTTGTCAGCTGGAAATAGAAGCTGGCAACTGAAGTGGAAATGTCTATGAGCAATAACAAACAAAATGTAGTATGTAAAAATGCAGCACATAATTATATTAAGAGTTTCAAACTTCATCTAGAGGCAACTTCAGCACAAAAAATGTTCACTAGGATCTTCTTGTACTGTGATTTAATGGCTGAACAGGAAGTCCATGATCACCATATAAATAAGTAGTGCTGACTGAGTAGTGTAAAGCACAATGCCATTGACTCATAAACCAGACTATATGATCTGGCAGACTGATGATTCCGGGTTCAGCTTTTTCGTGAGATTACCAACTGGATGAATGCATAATGTTCATTTTATTAATATTCCTGATTTTAAATGGATATACTGTGCCTGCCAATTTTGCAGTTTAACAGAGGAAGAATAATCATATGGGGTTGTTTAACAGAATTTGGATTCAGGAAAGGTAATTCTTGAAGGTGCTCTAGTATTATGTTAAACTGTTTAGTACATGGGTCTGACATACCATTATCCTCAAACAGTGTTGTCTGTCAAAAGCAAAAGCTATGTAAGGACTGACAGCATGTGAAGTTGATTAAAAAGCCCTTGCTGAGAAAAGGAAAAAGCACTATAACAAAGAAGCTGCTGATGTTTTTAAAAAAAATTGAATGATCACCCCTGAGTCTTGACCTCAACATTGGTATTTGGTATTTCACGGTAAGAAGCAGCAAATCTCCCTACAGCTGACACAAATTTAGTCTCCTGAAAACAACAGAAACTGTCATAAAAATTAAGGGAAATAATAACACAAATTATTTGCTGTTGAGACTTCTGTGTATTTTTCTGTAAAATGTGCTTCCTAAAAAGATAACTTGCATTTAATTGCTGTTTAGATATTGAAAAAATAAAAAAACAGGGTGGTTTCTAATTTTTTGCACAGTAATATATCAGCAGCTTTACTCATAGGAAACATCTTGAGACCTGGCGTTCCTTATTTGGGCATAGTATTAACTAGTTGTGTAATAAAAAAGGGAGGGGGCATTTTAGCTTTCAGTTTTAAAGTATTTTGTGTTTTTTCCCTTCTATAAAATGTAACTAAAACTTCAGATTTTCTCCTAACAGTAGATAAAAATAATTAAATCAAATAAATCAAACAAAAATATAACTCTTGGTCATTTATTTAAGGGGGAATAATTCAATATAGCATATCTGTGAGTGGCAAAAATTTTATAAACTTTGCTTTCAGTATCTGATATGTCCCCCTTGCAGCAAAGACTGTAACTAAACATTTACAGTAACTGTTGATTAATCCTGCATTAGTCTGCATTAATGAAATGCTTGCTTCAGGTCCTTCCACAACATATCCATTAAGAAATTTCTAGGGGGGGATTTGACTTGGTGAATACAAACATTAGGGACATCAATGGAATGGAATTATCTTTCATCTGTTGCTGAAAACATGCCATCCTCCTACAGGCTGATCCACTGCCAGGTCCAACCAGTGTGTGCCTCAGTAAAAGTTTGAATAAAAGGTAGATTGGGTGCATACAAACACACACACACACATGTACATGTAATCTGGCTTGAAATAACATAAATCCAGTTGACGTTCAGAGAACTTTGGCACATTTGTGGCGTTCATATGGGAAATTGGACTATTCCCCCTAAAACAAACACAACTTCTCAAGATCCAGACAAAACAGGTTTTAAATAATTTTAGCTTAGAACAGGGAAACACTGTAAGGAGCCGCCCGCAATGCCAACGCCCAGCCGCCGGGGGGCGCTCAGCGACTGGCATGACCTGATGAGCCTGATTGGGCCCAGGAGTGGGTTGGTCTATTTAAGCGGCGTGTGCCTCGCACTCGTCACGGTTTCTTGGGGTTAATTTCCTCCTGAGATACTGCCGGTAATTTCTGGTATTTTTTCCCTTCTCCTAAAGTGGGAAGTGTTTCATCCTCTTTTAAAAGACATCGCTTTTTCCCTCTGCTTCTTCAAGTAAATGGAGCAAAGTGTCTCTTCCTTCCTCCCTTCCACCTAAGGGGGGCAGATTTTCTCTCCCTTCTCTCCTTCCAGAAAAGAAGAGAAAGAAAAGACTTTAGTTTTCCTTGCTCTCTCTCTTGAAAATATGAGTTGTTCATTTTTCCATTTCCCCTCTACTCGAGGGTCCCTTTGAGTTTGTTTTCCTTCTCAGTTGAGAAGTAGTTTTTAGTTCACCCCTGCTGCTCACAGGCCTTCCCCTGGTCTTTGCATCCAGTTTCCCAGGTGATGCCATAGCTCACTGAGCTAAGGCGCTCCCCTGCAGAGCACAGTGCGTGAGCTTGCATGGGTTTGAATCCCCCATCTAGCGGTCCTCTTTGTTTGTTTATTTATTTATTTTTTATTTCATTATAAACAAATAAAACATATTTTTTTCCAGTAAAGATCGCTGGAGCCTTCCTTTCCCCAGCGATCTGTCTGTTTAACCCTTTCATTTCTCAGGTCCCCTAAGTTCATAAGCACTCACAAGCCCTGCTTGTTGCACTTGAGTTCAGAATAAAATTTGAATTCCGGTCCCAACCCAGGTGGGTTTTTAAATTAAGTTGTGGCCCGTGACAAACACCAGCTAAATTCACCCAATCGATAGTTGTTTAGAGCAAAAACTACAACAGTGTAATCACAGATCTTTAGTTTATACTATATAATAATACTAAATTCTCATCCCATAATTTTTGAGACAGAACCAGAATCTTAGGACATATACTTTAACAATTTGCTTGTGCTTTTTGTTTTTTTTTAGTTTTGTAGACAGATTAACCAACTGTTTACAGAATAATTTCAGATCAACTTTAGACTTTAGTATGCCAGCACTTAAGTGTAAAACTTCTTAAACAGAAGAAAACAGCCCCATGGTATAACGATAAGACTTGTATCCTTAAAACAATCACCACAAAGATTAGAGTGGAAATGATGATCGACCAAGCTGGATGTATTCCACTCATTGTGGAAGGATAGCCTTATTGAGTATACAAGGGCCCTCACTAGAGCTTGCTCAGATTGTTTGTCCTTGCTGATCAAAAAAAAGAAAAACAAATAAACTGAGTATTCTTCATGTGATCTTGAAACTTATAAAAAAATCAGGCAGGTTGTCATGTATCAGTCCTGTCTTGTCTTTGTTTTGTCTTTCCCCTATGTGGTTCTGAGCACATATTGTGTTTGTTTTGCTCCTGTCTCCGCCCTTTCTCCTCCCATTCCCATCTGTGTCTCCTTTGTTACCCAGCCCATTCATTATCAGGTCCAGGTGTGGTTAATGTTGTCTTGTACTTAAGACCATTTGTTTATAGTCTGTCCTGGTCAGTCCGTTGTTTGGTGATTATGTCAGTTTTTTGGTATATTTGCATGAACGTTTGTTTGTTCCCCAATGATCAAGTTTGTTTGTTTGTTATAGCATGAGTGTTAGCCTGTGTGTTTGTTTGCTGCCTGTGTGTTTGTCAGCATGTTCCACTTTGTTTTTGTATCCTTGGTTTGGTTCTTTAAATAAATTCAAAAAACAAATTCACAAAACCCTGCATGTACGCCAGCTTCCCTTGTCTGCTCAGTGCACATATATTACACAATTACTGAGCCTCAAATTCAAATTCCATCAAATTGATCTAGTAATAGTTTATGGACTTTTTAACCCTAAAGTACAAAATATTAGACAGGAAATTCAACCCATAATATATAACATAGATAGATGACATCAGTTGGGTAGAGCACTATACAAATGAATTCTGATTTGATTTGATATAGAAGAAAAGTTGGAAAACTTCCGCAGCTTGAACTAGGGAAAGTTATTTACTCTGCACATTCTGCCACCTGCTGGCTAGATGCAATCCCATACTTAAAGAAGTACTTAAAAAAGTGCTGCCAGCTATAATTACACCTCCTTCAGCAATAGAAAACTAATCTCTTAGTCTAGGTCACATACCAAAAGCTTTTAAACTAGCAGTTGTCATACCAGTGTACTGTCTGATTACAGAATTCTTTCTAATTCTTTCTAATTCTTTCCCTTTATATCTAAGATCTTAGAAAAACCTGTGGCCCAACAACTGTGCAGACACCTGCACAAAAATCACATATATAAAAAATTCCAATCACTGAGACAGCCCTAGTTAGGAATACAAATGATCTTATTCTTGCCTCTGATCAAGGCTGTGTGTCCCTGTTTGTGCTGCTAGTGCAGAATTTGATACAATAGGTCACACAATAGATCACACTATTCTCCTAAGTTTAGAAAACATGGTTGGAAACACAGGGACAGCCCTTTCATGGTTCTTCACCAGTCCAATCTTATCACCACTGCATTAATTTGACTCTGCCCCTTGGACACTGGTGGCAGCCAGAAGCTCCACCCCTCAGACACTGGCAGCAGCCGGAAGCTCCGCCCCTCTGAGGCCAGCTCTCGAAGGCTCCACCCTCCAGACAGCAACGTCAGCAGGAGGCTCCACCCTCCAGTCCATGATGTCAGCAAGTGGCTCCACCCCTCTGACCCTGGTGGCAGCCTCCACCTCTCACAGGTTGGCTGTCGTTTCTGCCCTCCCAACTGCGACGTCACCGGGAACCTCCGCCCCCCGAGCCAGAGCAGAAGCAGCAACCGATGCTGAAGCCGCCTCCCCTGCTGCCTTCGCGGGAGCACAGGCGCAGCTCAGATTGGTGACACTGCTGAGACCACTGTGGCCGCTGAGGTATGGGGTTTGCTGGGCTGAACTGCCACACATCCAAAATGTGTGGTCTCCCATTAACATCCCGCCAGCTGCGCCAGCCCTTAGCGCCCCCCCCCTCCCCACCATTAAAGGGGCAGTCCTCCGGTGAGGGGGCAACCCAAGCACACCGCTTATGGCGCCTACTCCGGCTGCTGGCCACAGCTGAGCCGTCCTGGTCCTGAGACCCCACACCAAATGGTCCACGAGGGATTGCAAGATGACTCACTCATAGACAACCCAGCTACTTCCATCGGTAGTCAGGTCCATAGACTTAACAGGCAGGTAGGAAGTACACACAGGGTTGAAGATTTATTAAAATAAGAACATACACATTAACCATCACCACGAGAAATGCAGACAAGTTGAGAAGACAACAGACAAAGACAGACTGAGACCAAGGTGCCTATTTACACAAGAACATTAGACAAGACTGGAACATGATAATGATGGGGCAGGGTTACAAATCACACACAGCTGGGAATGGGCGGAGACAGGACATGTGAGACCAGAGAAGGACAAGACAGATATGTGAAAATGGGATAACATTATTCATCATTATATGTATTTTTAGTTCGCTCCATACATATTTAGACAGTGACATAAACTTCTATTTTTTATTCAGATTTATAGTTAATAAATGTCTACAGTCTAAAACACGTGGATCTCACCAAATGCTGAGTTTCCTCCCTTGAGATGATGTGCCAGGACTTGCTGCATCTACCTTCGGTAGTTGCTTGCTTGTGCGTCTTCGATTTTGTCTGAAAAGCTCATTAATAGAAGTCGGGTGAATGGCTCTCATTACTATACATTTCATTTTGAAGCACCATCCTTTCCATTGTGCATCATTTGAGAATTTGTCCTGCCAGTTCTATCAGAGGTCAGTTCAAAAGTAAACACCTGTCACCTAATTCCAAAGGCAACTTCATACATATGCCCATGCCATAACTGCTACATGAACAGTCATTTGTTAACATTTCAATTCTAACAAACTAATGATTTTCAGCTACTAATTATTACTTAATGTTATTTGTTATTATTGTTTTTGTTATTAAAGTTATCTTATTGATAGATACTATCCAGTGGTTGTAAATTAATTAGTATTATGTTTTAATGACCAATCATAGATACCTTTGATTTAATATAACAAATGAGAATTCATACATCTGACCCTTTTCTTTTACATTTTTTTACTTGTGTTTCTTTTATACACAGTGTGGGACAGTATTGGACTTATACAAATCCCAGTATGACATGTTCAATGCATTAAGAATATTGCACTGATCTCTTGCATTAAACAGGGATATGATTTCTGCAAGAGTCGCTTCTTCATCATTCACCATCATTACCATCAAATTCAGTGTGAGTTCTATGACAGATTCCAAGTTCACATATGAAATTGCAGATTGAGGAATGATAAATGCTCACACATCTTTGGAAACTTTGCTCACACAACTTTGGAAAAATCAATCTGGTACCTACCACATTCCTCAAACTCTGATCATTCACATTGTCTGGTTGGTGTGGTACACGAAATAACACCACCCATGACTAACCACATCATGTGGGTGACTGGGGTTCAATTCCCAGTCTGGGCAAATATGCTGTGTTACACAAGTAATAGTCCTTGGGCAAGACTCCTAACACTACTCCGGCCAACCTCTGTAATATGAGTAACCTTGTAAGTGCTCTTATGCAGAGTGTCATCTAAATGCCGTAAATGTCTATCCATGAGCACACTGGCTAGTGTTTGGCCTCACTCACAAGACAACCCCTCCATATTTATGTAGGACCTTCCTGTGCTGTCCCCAATGTAACACCTTCCATGACTTTGCCACTTTGTCACTGTATTTAAAATAAATTTTATTTGATTCATTCACATTTTAAGATTTTAACAATTATCAATTAGGACTGTAAGTTATATAAAATCCATTTATTTTAAATTACCCAACAGAACAGAGGCACAAAAGTCAGTCCACACACCTAAATCTACATAAGGTGAGGGATTATGGTTTTGTTGTGTCAAAGTGCAAAATGTGTGATTGGATTAAAAAAAACAATATACAAATAAAACAATGTTTTGCTATGTTGTGAAAATCCTTAAAATCCTAAATCCTAATCCTAAAACCATTTTGAAGGCTAAAGTCATTAGCCTCTCAATGACTCCATCCTCCATTAAACAGACCTCAGAGAACTACATACAAATCAAATTGCTATCTCCCTCAGACAATACAGGAGGATTCCATTATGGCCTATATTGCATTCCCACCCCAGTGGCCTTTCAGTAATAAATGTGCATTTATATATAAATAGCTGACTGCAAGTCTCCTGGAAAGCAGGTTTGAATTTAGTGGACATGAATTACTTAGCAGGATACATATTCCCCCTGGGCAGAATTATCAGGAACAGACCCTTATGGAAACAAAAGAAAATGCCAGCAGGAGAGCTGGACAGCCCTGAGAACTGAGAAAACACCACTGTAAGCACAACTTTGTGCTTACTTCACATTGAGGTTGTTGTGTTGTAATGGATAATTTGCCATTGGTCATGCCAATGCCATTGCCATTGGTCTAAGTATATACATTCCAAAAGTCACAGGACAGCAGTACATAAATTGATCATTAAGTGTTACTTCAGAGGAAGGTTTCTACTGAGAATGCCCACACCATTACAAGTCGTGAGTAATCACACTCCAGCAGCATTGCTGTTTCTAAAACCACTTTTACCAGTGCAACACAGACCAACCCACCACCACCATGTCAGTGTCACTGCAATGCAGACAGACCAACTACCGAAATAATACCAGCTCTGTGGGGACCCTGCCATTTAAGAACCAGGTGAAAGGAGGTTAATAAGGTGTTCTGAGAAACAGGTGGACTACAATTTGTCATTATAGAACTACACATTGCTCTTGTATGAAAACTAGAGCTGATAAAATGGACAGTGAGTATAGAAACATAAAGTTTATAATGTTATGCGTATAACAACATTTATATTAATATTATAAATAACATTATAATAGCAGAGGCAATTTATTTATTGCCAAGTCAAGGTTAAAAATAATTATAGGTGTAATGTCTCTTTAATTGTCCTATTAATAAAGAAAATCTATAAAAAACAATTCCTAAAAAGGAAACTATTCCTGCTTACAGAAGGAATTTTTATTTGTAAACAAACTATTAAAAGGTAAACACTGAGAATGTTTAAGTAGGAAAATGCAGGTCATATTTTCTCTGTTGTCAATGATACACTATATGTCCAAATATTTGTGGACAACCCTTCTAATAAGTTGCACCCAGCACTGAGACACTGAAAATGCACATGCACGCACACACACAGCATGTGAGGGAGTATAAGTGTCCCATACAGTGTATCTATCATGATCTCTCTTCTACTGCTCAATCTGCTTTTGTCAATTAACAAGGTATTTTGTCTCTGATATTAAGTGACATCACATAAAATACAAAAATGCATGTATTTAAATTTTTTCAGAGAATCCTATTTTATCAACACAATGCATGAACATAATTATACATCTTATATCACTCAACTGGTTGATTTTCATTTTGCTAACAGAATGGCTAGAAAGGGGTCCTGTGACCACACAACCCTCTTGTGGATGATGTACTCGGTGACAGTGATTTTATTAACAGAGGGTTTTATTTGCCCTGTCACTGACAAAAGCAGGAGTCCCACATGTTCACTGAGCCGAAGTGTACCTAATTATGATACACTGGAGATTCTGCATTACGATATTATTCCCCTCAGACTAATTCTCCAACTTAACTTGATGTATCAGTGAACGGTTGACTCTAGTATTGCTTTGGCTACTGTAGAAATGAATGGCAATTTCCCAGCTCATAAACTGTCATGGCCTTTCACTTTCCTTACCATGCCTAGTAAAGAAACTCTAACTCTGTATGGTCTTTAGGTATTTTTATTTCAATATTTTCTTGCTACTCTATCACCCTGGTAGATTGGCTAGGGAGTCACGGCCAACAGATTCATTTGTGTCCTACTGATCACATTATTAACAATTATCCCACAATTCTCTGATGCTGCAGGACTTCCAGACTTACTCAGGTATGCTGTGGGCATGTATTTGGGGCTTCCTGTCAGTTAGCGTTTTCCACAGAGTGTAAGCAGAAGTCAGCTCTCACATACTGCCTGGCAGGTAACCATGTGACTTCAAGAGTTGCCAACAAAGGTTATGTTACAAACTGCTGAGCTGAACTTTTGTTATTGACCAAATTCTTATTTTCCACCATAATGTACAAATACATTCTTTAAAAATTCTCTCATAGTTGAAGTGTACCTATGATGAAAATTACAGAGCTCTCTCATCTTTATAAGTAGGAGAACTTGCACAATCAGTGGCTGACTAAATCTTTTTTGCATTTATATATATGAAACCAATCAATCATAACATAACATCATGACCACCTCCTTACATTCACTGTCCATTTTATCAGCTACTCTTATCATTTTACTACAGACTGTAGTTTCTCTGCATTCTTTGTTAGCCTCCTTTCACCGTGATCTTCAATGGTCAGGACCCAACAGGTCCAGCACAGAGCAGGTATTTTGTGGGTGGTGGGTCGTTCTCAGCACTGCAGTGACACTGACAAGGTGGTGGTGTGTTAGAGTAGTGGGCTGGTATGAGTGGATCAGACATAGCAATGCTTACTTTCCTACGAAGCAATAGAAGATGGCCAACACACACTCTGCTACAAAATATAAGCTTCTGTCTCTACAAGGTGGAGCAACTATGTAGGAGTGTCTTATAGAGTGGACACAGTGTTAAGCACTCCAGCAGCCCAGTTGTTTGATTTACCCATAGAAGAAAATATGCAGAGAAGCAGACTGACTATGATCTGTAATTATTGTACAAAATGCTCCAATATTGTCATAGATGCTTAATAAATGGACAGTGAATTCATTTCAAATGTCAGAATATATATATAATCATTGTGAAATGGCATTCAGGTTCTGTCACTCGCTTTAATATTGAAATCAGTCCTAGCACATGCTGTTAGCATAATGTGTAGTTTACACACACATGCTTACAAACTCTGTGGAGGCTAGTTTTAGTGAGCATTTCAAAGTGGAGACTGGTTTGACTGCAGTGCAGATGTATCAGTGTAGATCCTTGTAATTACATGTAATTACAAGATAAAGCTGGCCTATTACATTCATGCCATTTCTTGTCTTCATTGAGAAATTCTACTAATATCTACATATCTCTGTTCTTGTCTGCCAGAGAAAAAAAAGAAAACAGAGTGCAAAAGAGTGTGTGTGTGTGTGTGTGTGTGTGTGTGTGTGTGTGTGTGTGTGTGTGTGTGTGTGTGTGTGAGAGAGAGAGAGAGAGAGAGAGAGAGAGAGCGAGAGAGGGAGAGAGAGAGAGAGATGCAGAAACTGTACTCTGCTGTCATTTTCCCTGTTATAATCTATACAGTTAGCTCACAAACTGCTTGACTGCATCTGCTCACTGCATATGAATTCTGCTCCAGCATTGCAGACATTTTTAATGAAACGCATCTATTTCATCTTACAGCTCCACAACCAGCCTCATTATTATTCAGATCTTGTTTGTGCTGCATTATAGTTCATAGTGTTCAGTAACACTATGAAAGAAACTGATACCGATTATCTATGATAATAACTAATCACATTTCTGCAAATATTTTAGAATGTGCGTTCATGGGACAACAATATACTGTAGAAATGAAACCTGGATATAACAGATTAGTCAACGTACAGCTTGGATAGCGGTATTGACTTATTGCCTTCTGAAAATAACTCAAAACACAGCCATTAATGTCCAAGGTGGCCAAGCGTTCTCTTGGGTAATTTAAAATAAAAGGATTTTATATAACTTACAGTCCTAATTGATGATTGTTAAAATCTCAAATAGGTTATATATGATGGGTTTCACTCAGAACAAGCATCGCCAGGGTCAACCAAAACAGTCTATGTACATATTTTCAGCATAAACTACAGAGGTTGGCTTCAAAAAGAGACAAATAAGTGCTGCCAGTGAGAGGTCAGTCTATCAGTCTTCAAACCAAAGACTGCATCAACTCAGTCTGCATGGCCATTGTCCCAGAAGGTAGTCTCTTCTGAAGCTGATGCAAAAGAAAGCATGCACACAGTTCGTTAAAGACAAGCAGTCCAAGAGTTTGGATTACTGGAACCATGTCCTGTACTCTGTCAAGACCAAGATCTTTTATTCAGATGGTGTCCAGCATGTATGGCGGTGCCCTGGTGAGGAGTACCAAAATAACTGTGTCTTGCTTAAAGCATGGTGGTGGTAACATCATGGTCTGGGGCTGCATAAGTGCTGCCAATACTGGGGAGCTGAATTCCACCATGTACTGTGATATTCTTAATTTCCACGAGGTAACCATCCCAAAGGGGTCAATAAAGTTCTATCTATTTATCTATTCTGAATTAACACACCAGCCCCTTCGGAAAACAGAACCACATGGCAGTTTTCCAACATAAGATAACAACTGTCTAAAATCAACTGAGCACCTGTGGATTATCCTAAAGCAGAAGGTAGAGGAGTGCAAGGATATTTTCACAGTAAATCTATACTGCTATACAAGCTGTACCCTGACTACTCTAAGTTACATCCAAGTTTATGTTCTATAGTGTTGTCCCAAGAAAACATACAATAAAATATTTGTGTGTATGCGTGTGTCACCCAGAAATCTCATTAAAAAATGAAAAATGTTAATTTATTTTATTTATTTTGATTCATATATATATATATATATATATATATATATATATATATATATATATATATATATATATATATATATATATATAGTTTGAGATTTGATATTTGAGAAGTGTAATGAAGTTTATATGATTTACAGAAAGTGTGCAATAATTGTCAAAACAAAATTAGGCAGGTGCATAAATTTGGGCACCAAAAAAAAAATTAATTTACTCAATATTTAGTAGATCCTCCTTTTGCAGAAATAACAGCTTCTAAACACTTCCTATAGCTTCTAATGAGAGTCTGGATTGTGGCTGAAGGTGTTTTAGACCATTCTTCTTTACAAAACATCTCTAGTTCCTTCAGGTTTGATGGTTTCCGAGCATGGACAGCTCTCTTTATGTGACACCAAAGATTTTATATATATATCTGGAGTTTATCCTTCCATATAAACTGAAATGGCAGTAACTTCCACAATTCTGTAGATGATACTCAACTGTATATATGCACAAACCAGTATTGGATGTTGTGTATCTTCCTCCTTCTAAATAGAGATAAACAGAGGTTTGGGTCTTTCTTGGCTCAAGAAATAAATGATCAGACAATGTTAAATCTAGCTGATTTCTCTATTATACCTGATTTAGCAGCAAAAAATCTTGTGCCATAACTGATTCAGATTTTTTATTTGACCAACACATGAACAATATTACTAGTATAGTTTATCACCTTTTTCATAATATTATTATTATTATTATTATTATTATTATTAAGTTAAGAAATTATTAAAGAATATTATTAACCCTGTATAATACAGAAAAACTAGTGCACGCTTTTATCACTTTAAGGTTAGATTATTGCAACGCACTCTTATCAGCCTATTGAGCAAGAACTTATTTAGTGCAATAGACTTCAAAATCCTGCAGTTTTAACTAAAACTAGAAATTTTGGCCATATCAGTCCTGTCTTATCAGTACAAGGCTTTTGGCTTCCAGACTAGTTCCCAGAGTTCAGAATACTTCAGCAGGGGGAAGAGCCTTTTCTTACAAAGCCCCCCTTCAGCTCTGAAATAACCTTCCAGATAATGTTCGGGACACAGACACAGTCTCAATCTTCAAGTCTAGGCTGAAAACTCACTTGTTCAGTGTAACCTGTGATAATGTCTCACCTTAGACAAAAGCTGCAGATCCAGGGGTTCATGGACATAGGGATTTATGGTAAACAGGGATGTTGGTACTGCGTCTGACTCCTTCACGTGATCACTCAGGTTCGTGATGGTGGAGTGGTTGGATGCCAATGTTTCTGAATGCTCCCATGTATCAGTATGTTACCTTCTGGTTCTATCCTGTTTGGTTAGGCTGTTATAGTCAGATCTGCCAGGATCACTCACCACACTCTGGTAATGTTTACATTCTTTGTTCTCCAACACCAAACTAATTACCTCTCTGTACTTTCCCAAATCAATGATGACCCACCGCCCCAGGCTGATGAAATGCTAACCTTCAGAGGCTGACCTCAGGCTCCCTTATAACCCATCTTAGATGGACCCCAAGCTCCCCTGCCATCCCTTCACATTGGCAACCCACATTCCGGCTACTGGACCTGGACTAAGTTTCCACCCTGCCCTGGATTAGTTACCCAACTACCATCACCAACTGTGTAGAAATTTACACAGACCCTAATTAGCTGCTACTGTTTCTAGTATGTACACGATCAAACTATCATTATTTCAGTACACCTGAGTAGTAAACTGAGTAGTTTGACAAGAGGAGGATAGGTCCACCCTTGTGAGCCTTGTTCCTCCCAAGGTTTCCCTGAGGGAGTTTTTCCTTGCCAACATCACCCTTTGGCTTGCTCAACGGGGATTTAAGTCTTTATCCTTTGTTTCATGTGTTGTTGTTCACCTTCTTAATTTTGATTTCTGTAAAGCTCCGATCTGATCCAGAGCTGATCTGAGGAGTAGCCTGGTAAGCAGATCTGGCCCATAAAAAAAATAATCCATGAAGATCTGTTCTGGTGCTAGTCCAATATGATTCTGATTCTTGAATCTGTGCCAGTATAGGTTCATGTTGAATTTTTTTAATTAGTGAAACAATAATTTCTAGAAAATGCCACCAATACCACAAAATACAAATCAGTCTTTTATTAGCTAAACATATTACAGAACAAATCACTGTAAGTTGCTGCAATTATAACGGCTGTTTGAAATTTATCTAATTACATATTAGTTAATTTTTTTTTTTGTCCAGTTCAAACTGAAGGCCTGGTGACTAGGTACATAGTGTCGTATTGTGATGTTCTGGCACCATATGGGGCAAATATCCGGCAAGGGCTTGCTACTCCAAAAAGGTGTGTGCTTGTGAGAGAATGTTGGCAAAATTTTGGTAGGGGCAATGCAATGCAAGTGGTGCACTGGATAAGGCTAATGGAATCAAGCCTGGTTGCTGATGACAGGAGTAGATGAGACAGGTACAATAGCCCAGCCTCCAGGTGCTTGTGCCACACACGGCAACAACAGTAATCTGGCCCTGTGTAGCTGCAGTCTTCCACAAGGTGCATGTGGTCCATGTCACCCTCATACCATCCACATAGGTAGGGAGGTGGCACTTTTTCTCCCATAGAATACTCAGGAGCAAACAAAATATAAGAATAGAAAAAAAAACCAACCAACACAGACTGACACAACAGACCATGAATACACAATGAGAAGGATGAGAAACACCTGGGAAATATAACAGGGGCAGGCCTACATATGAGACATATGAGGCACAAATGATCAGCTTCTTATTTTTTATGTCTGTCTTATTTTGCTCATTCATTCATTCTGAGAGGGAAATGAAGGAGACCTGGGTAGCCCCATAGCACAGACCTAGTATCGCCCATGATAGGATATGCACATACACAATGGGTACATTTGAACCTGCTGTGTTTACAGTGTAAGATCTACTTGTAAGTTTAGTACCAATCATTTTAGCAAGTACTAATTTTAGTATTAAGAATAAATTCTAGCAGCAAGCTTACAATCATTCTTGATGTTATGATAAGGCGAAACATTATTCTTACTTGAGTGGATTCAAATGTGAAATGCAAGAATATAAAATATATACAGTGAAGGAAATAATCTTGATCCCTTGCTGATTTTGTAAGATTGCACACTAATAAAGACATGAACAGTCTAATTTAAAGGTAGGTTAATTTTAACAGTGAGAGATTTAATTTTAAAAATAAAATCCAGAAAATCACATTGCATAAATTAAATAACATTATTTGCATTTTGCAGAGAGAAATAAGTATTTGATCCCCTACCAACCATTAGGAGTTCTGGCCCTACAGACCAGTTAGATGTTCCTAATCAACTCATTACCTGTATTAAAGACAGCTGTCTTAAATTCTCACCTGTATACAGTGAATTCAATGAATTAGTCAGACTCTCTACAACATGGACAAGACCAAAGAGCTTTCTAAGGATGTCAGGGACAAGATCATAGACCTGCACAATGCTAGAATGGGCTACAAAATCATAAGTAGGTTCAATAGTAATAAAATGGAAAAAATACAAAATGATTGTCAATCGACATTGATCTGGGGCTCCATGCAAAATCTCACCTTGTGGGGTATGAAGAAGGTGAGAGATCAGCCTAAACCTACATGGGGGGAACTTGTTGATGATCTCAATACAGCTGGGACCACAGTCACCAAGAAAATTATTGGTAACACATTATGTCGTCAGATGAGACCAAAATTGAGCTCTTTGGCATTAACTCCGTGTCTGGAGGAAGAGAAATGATGACTATGCCCCAAAGAACACCGTCCCCACTGTCAAGCATGGAGGTGGAAACATTATATTTTGGGGTTGTTTCTCTCCTAAGGGCACAGGACTACTTCACCACATCAATGGGAGAATAGATGGAGCAATGTTCCTTAAATGTCCACTAGGACATTAAAAATGGGTTGTAGCTAGGTCTTCCAGCATGACAATTACCCAAACCATACAGCCAAGGCAACAAAGGAGTGGCTCAAAAAGAAGCACATTAAAGTCATGGAATGGCCTAGCCAGTCTCCAAAACTTAATCAGATAGAAACCTATGGAGGAAGCTGAAGCTCTGAGTTGCTGAGTGACAGCCTCAAAGTCTTAATGGTTTAGAGATGATCTGCAAAGGTGAGTGGAACAAAATTCCTCCTGACGTGTGCAAACCTCATCATCAACTACAAAAAATTACTGACTGCTGTTTGCCAACAAGGATTTTGCCACCAAGTATTAAGTCTGGTTTGCCAGAGGGATCAAATACTTATTTCTCTCTGCAAAATGCAAATAAATGTATATAATTTATACAATATGATTTTCTGGATTTTAATTTTGATATTCTCTCACTGTTAAAATTAACTTACCCTTAAAATTATAGACTATTCATGTCTTTGTCATTGGGCAAACTTACGAAATCAGCAATATGTCAAATAATTCTTTCCTTCACTGTATAGTAAACATCACAATGACTACTAAATTCACAAATCAACAAACATACTAGATGTAAAGTGTGTATAATTTTAATGTGTGGATATTTTTAATGTAAAAATGTAAATAACTGTAGTAAAAATAACTATAGTGATCATGGCAGTGCGTATTTGTGTCACAGCTCATCGCCGCATGCAGGGTAACTTGCTAATAACAGTAAGTAAATTCACAGAATTCATAAGGACATGCTACATTCACAATCACGTTCAGAATTCACACCAGTGAGAACCAGCAGCAAGTGACAACCAGCAGCCAGTTGCTCCCGATTGCTGATTTCCATGTTTCTGACTGTTCCACATCTGAACTTTATTTACACTGGAATAGAAGAGTTCTGTAACGAGTCCTTATGAATGTAATTCAGATTAAATAAATGTGAATATAAATATAAATGTTATTTTGCTCACAAAAACAGACAGAAGCTTAAACTTAAACATAACATTGAAAAGGTGCACTGGATTGTTTTTTACACATTTTTGTGGATGACTACCAGGTCAGTGACAATTGAAGCATTTACAATAAAAGAGCTTGTTCTGTAATTAGCACAGACATCTGCAAAGTAAACAAATGAGAGTGGCTGTTCTGCTAATGAATTGTACTAATACCTAATAATAGATGAAATTGATTTCTTTAACACACATGGACAAAATTGTTGGTACCGTCCTGTTAAAGAAAGAAAAAAATCCAATGGTCTATAACTTGAAACAAATTACTTAATCAGAAATCAGAAATGACTGAAAAACAATTAATGATTGAATGAAATCAGACATTGCTTTTGAATTGTGATTCAACAGAATAATAAAAAGAAAAACAAATTGGGGCAATTACTGCAATCAAGCAAATTATGTAACTCTCAATGAGACTTTCACAGGTATTTTGGCTCACTCCTCGTGAGCAATCTACTCCAGGTCTCTCAGGTTTGAAGGGAGCCTTTTCCAGACTGCATGTTCCTTCCACAGATGTTCAATAGGATTTAGGTCAGGGCTCATAAAGGGCCACTAAAGAATAGTCTTTAGCTTTTCTTTTAGCCATTTTTGGATATTTCAGCTGTGTGTTTTGGGTCATTATTATATCCTTGGTCATCTTTTGTTAAGTCCACTTTGGATAGTGATGGGTGCAATCTGACACTGATGTATATTAACATTTGAGTTCACCTCTAATCTCTTTGGAAGTTGTTCTGGACTCTTTGGTTACTATTTAGTTTATTAATCTCTTCAATTTGTGATTTTCCTGATGTGTCCATGTCCAGGGACCTGAAACATCTGAATATGTTCAACTGTACTAGTTAGAAAATAAATTGCTTATGGTTCAGTTTTCGGTTTAATATTTCTGCTCATATTTATATTGACTTTCTGCTTTCCATTCATACAACCCCAATTCAAATGAAGTTGGACATTGTTTAAAATATAAATAAATACACAATACAATAATTTGCAAATCCTTTTCAAACTATATTCAATTGAATACACTACAAAGACAAGATATTTTAAGTTCAAACAGATACACTTTATTGTTTGTTTGCAAATGTGGAGTACAGTAAGTGTTTACAGTGTACTTCTTGGGCTAATTTGAAGAGGGAATTTCTCAAATCTCTTTAAATCAATTTGTTTAGTAGTATTCATGTGGATGTAGTTTATTGTTGCATATCAATAATTCTTTTTTGAAGGTGCACTTTAAAATATAGTGAAAGTTACATAATCTAGTTTTAGGAAAAACATCAGGCTAATATATTTACTTAAAGTGGTAGCTTGATCTGCAAGCATGGTCACAAATGAAACCTTGTTATTACCTTGTTATTTCAAACTTGGTAATTGTGGGATATAAATGGATAAAATATGATGTTTAAATACTGGCACACTGTTAATTATTTCCTTTATTTGGTGTTTATTGGTCTTGAGTATTTCTTTGCTACTAATGGATTTCACTTGCTCCTTGGGTATCTGAACCCAGGCCTGTTGTATGCTTTGGGACATGAATATTATGAAAATATTTTTACAAATAAAATTGTACATTAACATGCTCACTACTAGCGTCCTTTTTCAACTTTGCATGTTTTTATGAAATATGAAATTGATTTCAAATTATGAAATAGACATGTTACAGCACATTACATCAGTTGAACAGTTCTGAGAGTGTGTGATGGAGGCCTTCTGTTTGAGTAACACAGTGATATTTGTTATGAAATGAATTTTAGTTCATTTTCTTTAGTAGATTTTTGTTATGAAGATTCCTGTAATGAAATTAGTAGTAGCTTACTTAGATCAACTGCCTTGGGGATCTGAAACTATTAAACTATTTTTATGAATCATTTAATCATTTAATCATTTTTAAATACAGAAAATGCCACAGTTTCATCTAAAACCTTTGAACAATATGACTAAAATTTAGAATACATATTTCAAGAGAAAATGTAAAAAAAATCTTATTACACGCATGGCCACAATAAAGTTAAAGCAAAGTAAATTAAACCACTTGTACTGCAATTAAACACTTGACACTGTGCTCCTGCTTTGTCAAACACTAGTTTTATATTGTCAAAACACTAAAAGGAAATGGAACACTGGTTCTAGCTAACATAGTTTACCAAACGCTCTACTTGAAACTACAATGCAAAATGCTACTTTTTCTCCTGCTTCTTGTTGTAGTTCGCTGAATTCCTTTGTCTTGCTGACATTCAGGAGATTACTATAATGACTCCAATTCTCCAGGTGTTTAATCTGCTCCAGGTAGGCCCTCTCATCATTATCAGAGATCAGAAACACCACAACAGTACTGTCAGCAGGAGCTGGAAATGGCCACACAGTCATGAGTGTTCAGTGAGTACAGCACAAGATTAAGGATTCAACTCTGGGGCCTCCAATGCTGAGGGTGTGGGTGGGCTGAATGGGGTTCTTCGGGAACAGAACACTGACAGATTATTTGAAGCAAGTTGAAATGATGCCCAATCATGAATTGAAATGCACAGGCTTTTAGCATTCAGCCACAGATTGCATCTGGTCTCTACTGGATATTTACTCCCTGGAACACTTTAATCCCATCTCTCTCTGTCCTCTGATAAGCTTCATATAGCACCATTGGATCTATTAGCACTGTTAACTCTGCCAACTATAGCCTCAAAGCAAGTGTAGAAAGTGTTCAGTTGATTTGCCAGAAATGCGTCCACACTCACCAGCCCAGATGATGTTCTTTTGTAGTCCATCACTGTCTGCAGCCTTTGTCACAGAGTTCTAGTGCCACTCTCCTGTAAGGCTGCTTTGCCTCTCTCACTGCTGGTAGTTTGTCTGAAACTGTGTGAGAGCTTCTTTGAGTTCACATAGAGCAGCGTCCATGCTCACCTGAGGTGTGATGTAGACTTTGCAGACAATGACAGATGTGACCAACTCACAAGAAAGGTAGAAGGAATGAAACAGGACAAGCAGCTCCAGGTTGGGTGTACAGGAGCATGCAAGAGTAACATTGTTGGCATTGTTGCACTAGTTGTTGTTCACTATCACACACACACACTGTCCCTGTTTGACTTCTCCAACTCCTCTGTCCTGTTCATGAGGTAGAACCACTGGCTTCAGTACCACTGAGCTCAGCCACGACTCAAGCTTATCAAGCTTGTTCTACAGAGACTCACAGATGTCCTGCCTTATGCCCTATCTTAAAATCTTAACCAGTATTCAAAACAAAAGGAAGATTAGTGGATTGTAAGTTAATATATACAAAAGTGTTTCTATCATAAATAATGGAAGCCATTGTGAGTCAAAAGTAAGTTAAAGAGCGAGAAATAAGTTGGATAAGGCGGAGGAGTCATGACAGCAGCCAAAGTCACCAGTACTAACATATTTGGCTCCGGCAGCAAGGATGCTAAGCTTCAAAGTTTCTAAATCAACTAAAAGCAGCAAGTAACTGTTGACCAAAGCTTGTCCACTGATTCATGTACAGTGAGCTGAGGAGCCTTTTAAAATAACTCATTATTTTATTGTGCAGCACACAAATCTAGTTTCTTTTGCACGAGGATAGTTATTCATGTAGAGACCAAAGATATTATCTATGGGAGTCTGAAATGACTAATTGACTAAGACACACCATTTGCAAGTTGTCTTGAGGTATCACCTAGGTTCAACTGTACTGGAACTTTGTCTTTGCCCTGAATTATATCTAATCGGAAAAACAGCCAGAGGAGGTTGAGTAGGTATATCCTAGTGAAATACTGTAGATTCAGAAATATTAATACCTTCACCTTTTTTTTGAGATTCTTTCTGTTAATATAACCAATCCAGCAACAAACAAAACACTTTCTCATTATTTCAAATTTATAGACAACCAGGGCCCTACTCAGATTTTTAAAAGTATTTAGTGAACCTGTTGCAGGCTAAAATTTATTTTGAGAAAAAGGATGATCCTCTAAAATGGCCATTTACCTCAGTCATAGACTGTATGCTGATTGCTCTCCATCAGATTCAGTAGTGTTCGGTAGATTAACGGACTAGTTAAAAGATACCCTTTGATCAGTTTTAGACAGTGTATTTCACCACGTTACAAAGATCAGACTCATATCCTAAAACATTCAGTAAAATCAGTTAAAGCAAAAATGGCCTTCAACCAAGCTGGAAGCATTCTCCTTGGCTTGGAAGGAGAGCCTTATTGAATCTAGAAGGGCACTCACTAAAGCTTGCTCAGAATATTTGGCCTCGCTGACAATAGTTCTCAGTAAACATAGTGCTATTTTTGGAATCTCTAAAGTTACTGTAATGAACCAGCACCAGACGGCTGTGACAAATCCATGTGCAGGTTTTATTGGCCAAAAGTACACAGACAAAAATCAGAGTCGTGTTCAAAGCAGTGTGGTCAGAAAACACAAAGAGCAGAGAAAACACAGGGCAGCAAATACAAAACACAACCCAAGAACATAGATCAAAAACCAAATGAGAGGAAATGGCTGGATGAAGAAAATGCTGAGATGAAAACTGCCAGTGCTTCACAAGGAGGGTTTGGATAAGAGGCAGTATATGCTGACCAGGGCTGCACTTCCTGTACAGCCACAGAATTAATGTGGTAGAATGCATCATTAAACTAACATCTGAAGTATGAAGTTTCCCAAATCTGCCGTACCTTTGTTGGAACCACCATACTCAGAAATACAATGGTTAAATGTTTTTGGTCTGATTTTTCTTTTTTCTTTGACAATCCCTATCTTATGTATTGGCTCGGCTGTATTGTAAATGAGGGCATCTCTCAATGTACTCTGAGATTAAATAAAGGTTGATTGAAGTAGAAACGATCTACAAATTGCCGGACCTGTGAGCATCTCCATGACGATAATTCTTCACTCATTCACTCAATTCTTCATTTGATATAGAGTTTCCTGACCAAACACAACACACAGTGCTTCATCAGGCTTCCTACTCTCCCAACATGGTTCTGTGTGACATCTGGCTTTTCCATAAGCTGAAAATACTGCTGAAAGGGATAAGATTTCTGTCCAGAGAAGACATCACAGAATGCGATGGACCAGCTGCTGGCAATCTTAAAAAATAAAGGTCAGATATTTTTTAACATACCTCATAGATATTACTCTTAGACTTGCCTCAAACTCAAAAGTTGAAAACTAACTTAATTTACCTTTAATGGAATAGCTCATTAATAGTGTTGCTGTGTTTGATGGAACCATGAATTCTGAAGAAAATCCTGAAGGAGATTGTCCAGCCAATTTGTGACCTTAAGTTCAAGCGTACTTACATTCTGCAGCAGTTATTTGCAGAATCAATTATTATCAATTATCTGAAGCACACCTACGAGTCCACCTCTAAATTGCTAAAAAAATTATAATAATACATTTTTAAAAGCTTTTGGAGTGGCCTAGTCAAAGTCCAGGCTTAAATCTGATTGAGATACTGTAGAATGACAATAAATAGGCTGTTCATGCTCAAAAACCCTCCAATGTGGCTGAATTAAAATAATTCTGCAAAGAAGATATGACCAGTTATTTAGGGGGAAGTAGGTTTAGGGGGAAATTACTTTTTCCAGACATGACCAGGTTGTGTTGCTTAGTTTTTCTTCACCTTAATAAATGAAATAATACTCACAGGTTATCTTTGTCTGATATTAAAATGTGTTACATAATTTAAAAAATATGAGAGTGACAAAAAAGCAAAAACAAAAGATTTCTGTAAGGGGCAAATCTTTTTTCACAGCACTGTACTCCTTTTATTACCATCTTCCCATTAATTCTTTTTGCATACTGTTTCTTTTCACAATGCTGGTGCATAGTCCATCCAGTACCATACAATTAAACAGGAAATCAACATTTATTTGTATAGCGTTCTTTACAACTGAAGTTGTCACAGAGCAGCTTCACAGAAATCAAGAAACAAAAAGGTTAACAACACAGGAACAAAGGATAAGAGACAGAAATAACTGACCAAATAGGGTGTAGTAAGTAGTAGATACTACTGAGTACTAATGGATATTATGAGAAAATGCCATAGCAATAAGGAGTTGCTGTTGGATTTCAAAGGAGCCTCCAAACATGATGGAAGTGTGACATTTAAAGACAAAGAAAAAGAGAACATAATAGGGATACAAATGGGGAAGGCCATAATTCCCCCTCAACGTTTGGAGTCACACAGATAGGGAGGATAATGAGCTTTGTTCTGTTTTATCTCAGTCTACAGTTGCTATTATTGAGAGGAAATAATAAAGACTGGAGAAGAGAACAGAATTGTTATATGGTTAGTGTTGAACAAATCAAATATTTTATCATTACATTCATACCTTATTTAGTGATATTTAATATTCTCATTATAGCTCCAAAATAGTATTACTTTAATTCTGTTATAAGATTGCAGTGAGAATGATTTTTTTTAAGTAATCCAGCATGCTAATTTTAGTAATGTGAACATTAAATGACTCAATGATAATACACAACTTAGGCAAGCATGCAGATTGGAAAAAAGCTTGACAGAAATTAAGGGAATGTACAAAAAAAGAAAATAAACATGGCATCACTTAACCCACTTTGGTTTGATCTAAATAACTGTATAAGTATTTAAGCATGAATACTATTTTATGTAAATGATCTGCATGTGAAATAGGAATGAAAATGGAAACTTTATTTCCAGCAACTGCTATTTATGAACAAACTAGCTAAATGCAGATTAAGGGCAAATGTATTTTTGTTCACTTTGTACAAGCTGAGTAACTAGCTGAAACAGTCACTAAAATCTGATTAAATTATTTAATTCAGTACAATTCTATGTTGTTTGAAGCAGACAAGATTTCAAACCTAAATGAATAAAAATAAGCCTTACAATTTTATGTAATCTAGAGGTTAAATGTTATAAAAGGTTCATGCCATGATTGTCATGGCCAAAATTATCACAGTTATCAGTGTTATCACAGTATTGATAAAATGAGCTTAAAAGTAAAAAACTTTTTGATAAACTGATCATTTCATGAAGTTTTAAATTGAACATCACAAATAATTAGTAGTACTATACAGTTTTTGTTTGCATAAACATTAAAGGTCAGTAGTACCAAACATTCTACCAAGACAAACACTAATATTCTAAAGTTAGTGTTATTAAATGACAATTTAAAATTTTTTTATTAATCTCATTTATAAATTTTATTGGTAATGAACATTGAATGAATATTCTCTAAGAGTATTATATTTGATTTTGACCAGCATTTGTTTTCTCACTGGATATAAATTCAACATAATTCAGGACTGAAATGTTTAAGGTTTTATAAAACAGTGCTTTATGATAAATTGTGTATTTAGTCCTAAATCACAATTTTTTTTACTCAGTTATTTACTCCATTACAGTGTATCACAAAAGTGAGTACACCCCTCACATTTATGCTGATATTTAAGTATATCTTTCACTGAAAAAAATTGACAAAAGTAGTCTGTGTGCAGCTTATATAACAGTGTAAATTTATTCTTCCCTCCAAATAACTCAATATACAGCCATTAATGTCTAAACCAGTGGCAACAAAAATAAGTACACCCCTAAGAGACTACACCCGTAAATGTCCAAATTGAGCACTGCTTGTCATTTTCCCTCAAAAATGTCATGTTACAAGGTCTCAGGTGTGCAGGGAGCAGGTGTGTTCAATTTTGTATTCCCGCTCTCACACTCTCTCATACTGGTTTCATACTGAAAGTTCCAACATGGCACCTCATGGCAAAGAACTCTCTGAGGATCTTAAAAGACAAATTGTTGCACTACATGAAGATGGCCAAGGCTACAAGAAGATTGCCAACACCCCGAAACTGAGCTGCAGCACAGTGGCCAAGATCATCCAGAGTTTTAAAAGAGTAGGGTCCACTCAGAACAGACCTCGCGCTGGTCGTCCAAAGAAGCTGAGTGCACATGCTCAGCATTACATCCAAATGTTGTCTCTGAAAGATAGACACAGGAGTGCTGCCAGCATTGCTGCAGAGACTGAAGAGGTGGGGGGTCAGCCTGTCAGTGCTCAGACCATACGCCGCACACTACATCAAATTGGTCTGCATTGCTGTCACCCCAGAAGGAAGCCTCTTCTGAAGTCTGTACACAAGAAAGCCCGCAAACAGTTTGCTGAAGACATGTCAACAAAGGACATGGATTACTGGAACCTATGGTCTGATGAGACCAAGATTAATTTATTTGGTTCAGATGGTCTCAAGCATATGTGGCGGCGATCAGGTGAGGAGTACAAAGATAAGTGTGTCATGCCTACAGTCAAGCATGGTGGTGGGAATCCCATGGTCTGGGGCTGCATGAGTGCAGCAGGTGTTGGGGAGTTACATTTCATTGAGGGACACATGAACTCCAATATGTACTGAAATAATGAAGCAGAGCATTGGTCACAGGGCAGTGTTCCAGTATGATAATGACCCCAAACACACCTCTAAGGCAACCACAGAGGCTGAGGGTAAAGGTGATGGACTGGCCAAGCATGTCTCCAGACTTAAACCCAATAGAACATCTTTGGGGCGTCCTCAATCAGAAGGTGGAGGAGCACAAAGTCTCCAACATCCGATGGAGGAGTGGAAAAGCATTCCAGTGGCAACCTGTGAAGCTCTTATAAACTCCATGCCCAGGAGAGTTAAGGCAGTTCTGGAAAATAATGGTGGCCACACAAAATATTGACACTTCAGGAACTTTCACTAAGGGGTGTACTCACTTTTGTTGCCGCTGGTTTACACATTAATGGCTATATATGGAGTTATTTGGAGGGAAGAATAAATTTACACTGTTATATAAGCAGCACACAAACTAATTTTCATTGTGTCAAAGTGTCATTTTTTTCAGTGTTGTCCCATGAAAAGATATACTTAAATATCTGCAGAAATGTGCACATATATATATGTGTGTGTGTGTGTGTGTGTGTGTGTGTGTGTGTGTGTGTGTGTGTGTGTGTGTGTGTGTGTGTGTGTGCTCAGTACTCCACTATCATCGACAATTCACTGTCATTAGAGAAATGCAAATGGATTTTGTAGGCATTCCTGTGTAATAGCAATGTGGATGGGGTATTGTTTGAATCCAATTTCTTCTAATTAAACATGAAGGCCTTGGTCTACCTTCAGCAGATATGATGTTTGCCTGACCAGACCATCAAAATAATATGAACAAAACAAAACAATAAAAACAAAACAAAACAATACAGATTCAAACAATACTGAATCACCCAGTCAAACAACAAAAGCCATATCACATGTTTTGTAAGGCCACATCGCATATCTAAGTTCTTACACAAGTACGCCTTCTTTTGCTCTGAAAACAGCCTCTGTTTTTTATGAATTTCACAAGATATATGTTGTACACTTGTTCTTCCCCAGAAAGAAAAACAGTTAAAAGTAATCATTCAAACCCAATTGTCAGGACACTCATGTCCATGATGAGTGCATGTAAACATCTGTCCACAACTGTATTTTTTTACAATGGTTGTTAATTAATGTATAAATCTGTATTTTGTCATTACCACCAACTACCAAGAATTCTAACATATCAGCACTGGGAGGAGGAGACTAAGATATGTCTTAGTCATGTAAACTTCATCTTAACAAATTACTACTGATGCAATGTCATTGATAATGTACACACATAAGATTTCCCATTATTTCTCTAGTCAATCATACGATGCATATTTCACATATTTAAGGACTACAGCAGCTCTGGACGAGATTTGTTTGCACTGCAGTTCACTGTTCAAACCCTTCATAGAAGTATGTACCTCAAAAACCTTTTACCGCATGTGCCTCAAACTACAACTTGTAAAATATGTAACATTAATATGAGTAAAGACTTTTAACACCACTAACCTGATGCCACACTTAAGATCACCTAACTCAGCCAACAACAGTGAGTACCACAAACCAGAAGACTTACAAAATAATAATAATAATAATTATATATATATATAACATGACAATGCATCAAGCATGGCATTTTAATAGACATCACTCTGGTGTGTCATTAGAAAGCTACATTTACCTCCCCTTTTTCCATGACTCAAAAATAATGATACAATCTAAGCAATAGGGGGTGTGATATGTTATACTTCTCGTTAAAACACTTTGACAGTTTTGTCTCTCAGGAACCAAGAAACTGATATTTTTTTTATTATTTGCTCTCATAGCCATCATAGATTTAACACTGCCTGATTATTATTGCAATACATTGCAAATGTATTTGTGGAAATACGATATGAATCATTAACCCTTAGTGTTTATGAAAATTAAGCATGTTCAATGTGAACCCATGCTGTTTGTTTCTGATGCTTTGAATAATGCACACATCAATGCTCCAGTTCTGGTAAGTAAGAACTATGAAATGAGGCCAGTGGGATCATCATCTTCTCATTATGCTTGTCTCTCAAACATGTCTGATTCCTGAGCGTCTGTTAAAGGAAACATCAATGTAGTTTACCCATAGATGCTGCACTCAATTGACATTATAAACTGGAGCTCCAAATGTTTCTTAAAAGAAAATTATATGAAATTAATTATCCATGTGTTTCATTTCAAACATGCACAGGTGCTTTGGACCTTCTTGTTGAGGCCCCACATTTTGCTTCCTACTAGGCTTGGTCTTGCCCCAACCATTTTATTTTGTTTTGTTTTTTCTGGTTGCAGCACATCTGGTATACACACCTTTATTGCATGGTGAACAGGAAGTGATACAATGCTTAAAGTGATCATGAAATGGGAGTTATTGCACAAGAAAAAACTGCATTGAAGTCCAATATTAAATAAATAAACATCTAATGTCTGACAGCCTGTGTGTCTATTAAGAAATTAAGAAATTGTGCTCATGAAAACAACATCATGTACTGTTAGGTCAGCATGTTGTACGTAAAGTTAATGGGAGTTGAGTAGTCTAATGGCTTGTGAAAAAAAACTGTTGCTAGTGCCTTCAAGATGTCAGAAGGCCAAAATGTCCATGAGTGGGGTGGGTGTGGTCAATGATTATTCTGGTGGCTCTGCTGAAGCAACGAGACAGGTGTATGGATGTAGGCTTCTGATGATTTTCTCTGCCATCCTCACCACCCTCTAGTCTGGTCTGAGGCAGTACAGCTGCAGTACTAGACAGGGAGGCTGGTGGGCAGGATAACCTCTATAGTGCCTCTGTAGAAAGTTGTGAGGATGAGAGAGGGGAGATTTAGTCTTCTCATCTGTCTCAAGCAGTGCTGTGTTCTCTTGGTAAGGGAGGTGGTGTGGGTAGCCCAAGTCAGGTCATCTATGATGTGCACCCCCAGAAATTTGGTGTTTCTCAGTGGACCATGAGTGGGATATTTACCATGTGCTTCCTCCTAAAGTCAACAGTAATTTTGTTTGTCTTGTTGACTTGTTGAGTGTCAGAGATAGGATGCAAGACTTTTGTGCAGGCATCTGGGTCTTGTCAGTGTAGAATCCCCAGCTTGTGTAGTGTTTCAACTTCTAAAGTCAGTAAACCACTGGGTAAACTGCTATAAATGTTGGATACATGAAGTCGAAGCAAAGTACTATGACTATTGACAAAGCTCACATTCAACTGGGTTGGAATTAAGAGTACATTTAACATAAAATGCACATTCCTAACGGGAGAAAGCCATTTTTGGACGAACAAGGGATGGCATCAAAACATCCTCCATTAATAATTTCTCCTGATATCTAGCATGACCAGGTGAATTACAGAAATCTTAAAGAAGAAGGGTCAACACTGTAAATATTATGTCTTTGCTTAAACTGGATGTATTTGTCAAAAAAATTACAAAAATATATGGAATGTTTATAATTGTACTTCAATATACCTATATATCTACAATATACAATATATCTAACAAAAGGTTCTAAAAAATTGAGGCAGCATACTTTGTGAAAACCAAAATTTGTGCCATTCTCAAAACAGTTGGGTATGACTGTATAACAAACAACACATAATCTTATGATACTGTGCAGTTATTATAAGTTTACAGTGCCTTGTGAAAGTAAACACACCCCTTGGCATTTTTGGTGTTTTGCTACCTCACAACCATAAAATGGATTATTTGAAGGTTTGCACCATTTCACTTACAGAACAAGACTTTGAACCTTTGATTCAAAACATGCTTTGGGTCACTGTCCCTTTGGAAAATGAACCTCCAAATCACTGGCATGTACCATGCTATTTCCATTTGACAATAAAGTATCTGATTGTGCTCCAGGGATCATCCCGGGTCTTTTAATTATTTTTGAATCATTAATATATAGGGGGTAATGTAATAAAATAGGTATAAATCCAAGGGGTGAAATCATATTGCTTTCACAAAATACAATACATGAATTTCAAGTTACAACAGTGACAATGATTTACAGCATCCAGACATACAGCAGTGATGACAAAATTTGTGACTAACTAACCACAATATGTCATTATAAACCATAATTGTTAACAAATATAATGTTGAATTTTCACAGTCACAACAAAGACTGAAAAGTAGAAAAAAAATTCTGGCTTGAAGTCCAAGGTTATCTCTATGTCTTTCCTCCAATTAATAGATGGTACCGCTTGATGAGAAGCCAGGCCTTATCAGTTAAAGGTGCAAAGGTGCTTCAGTGGAACAATTACCATATTATATCTGTAGATCCCATTAAGTCTTCTTAAATGAGAGAGAAATCTAGCTCAAAACATGTTTACTGCACTCAGCTTCAAAGCGCATCTGTTTACATGTTTAATCCCACGTTCTTGGCCCTGGAAAAGCTCCTCTTTTCCAGAAAACACCAGAAGTAGTTACATGACTGATATGCGAGTCAGTGTTCCACTATGAGTCAAGTGATCTGACAGCAGAGAGAACTGCAAAAAAACATGGGCTCATTCATCATTTCACTCACCTGCCTTCTACCGTTTACTAATGGATTCATTTCCCACCATCAACCAAAGTGTTCTGCCTAACTCTGTCTAACAGCATTCCTTAAACTCATCAGTGCTTATAATCAAAATGCAGGAGAGTCACTTCCTGGCACCCAGTATCTCTAGAGCCATCAACTCTGTTCAGGATGAAGGAGCAGACACAAAGCAGAT